>CM061531.1:57077451-57677451 GCA_030545055.2 Neoaliturus tenellus | reverse complement strand
TGGCTCTACACCAGTGTGTCTGTGTTGTCCAGATGAGATGTGCTGCTGCGGCGGTGGCGGCATTGTGTCCCGGCTCGTCGTCACTGCGGGGCTGCTATCATTGTTATCAGTGGTCTGACCGTGTGCTGGCTCTACACCAGTGTGTCTGTGTTGTCCAGATGAGATGTGCTGCGGCGGCGGCGGCATCGTGTCCCGGCTTGGCGTCACTGCGTTATTGTTATCACTGTTATCAGTGGTCTCCGCCGTGCTGACCGGGGACTGGCTCTACACCAGTGTGACTGTGTTGTCCAGATGAGATGTCCTGCGGCGGCGGCGGCATCGTGGCATCGTGTCCCGGCTCGGCGTCACTGCGGGATTGTTATCACTGTTATCAGTGGTCTGACCGTGTGCTGGCTCTACACCAGTGTGTCTGTGTTGTCCAGATGAGATGTGCTGCGGCGGCGGCGGCATCGTGTCCCGGCTCGGCGTCACTGTGGGATTGTTGTCACTGTTATCAGTGGTCTGACCGTGTGCTGGCTCTACACCAGTGTGTCTGTGTTGTCCCAGATGAGATGTGCTGCGGCGGCGGCGGCATCGTGTCCCGGCTCAGCGTCACTGCGGGGCTACTATCACTGTTATCGGTGGTCTCCGCCGTGCTGACCGGGGGCTGGCTTTACACCAGGGAACCTCTCTCTCTCCCGGGCTCCAAGGCCAAGTCACTCGTCACCTTCAAAATCGGACTCTGGCGCGTTTGTGCCTCGCTCAAACGTGTTCTAACCTCCCCACCGAACACGCGTAAGTATGGAAATAAAATAAGAAATTTTTTTACTGTGGGTCCAATACAAAAATGACATTTTAAGGAATAATTTTTTATGGTTGTAGTGCCGATTTCATTTTTTTATATGTTGATGATTGTAACATTTCTTTGCTGCAATTTTAACCAAAATGGCAGTATTGATAAATTAAAATTACACTTTCTGTATAACCAAAAGGTATGATAAAGCCATGTACGTTTTCCCATTACTAACCCAGCACAATCACTGTGGTGGTTTTAAACTCAACAATAGGTTTGGCAAAGTTTCTTTCATGCTACATCAGTTAACGCAATTATTTTATCACAACATCTTTCATCGCTGAATAACTTAAAACATTGCCGAAGCATATTTGTATTTGTACGTTAACTTTATATCCTTACTTCTTCTGAGTTGTAAAATGTTTCACAGTTTGTGGTTTGAGCCAAGAATAATCGTTTTCAGACTGCAATCCATCTGGGTTCCAAAATCTTGAAAACGCATTTTAAATAACAAAAGGACAGCCTCATGGTCAACAATTGTTTGCATATTCAATTCTTTTAAAGATAAAAAGAAGTAAAAAAAAGAATGACGCTAAAAAACTATATGTATCTTAGTAAAACCTAATTGTTCAAGTCAATTCTTTAATAGCTACGTATTTCTATACACGTATTAGAACGCCTTCTTTATAGGCATGCTATTTTGGCTCCACTATTATACTATGACTACATCCTAAAATAGCAATGTTTGATAACAATGGCCCGTAAAATTTAGTCATGGCTGGGTGTCCTATCAATCCACTAAATCACTGACATGCTTCTAACAGTAACACCCATCAACCCGTTATCTATTGTATTATACTGTACAGGACTACTATACTGAGTAATAAGATTTTATGCAAAATGATACTCCAGTTATTTATAAACAAACAAAGAGTTACCTTCTCTTTGACAAGTAACTTAAAAGATAAAAAATATGCTATTCAATTTAATCCTAAAGTAAAGTTATTTCGACAATTTATATGATATTGCACGTCATATCATACACTTTGAATTGCACTTACTGCAGTTTTGTAACTCGACAGTAAGTGTTACAGCAGTGTTACAATTACTGTAGTTTTGTACTTACAGTACAGTTTTTTTTTTTTTTTTTTTTTTTTTTTTTTTTTTTTTTTTTTTTTTTTTTTTTTCATATTTCTTGTTTTGTATTTAATTAGGAAGAAATGGCTGGAAAATTTCTACTTACTGTAATGATTTTAAATCATACTTCAACATTATTATTCAAATGCCCAACCCCATACCCAAATTACTAAAAAGCTCTCAGGAAAAACTTAATTAATTTTGTTAGATTTTTTTTGGAATGTTTATAAGTTGTTGTTTTTTCCTTTACTTAGATAAAAGTATTTTTTATCTCTTTATAAAGAGAAAAAGAATGAGTTACATGTTGCGATGTAGTGTAAAAGAAAGTCATGTCAAAAGTCAGATGAAGACACATTAAAGTAACAAATCATTTCGTATCAGTATTTTACTTTTACAACTCATGTCCAATGATAAAGTGGCCAGATACGTCTTAACAAATGTTTCCCTGCATTGTTGGTTCCATCTACGCTCCTTGACATTACCTGTGTTGTGGTGAGTTATAGTAAACATCTTTTTAAACTGTTAATTATGTAAATGAACGTTTTCCTACGAGTTATTATTTTGTAATAATTTCTAGTTATTTCATATTAGGTTCTGAATCGGAATGTAAGAACTCTGATTTACACATTCCCCAATAAACTTACACAAATCATGCAGTTTTGCAATATATTTTTAGTACAGTCCTCTAATCTGAGGATGAGTAGAGTCGAACTCATAAACTTTTAAAGTAAGGTTATGAACTAATAATTTTTTTCAGACTTGAGCAATCAATTAATTTTCTACATTCTCCATTCTAAAATACGAAACATTTCTCCATATTTATTGTAGATTATAATACCTCTCATATTGAATTTAAGTATGTTAGTATAAGTTAGTAATTTACCTAAGTTGTGTTGTTGTGTCAGCTGATCCCTTACCGGGGGTGGCGGGAAGTGAAGGAGGAAAACTTGGGGATAACCTGTGTCGCTATGTCGGCAGTTCTGCCGATGCCAGGCTGTCAGCTGATCCCCTTACCCAGGCTGTCAGCGATGACGCAATCGATGACGTCATCACCAATGACGTCACTTCCATGACGTCACACTCATGACGTCACAGAAATGACGTGCCGATGACGTCATCATCCCTTACGTCATCAATATGACGTCATCGATGCCACTGAGGTCAAGGTCACGCCGAAATTTAAAATTTTTTGGCACTTTTGCCGTTTCTCACACTACGCTCCGAGTTTCAGTCACATTCCCCGTGACCTTGACGACTTGGAGCGAATTTGCGACGAGAAACGGCAAAAGTGCCAAGTTAAACTTGAGTTTGCGACATGACCCTGCCTATATGGTCAATAGGTGATCCCTCAGGTGACCTTGAACCAGCACAACACCCCCAAATTTAATAATACTGTGACTTTGAAACTTTAACAACGGAGTGCCGACACCGACGCGCACCCCACGACAGTCACCGAGCGACTGACTGTCAGGCTCTGCGTACTCTAAGTATATGGGGAAGTGGAGGGGGAAATCTCAAGGTCATCCAAATGGAGTTTTAAAAGAGGTAAAGGGTAGAAAGACTACTCTTGTGCTTCCTGGGCGACTTCATCAATTTCCAACGGATCTGTAAACCAATCCGATCTGTAGCGGCAGGAGTCCAGAAAATGTGTGCACCATCCATCAGGTTGTCCGTAGCACTTCCGACAATTGGTGAGATTAGAGAAGTGAAACTTAACACACCGCTGCGGACAACAAGTGTAGAAGTACTTGGACTTGTAAATTTTGAAAGTCTGTAGTACCGGTGGTGGCAGTTGTTGGTTCTTGCATCTACACCTGCAACATCCGAAGCATTCACATTGCTGGCAGGCCAACCCATCCACTTGCCACTTTGGTAAGAGGAAACACTTTTCCTCACAGCAATAGGTTGTCCCCGTCTCTTCCTCCCAACGCTTCTTTGCACAATAGACGACGCCCGGCTCCTCCAAACACTTATGCTCGCAACATGAGACGCGCTTACTTTCCATAGTTGATGCTGCTTTGGTGAGGGAGCAAGATGAAGTGATGCTGTGGCCAGTGGGGATGGAGCTTATATAAACTCAGTAGAGGGTAAAGGTCAAGGTCATTCAAATCAAGTTTTAAAAAAGATGACTAGTCGTCCCCCTCCTCGTGCGTAGTGCTTGGAGAGCTGTCAGACCAAAAGTCCCGCGGGGGTGCTCCCCAGATGAAACACATTTCCATCTTGAAGCGAAGGCCAGGATTTTGCACCATTAACTCCTTCAACTTATTACAAACCAGGTCCACCTGGTGCAACGTTTCGATAGTCAGCATCCAGTGTGTTGGCTGAATGAAACCCGTAGTGGAGTCAGCCTCGCTGATTTTTATTTTCTCCGGCTGTATTGGAGTATAGAGATGTGTAAAATGTCTTGGCTGAAGCTGAGGTTGGCTGGAAGTGGAAGGTTCAGTGTGGACACCGGTTGCATCGAAATCCATATTCAGCCTACATTCAATGTTAGGGTTTTCGTTAAATACGTATACCAATTTTTCATACAACACATCCACTTCTGTTGAATCCTGCAAATGAACAGTCCACGTAAATGGCCATTCTTCATCAGTAGTGGAGTCAACTTCAGAAAGAGTGCTGTCCGCCATGGTAGCTAAGCAAGGAATGAAGTGAGCTGCAGACCGTTGTAATAGTATTGAAAAGTAGAGGGGGAAATTTCAAGGTCATTCAAATTGGGTTTTAAAAAAGGAAGGAGTGGAGGGGAAATCTCAAGGTCATCCAAATTGGGTTTTAAAAAAGGAAGGAGTGGAGGGGGAAATTTCAAGGCCATTTAATTTGTGTTTTAAAAAAGGTTATTCCCCATTAGCCTCGTCATCTACGTTCTCCTCCACACCTTCATCCACATCAGATTCATACGAGTAAATAGGTGACATTGGTGAATATTCCGGCGAGTGCTGACCGTTGTAGTCCTGCCGCAATTCAACTTGTGACCAATCATAGTTTAAATTCATCTGAATTATAATCCCAGGGTTGTCCCGGAGTATCTCCTTCATCCTTTCACAAATTGCTTCTAAATAGTGCACACTGTCGATCGACAGTGTCCAACCCGTACTTGTTCCAACATCAGTAGTGGAATCGGCTTGGGTGATGGTGTTGTCCGCCATGGTTGCCAGTGGAATAAGGAATGATGCTAGATGTGAGACCCATACAGGAACCTAGTGAAGTAGTGGGGGTATGGCGGAGTAGTGGGGGTGTGGTGGAGTAGTGGGGGAAATTTCAAGGTCATCCAAACGGAGTTTTTAAAAAAGAAAACCTACAAAGTAACATTAAAATTTTCCAACTGATGGTGGTGGGTGTTTTCTTCCACAATCTTGCCGACAGATGTAACTATACCGTACAGTATGAAAAATACAACCATAGTAAGACCAAACAATAAAAGATAGCCGTTGAGTATTATGATATTTTCTGAGTGGATCTGCTTTCTTCTTATCGCCCTCTCTTGCATTCTCTTTTCTAACTCGTGTATGAAGTCACAGCATGCGTGAGGACATTTTTCATCTGTTGGTAGGTTTGCCATTGTTGAAGTTGTAAGTTTGACTGTTAAAGATGGAATGAGGTATCCAATTGCGGTGTCTCATGTATACCAATAGTCAAGTGGTGGGGGTAGCAAAGTAGTGGAGGGGGAAGTTTCAAGGTCATTCAAATTGTGTTTTAAAAAATCCTATCTTGTTACTGAGCTCATATGTCAGTAACAAGATAGGTGTTTTTCTATTTTGTTTTCTCTTTTACTTCTTTAATATAATGAAAAAATAAACATATTGAACAACGGTTAGAACAAGAAATACAACTGCTAGTCAGCTGAAGTAATCCAAGTTGTCCGGCTCGGTCTTCATCGATGTTGGTGAGGAGTGTCCAGGCTCTTCTTTATGCTGCCGAAGATTCTTTATATTGCAAGCGTAGACTTGCACGTTTATACGGTAGCCTCGTGCCACCATCAGCTGCAACTCTTTGTACAGATCGTTGAGCTCCTGCTGAGTCTTGATTGTTAATTCCTCATAACTGGCGCAGCTTACATTGAGAGACATCTTGATGTTGACTGGTCGATCGTTGGAGTTGAAATGAAGCCGAGGCACAGCGCTTGGAGGTATATGAAAAAGTGGTGGGGGTAAAAGTGGTGGGGGTATTGAAGGTCTAATTAAATCGTTCTAAACTTTTTCCATTGGTACAATGGAATTGAACAAACAGCACAAGTGTCTTTGATGTTCTCAAACCTAAACACCGGTGCTAGAAAACCAAACTGCCTTATACCTCCATCCAGTACAAATTGGCGAAGGTCACCAACAGCTGCGTCACCACAAGGTTTACAAAACTTTTCCCCATCGTTGAACTTATACCAAGAGTACTTCGAGTAGCCTCTCAAGGTCACCTGAGGGATGACTTCATCGAGGTCAATGACCTCACCGATGACGTCATCGATGACGCAATCGATGACGTCATCACCAATGACGTCACTTCCATGACGTCGGGCTTGGACTTGGACTTGGACTTGAGTGTGGTCTGCGGAATAGAGCGGGGGATAGATCACTTTGCGACAATGGACTAACATGTCGCTTAGTGGTCTATCCCCCGCTCAAATGGTATCTTGACGTGACCTTGACCCACATAAATGCATAGTTGGTGGGGTTATAAAAAGGGCAAACCAATTGGATGGATACACCACTTCCATACCATGGCTCCACTTGACAACACCGCGTTCCATCGCAACAGAATTGTCTCTATTCTGGAGGTAATACCTCTAGAAATTATAGAAGTAGAGGAGCAACTACCTGCGGTTAATCAAGAAGAGGAGGAAGAAATAATGGATATTGAAACGGACTCTGACGAAGCTGGTCTAATAAATAATGAAACGGACTCTGACGAAGCTGGTCTAACGGATAATGAAATAGACTTGCACGCCTACGAAACATTAGAGTCATCATCATCGGAGTCTGAAATGGAATTCCAACTTGAAGAAGAACAAGACACTCCTCTTCGTCCTACGGATAGGATGTTAGTTGCCAGAAGAATTATGTATTGTCATCGCTGCCTATTCCGTGATGAGGATGATTCCAACTCTGATGGTGATGTTTCACCTTTGTAAAAAGTTTAAACAAAAAGTAAAAAAAATAAAAAAAATAAAAAAATGTGAGCGGGGGATAGATCACTTTGCGACAATGGACTAACATGTTGCTTAGTGGTCTATCCCCCGCTCAAAATAATAATTCCAAATGACCTTGACCTACATAAACTGGCACAAACAGACTTGTTTGAAAAAACTCGTACACATTAGTGGATCTAGAGCAAATATCATTTATTTATCAAGCTTGCTGATGAATGTTTTGAAAATGGTTGTATAAAAGCCAAATTTACCATTTGATTGATAACCCGGATGTAATTGACGTCACTTTCCCTCACCCTTATACCTCGGATATAAAAGGACCCTGTTGAGTGCGCTGTTCATTATTGTGTGGACATTCACTGAGTGTACATTCAAAGCCAAACTGTTTAAAATGGCTCTTTGCGATATTTGTGGGGAAATCTTTCAAGACGAAGATCTTTTTGCCCTTTTTGCCCAGGGAATTACATGAAGAAGAAGATGGAAAAGAAGATATTATCGTAGATGAAGAAGACTTGGACTCAATCGACCGGTTTTTGGAAGAGCACCAGAAGCAGATGGACAACTGGGACAGCTATCTACAGCTAATGCAAAGAAGAAGACCTAGTGTGATCCAATTTACTGGTGCTGGACCATCCTCTAGTGGAAGACATATTGAAGAAGAGAATATGCAGGAAGAAGACATGGATGATGTGAGACAACTGCGCACCACGGCCTTGTCAGGACGAGTTGTAACACATTTCAAAATTAATAATGTTCAATTGGAACTGGAAACATTCATAACCCAGGCTAAGGAACTTGTTGGTCGAACTTTGAGGAAAGAACTACAAAGATTAAATTTTATTAAATTTGGAATGGTGTTAGAGGCTATGTTTAACATTACTGATGGTGAAACAGCATTGAGAGCCTTCATTACCAAAAACCGAACCCTTACCTTCACCTCCAACATCAATGATATTATAGAAGAATGCTTGGAGGAACTTATAACAAAACTCCAAGAACATGAAGGAAGAGGATCTGGATGGACTTTGTCATCTATTGAAGGTATGGATGTAAGGGTTCATAAACATGGATATGGTTTAAATTCTAGTAGTTTTATCCCTCTACCAAAGAAAATCCAAAACACTAACTCGTGTAGGAATGTGCAAAATGAAGGTAATGATTGTTTCAAGTATGCAATGTTAACCAAGTATGTTAAAGATAATCCTTGTAGAGTTGGTAGAGAATATTACGAGAACGAACACCGCTACAACTTTCAAGGTCTCACCTACCCAGTTACTTTGAAAGACATTGACAAATTTGAAAAGAGAAATCCCGGCGTTTCAGTCAATGTTTTTGGTTTGGATGATTCGAACAACGTTTATCCTTTGTGGGTAGTAAAAGTTGAGCAGAGAAACCACACGGATTTGCTATTGATAACTAAGGGTGAAATTTCCCATTATGTATGGATAAAGGACTTTGTAGCCTTGGTATGGAATCAATTATCAAAACATAAATGTAGGTTAACAGTGTGTAAAAGATGTTTCTGTTTTACATATAAAGAACTAAGACGTGGAGGATCTGAATGGTTGGTGGAACACAAAAGACTCTGTAGCGAGAATTATGAAGTGAAGGTTAGTCTGCCACCACCATCTCGAGCGTTTATCCAATTCAACAAAACAGTCCACCAGTATCGTATTCCACTGGTCATCTACGCAGATTTTGAATCTACGTTAATACCACAGAAGCTGCCGGACGGTGAAGTGACTAGAAGAACGAAATATCAGTTGCATCAACCCAACAGTTTCTGTTTACTAGTGAAATCAACCTTGTCTGCGAACCAATTGCAAGACTATGGTTTAACATCCACCCCGATACTCTACCGTGGGGAAGAAACCGCTAAGTATTTTGTAGACCTGTTGTACGACATTGCTGAAAAGGCGCAACGCTTATACGGTAATGTTGTACCTATGGAACCTTTAAACCAAAATCAACAAGAAGAACACAACGTAGCGACAAGATGCTATTTATGCAAGAAGACCTTTAGTGAAGAAAACTAAAAAGTAAGAGACCACGATCACTTGACAGGGTTATACAGAGGAGCTGCTTGTAATTCATGCAATATAAATTACAAACTGCCAAACTTTATTCCTGTTGTTTTACACAATCTTAGCGGCTACGACTCCCACTTTATTATCCCAGAGTTAGGAAGAGATGATGGTAAAATTGATGTTCTTGCTACAACATTGGAAAAGTACATCAGTTTTTCAAAAACAGTAGGTAAAATTAAACTTCGCTTTGTAGACTCTTACAGATTTATGCCATTTAGTTTAGCCAAATTGTCAGAGAACCTAAGAAGAGAAGACTTAAAAGAAACAAGCAAAATTGTACCTGAAGATAAATTGGACCTAGTATTAAGGAAAGGAGTTTTTCCCTATGATTATATAACCTCTACAGAAAAGTTTGAAGAAACCAATCTGCCACCGATTGAAGCCTTCAACAGCAAACTAAACGAAAGTGAAATCTCTATTGAAGACTACAATCATGCTTGTAATGTTTGGAACCAACTAAACATTCAAACCTTAGGGGAATATTCTGACTTTTATATAAAATTGGACGTAACTCTGCTGTGCGATGTGATGGAAGAATTTCGAAACACCTGCTTCTCCGCCTATGGACTGGACCCTCTACACTCGTACACATCTCCAGGATTAGCATGGCAAGCTATGCTAAAGTCAACCAACTGTCGATTGGAACTTCTAACAGATATAGATATGGTGCTCATGATGGAATCTGGTGTACGGGGCGGTTTGACACAAGCTGTAACACGTCATGTCAAAGCCAACAACAAGTACATCCCCGGCTTCGACGAGCAACAATCATCGGTCTACCTTGGCTACTTTGATGCAAACAACCTTTATGGATGGGCAATGTCAAATCCGCTTCCCTACGCTGACTTCAAATGGATCGACCCGGCCAACATCGGTGACATCTCACAGATTCCAAAGGATGGTCCAAAAGGCTATATCTTGGACTGTGATTTCGAATATCCTGAGCACCTTCATGACCATCACTACGACTTGCCTCTCCTAGCGAAGACTGAAGTTTCACCGACAGGAAGATGGCCAAAATTGATGATGACCTTGAAGAATAAAGATCGGTATGTGGCTCACTACTGGGTAGTTCAACAAGCTCTTGAATTAGGTCTACGTATAGTGAGAATTCACAGAGCGATTGAATTCACCCAGTCTTGTTGGTTGAAACCATACATCGATTCCAACACTACAAGAAGAGCTGCAGCGACAACAGCGTTTGAAAAGGACTTCTACAAATTAATGAACAACGCCATCTTTGGGAAGACCTTGGAGAATAAGAGAAAACACAAAAATGTAAAATTAGTGAGTGATCCTAGGAAATTGGGAAAATTAGTTGAAAAACCAAATTTTAGAACATCCATGATTATAAACGGAAATCTAGTTGCTGTCAGTATGAAGAAAACAACAATAGTGATGGATCGTCCGTTGTACATCGGTGTGTCGATTTTGGATATAAGTAAAACATTAATGTATGATTTCCATTATAACAAAATGGTTAAACACTACGGAAGGGACAACATCGGAGTCGCATACATGGATACTGACGCATTTATCTACTGGATAAAGACTTTAGACATGTATGAAGACCTAAGGACTTTTCCATACAAAGAAGACTTCGACTTTTCTGACTATCCAAAGGATCACCCAAATTATAATGAAAAGAATAAAAAAGTAATTGGAAAATTTAAAGATGAAGCAAATGGAATGCCATTAGAAGAAATAGTAGCACTAATGTCAAAATTGTATTCATTTAAGATGTACAACGAAAACAACACACCGACAGTTAAGAAAGCAAAAGGAGTGAAGACATCTCATTTGAAAAAACATGTGACATTTGACCACTACAAGACCTGTTTGTTTGAAGATACTACCATCTCGGCCACATTCAACAATATCCGAGGCTTTAAACATCAAGTCTACAGTGTGACTGAAACTAAAAAAGCACTGTCAGCTCGGGATGATAAAAGACATATTATGCCTGACAAAATTCATACTCTTCCTTTTGGCCACTACTCTCTAAACCCTATCGACTAGTAACCTATTCTTCGTCCTTCTACAACTTCGACCTTATTCCTTTTTCCTTCCGTAAAAAAAAATGGGGAACACGGCAAGTCCAATGCCGTGTTCCCCATTTTTTTACACAAGTGCGGATGGCCTTGACCTATATAAATGATGCGAATATTTAAGACAACGTTCATTGTGATTATACATGTACCCTAATTCAAGAAACATTCAAAGCTACAATATGAAGGACTTGAAGCAACAAATTGTCAACGAACTTCATAAACCTGCAAGAAGAAAGTTTCCACGAAGAAATACTGTGATAAAAGGAATTAATGATTTATATCAAGCGGATTTAATAGAAATGATTCCTTATAGCAAACAAAATAAAGGATATAAATACATATTGACTGTTATTAACTGTTTTTCAAAAATGGCAGATGCTTTACCGCTAAAAGATAAAAGCGGCAAAAGTGTTACAAGAGCAATGGAAATAGCTATACAAAGAGACAAACATACTATGAAACATTTACAAACCGATGATGGAAAAGAATACTTTAATAAGGAATTTGCAAATTTAATGAAAAAACACAATATTAACCATTATTCAACAAATTCAGAGGTAAAAGCCTCAATAATTGAAAGATTCAACAGAACTTTAAAAAGTGCGATGTATAAAATGTTTTCCAACAGAGGATCGCACATATGGATTGATATGTTGCCAAAACTTATAAACAAGTACAATAACAAATTTCATAGAACTATTGGGATGAAACCAAACCAGGTGACTAGCAAAAATGAAAAACTGGTATTAAAACGTATAAAAATGAATACTAAACCAAAAGTTGAAAAAACTAAAGCCTAAAAATTTAATGTTGGTGATAAAGTGCGGATAAGTAAATATAAAGGTGTTTTTAGTAAGAGATTTCTGCCGAATTGGACCAACGAGGTCTTTACTGTATTCAAAGTACAACCTACAGTACCTGAGACATATATTTTAAAAGATAATAAAGGACAATTGCTTGAAGGAGGGTTTTATGGACATGAAATGTTAAAATCAACAGTAGGTGATGTATATCTAGTTGAGAAGGTGTTGCAAAGGAAAAAAGATAAGGTTAAAGTACGATGGTTAGGATTTAATAAGACGGAAGATTCATGGATACCTAAAAAGGATTTGATATAACGAAAGAGAATCATTTTAGGTTGAACCATTACAAAGGATGGAGATAATACCGCAAAAAGATAGTTTTACTATTAATAATATAGACGAACTCACAGTGGATAATTTAGAATTCAATAGTGGGAAACATGGCAATTTGTTACCGAACTCTGTGCGCTGTCTGGTTACCGGACCTTCCAACTGTGGAAAAACTAATGTAGTATTCAATTTGATTACAAACCCTAAAGGATTACGTTTTAATAATCTATATGTATTTTCAAAATCACTACAACAACCAAAATATCAATTATTGGAAAAGATACTGAATAATGTGCCTGAAGTTAAATACTTAAATACTTTAAAAATTTAATGCAAGCGAGAGTGTCATGCAACCACAAGAAGCTAAACCATTCTCCGTGTTCATATTTGACGATGTATCTTGTGAAAACCAAAACACAATAAGGAATTACTTCGCTATGGGTCGACATAACAACATAGATAGCATTTATATTGGTGAAACTTACAGCAAAATACCAAAACAACTCATTAGAGACAATGCAAACATGTTAATTGTAATTAAACAAGACGAAACCAACCTAAAACATATATATTTTGATCATGTAAATGCAGATATGACATTTGAACGATTTAAAGAGTTATGTGGAAGGCTTGGGCTGAAAAGTATGGATTCTTAACAATTATGAAGGAACAACCACTAAACAATGGTCGATACAGGATAGGATTTGATAAATTTATATTAATACATTGAACATGGTATAAAACATTCATTGTTGTACAACACGTCTTGCTACAAACATGGTTAACCAAGAAAAATTAGTAAAAGAAATAAAATCACTTAGTTATTCTATTCGGGCTAAAAACAGAGCATTAAAACTAGGTATTAGCGAAAGGGAGAAATTCCTTGAATCTACTTTTAAACCTATTACTGAACCCTTGAAACAATTAAACAAAAAATTCGCTAAACCTGTATTGGAAGGAGAAGCGATTGCACCTATCACAAAGTTTGAAAGAGAAAGTGTAAAATATGAAGGTTTTAGTGATGAAGACCCGGAATCCTCTACATATAGTGGTTTTACCGGTGCAGAATCTGAAAGAGAGCTAGAATCACCAGGATATAGTGAAAGGGGACCTGAAGATGTACCAACTGCTAGTGAAGAGGAAAAAAGAGAAGGACCGTCAAACATAAGCTTGTTGGGTGAAAACATTCATAACAAAGGACCTTTAGGAAGGAAATACATGGTAAAAATGTTACTCGGAACAATTCCTAATAAGAATTACCATAGTTATGGAGCGAGATTAACAGAAGATGGTTTAATGATAGGTAATAGCTCGTTAAATGTGGATGAACATGATAATATTATTGTCGGTGATCAAAGATATAAGGGCACAAAAGGATTATTTGAATTATTATTTGAAAATAAGCCTTCAGTATCGTTAGTGAAAGAAAAAGACATGGAAGCATATAAAAAGATTTTGGAACAGACAAATGCATATAGGAGAAAGTATTTACCTGACCAGCTTCCTTTTAGATCTAAGTCTTTAAAATATAGAGAATTTGTATCCAAGTTAATACCAACTAGAAGACAAACAATGCCGTTAACACAAAGAAAACCTATAAAACGAAAATTTATGGCATCCACTTTGGATGTAAGTGCTCAGGAACCAAGAAAAAGAAGTAAGTCTGTTACAGGTACAGGTTTAATGAAGAAACTATATAACACAAATGTGATTTATTACAATAATATCAATAAATTGGTGGATAGAATGAAACTAATACATGAAGCTAAAGAAGCGGGTCATACAGGCTTGGAAACGAATGGGTGGCTTTAGTGGATGAACTCCGAAACCGTGGGGTAATCTCATAAAAATGCGTTACTCCCTAGAATACTATTCAGTTGCACCATGAGTGTCGACAAGTTCGGACGTTACTCCTCGGATGGGTTATATTATGCGAATAGTTTAAAAAGAAGTGCTGGTTTACCACAAACACCTGATGGAGATTATGATATTACTAATAAGAGGTTAAAAAACATAAAAGATCCCACGGATGAGAATGGTGCAATAAATTTAAAAATATTGAAGGAAAAGATATCACCAACATTAAGACTACACAATAAAACATATGACGCAGAAAATCATAGAATTATCAACGTTGGTAAACAAAATCAAAAGGGTGATGCGATTAACAGAGGTTATTTGTCATCTGAACTAAAAAATACGTTAAAATTCAATGGAAAAACGTATAGTGCCAACAATAAACGTATATCCAACGTAGATGACCCTAAAGAAAAATTTCATTTATTGACATACAAAAACGCTTATTGGGATTGCATGTATGGAAGGTTATCAAATGTGTCATGGGGTCATGCAGATGGAGATGCAGCTACCTTAGGACAAACAGTACATCTAGATCCAAATAATTACAATGCGTTTTTTACATGTAACAATCACAAAATAACAAACATGGCACAAGGAAGAGAAGCAAAGGATGCTGCAACTGTAGGACAGGCTATCACATTATCACAAATGGATAGTAAAGTGTATACAGTACTTGTAATAATAAACGTAGGCCTATAACAAACCTTAAAGACCCTGAACATGTGGATAATGCCGTCACTGTTAATTTTCTTGTAAAAGTTTTAGGAAATGCATTATTTGATGTATACAATCTTATTGGTATTCGTTCAGGTCGTACTCCTTTGTTGGAATCCGAGAGAGGTACTTGGGTTAAACGGGAAATTGTTAATAAATATTTTACCAACCCTAATACACAAAAGTTTAGATCATCGGATTGGGGTGATTTTGATATATAATATAAGAACGCAATAAACGACCTCATTTATGCTCAACTCGTCATAGAGTTAACACATAAGTTGTACATTTCCATTATAAAAGGACAATAATGACATTCCAGTTCATCAGTCCATATCGAGACGAATCCCATGAATCCTATGAATCCCATGGCTTTCCTGTTTGATGAAATTAGATATGAAATATCAGGTGTAACAGTTGATTCCACTAAAAAAGTAGGTATTGCAACAACTTTGAAGGGGTTAACATCTATATCACCTAATGAAACAAATTTACTACAACCTGCAGGATGGGTTTTACCTACAAATGACACAATCAGTCCAGATGCAAAGGGATATTTTGATTTTCACATTACATTACGATTGTTGCTTGGTTTTGCTGAAGACTATAGAAAAATAATATTAAATGTTAAACAAGAATTAGTTTTGTTAAGATCTTCAAACGATAAAGACATAATTAAAGCTGCAGACGGTACAACGGATGCAGACTTAGAATGGAAATTAAGATTAGACAAAATTGTATGGAGAGTTCCACATGTTAAATTAGCTGACGAGCATAGGATGCTGCTATTAAGAAAGTTAAAGGCCGATCGTGATATTGTAATTCCTTTTAGAAGTTGGGAATTCCATGAACATCCCAGCTTGCCAACTACGGATCGTCACACTTGGACTGTTAAAACATCTAATTATGTGGAACGAGCCAGGTATATTATATTTGGTTTACAAACAGGCAGAAGGGACACCATCACCAAACATGCAGGCCAATTTGATCATTGTGACTTAAAAAATATTAAAGTTTATTTAAATTCGCAATTTTTCCCATACGACAATTTAAATGTGTCATTCGCTTATAAAAAGTACAGCATATTGTACGATATGTATGCAAGATTCCAAAGTTCATATTACGGTAAAACAAATGCACCTTTACTATCACCAGAAAAATACTTAGATGGTTACCCTATAGTTGTAATTGATTGTTCTAAACAAAATGAATTTGTAAAATCATCAAGTGTGGATATAAAAATAGAAATGGAATTTAACGCAGCTATACCGGCTAATACAACTGCATACTGTTTAATTCTACATGATAAAATCGTAACATACACACCTTTAACTGGAATTGTTAAAAATGTATTGTAAGAATCGGTTTTGTTACATTCCAATGCATTCCGCGAGTATAAAAGCAGAGCGTTCAGGTCGCTCCTCATCAGTTTGTTGCCTGTTGTTGTATGGGTAGCATCGTATTCAATATGGCTTCTCCTAGTGGTACACCTGAAAATGTGGTAGATATTGAGAAGGAGATATCTGAGTTTTTAGATCTTCAAGGTCAACGGGAAGGAGATGAACACAACGATTGTGGACAACATCACGCCAGTAATAATGTTGAAGAAAAAGGTAAAAGAAAAAAGAATGCACAAAAGAGGAAAAGGGATATTGAAAATAATATTTCTCCAAACATATTGAGTGAGGTATTCTTGCGAATATTTTACCCAATCTCTTCCAGTTTGGACAAAAGTGTTTTAATCGGTGTTATGAAATCAACAGGTTATTCCCCTACTGTAATTTTAACTCATGGACCCAAAATGATTTTGTTTACGGACAGTGCTTGGGAATCGTTATGAAACACTTGCATCTTCTAGAATGCTATTTAAGTAGTAACATGTTTGGAAGAAAGACAAGAGTAGGACTTTTGGATTGAAATGTGGAAATCGATATTATTAAACATCGTGGTGATCATCAGCTGCGGTTTAGAGACACAACAAGACATGATAACAAGATTCAACTTAGTCGAGAGGAGTTTTTCATTTTAACTTGTGCAACCGAACCTATAACAAGATACTTGAGACAACTGGTATTTTCAAGTTCGATTATTAAAGATTATCTGGAAGACACTTTGGACAAACAACCGGACGCACCTATATTATACGGACCTGTGGATACTTCTATATTCAATAGGGTTCCTCATGAAGTACAAATGTGGAGACAATTGGAAAAGTACGCTCAACTACATAAAACATCAGTAATACAAGAAGAAGAGGAAGAAGGAGGGGAAGAATCAAGTGTTAGTGATGAAAATGAAAACAAGGAAAATATAAAGATGGAAACTTAGAGGACAATGGTTAGTTTCTAAAACAATATCCAAAACTTTGTGGGGTTAGGCCTATTGGGGACGGTGCCCACGTTAAATATACACCAACGCGCCAACAACTGTACGGCCTGGTATAAAAGTGGTACCTACCGTGGTGTGGAAATCAGTTGACCTCCTGACTTCATAATGAGCAGACGTGAGACCTTCAAAATGGACAAGGGGGAAGAAGAACTAGTAAAGTCCAAGCCTGGTATAATTGAGTTTCAAGCGTTTCGTGGTAATGATGATAGATTTATTATAAAAGAACTTGTGTTTTTGGACAAGAATACAAGTGTTCCGTATTCATTTTTATTTAAACCACCATGTTCTTATTCATCTTTAACTAGCCAAAATATTTTCATCATATAGATTGGTATGATGGTTTTACAAGTTACACGGACTTGCATCACATTATGCATCACTTTTCAAACAAGTTATATTTACACGAAGGGGCTTGAAAAGAAAAGATGGATCGAAGAATTTACCTATGTTCCGGTTAATGACGTGGAATTAGATAAGGATTATCAATATATGCTAGAAAACTTATGTATTTGTACAAAAAGCCCAGAACATTACAAAGATAGGCATTGCGCTTTGAAAAACGCCTATAAACTCGCCTCTTACCTTCAAAATGGGGAAGTGGAAAGTGGTGGGGGTAACGGGGGTTATATAAGTGAGGAGCAGACCGGGACCTGGCATGAGTATTACTCGAGATTCCGAGACGACAACATCTCCGAGCAAGAAAACGATCTATAAACCGACCATGGCATCTAACCAATTCCTTCAAACCTTGGTTGAGCAGTTCAATGCTCACTCAAAGTCTACTATACTACCGGTTAAGAAGTGCTCTGAACTAAAAGACGAGAAGCACTATATCATCCATGAGATGAAGAAGACGGAGACTACAGTTGGAGAGGCTATCTGCTGCAGTCTCAGCGAGGCACCGTTTACTCCGGGGGATGAGCCCAAGTTCCAGGTGTACCTGCCGAAACGGTTCGTCCATCTCCTACAGAACGAGGATCTACGCTTCATCCAACCCGGCTCTCTCTACCTGGTTTCCCACGGTTCCACGGGTAGCAATTCCACCGAGTTGACCATAAACATCGCTGACAAGCAGCAGTGTTAGATTTAAGTTTTACTGTTGTACATATTGTATTGTAATGTTTTATAAATAAATCATAAAGGACAAAAAAAATTAAAAAAGAAAAAAAATGCAACATATCAATATGTGAAGTTTGTCACATATTGGTATGTTGCATTTTTTTTAAACTTCACGAGTGACCTTGACCTTTGACCTTTGCATTTAAAGATTACCCCCACTACCACAATAGAATTCAAACCTGCTTGGATACGGAAAACGGTCAGTCTGTTGCCAACCAGCAAACGATGAGCACCTTGTACGAGCTTTGCTTACAACGAGTTATAACTCACAAAGATTTGTTCCCAACTTGTTTACAAGGAAATATCCCACTGACAATAATAGAAGATATCAAAGACTACAAGAGGGAAAATAGAGGCTACTCGGAGTACTCTTGGTATAAGTTCAACGATGGGGAAAAGTTTTGTAAACCTTGTGGTGACGCAGCTGTTGGTGACCTTCGTTAATTTGTACTGGATGGAGGTATAAGGCAGTTTGGTTTTCTAGCACCGGTGTTTAGGTTTGAGAACATCAAAGACACTTGTGCTGTTTGTTCAATTCCATTGTACCAATGGAAAAAGTTTAGAACGATTTAATTAGACCTTCAATACCCCCACCACTTTTACCCCCACCACTTTTTCATATACCACATCTCCGAAAGGATGAAGCGCTGTGCCTCGGCTTCATTTCAACTTCAACGATCGACCAGTCAACATCAAGATGTCTCTCAATGTAAGCTGCGCCAGTTATGAGGAATTAACAATCAAGACTCAGCAGGAGCTCAACGATCTGTACAAAGAGTTGCAGCTGATGGTGGCACGAGGCTACCGTATAAACGTGCAAGTCTACGCTTGCAATATAAAGAATCTTCGGCAGCATAAAGAAGAGCCTGGACACTCCTCACCAACATCGATGAAGACCGAGCCGGACAACTTGGATTACTTCAGCTGACTAGCAGTTGTATTTCTTGTTCTAACCGTTGTTCAATATGTTTATTTTTTCATTATATTAAAGAAGTAAAAGAGAAAACAAAATAGAAAAACACCTATCTTGTTACTGACATATGAGCTCAGTAACAAGATAGGATTTTTTAAAACACAATTTGAATGACCTTGAAACTTCCCCCTCCACTACTTTGCTACCCCCACCACTTGACTATTGGTATACATGAGACACCGCAATTGGATACCTCATTCCATCTTTAACAGTCAAACTTACAACTTCAACAATGGCAAACCTACCAACAGATGAAAAATGTCCTCACGCATGCTGTGACTTCATACACGAGTTAGAAAAGAGAATGCAAGAGAGGGCGATAAGAAGAAAGCAGATCCACTCAGAAAATATCATAATACTCAACGGCTATCTTTTATTGTTTGGTCTTACTATGGTTGTATTTTTCATACTGTACGGTATAGTTACATCTGTCGGCAAGATTGTGGAAGAAAACACCCACCACCATCAGTTGGAAAATTTTAATGTTACTTTGTAGGTTTTCTTTTTTTAAAAACTCCGTTTGGATGACCTTGAAATTTCCCCCACTACTCCACCACACCCCCACTACTCCGCCATACCCCCACTACTTCACTAGGTTCCTGTATGGGTCTCACATCTAGCATCATTCCTTATTCCACTGGCAACCATGGCGGACAACACCATCACCCAAGCCGATTCCACTACTGATGTTGGAACAAGTACGGGTTGGACACTGTCGATCGACAGTGTGCACTATTTAGAAGCAATTTGTGAAAGGATGAAGGAGATACTCCGGGACAACCCTGGGATTATAATTCAGATGAATTTAAACTATAATTGATCACAAGTTGAATTGCGGCAGGACTACAACGGTCAGCACTCGCCGGAATATTCACCAATGTCACCTATTTACTCGTATGAATCTGATGTGGATGAAGGTGTGGAGGAGAACGTAGATGACGAGGCTAATGGGGAATAACCTTTTTTAAAACACAAATTAAATGACCTTGAAATTTCCCCCTCCACTCCTTCCTTTTTTAAAACCCAATTTGGATGACCTTGAGATTTCCCCTCCACTCCTTCCTTTTTTTAAACCCAATTTGAATGACCTTGAAATTTCCCCCTCTACTTTTCAATACTATTACAACGGTCTGCAGCTCACTTCATTCCTTGCTTAGCTACCATGGCGGAAAGCACTCTTTCTGAAGTTGACTCCACTACTGATGAAGAATGGCCATTTTCGTGGACTGTTCATTTGCAGGATTCAACAGAAGTGGATGTGTTGTATGAAAAATTGGTATACGTATTTAACGAAAACCCTAACATTGAATGTAGGCTGAATATGGATTTCGTTGCAACCGGTGTCCACACTGAACCTTCCACTTCCAGCCAACCTCAGCTTTAGCCAAGACATTTTACACATCTCTATACTCCAATACAGCCGGAGAATATAACAATCAGCGAGGCTGACTCCACTACGGGTTTCATTCAGCCAACACATTGGATGCTGACTATCGAAACGTTGCACCAGGTGGACCTGGTTTGTAATAAGTTGAAGGAGTTAATGGTGCAAAATCCTGGCCTTCGCTTCAAGATGGAAATGTGTTTCATCTGGGGAGCACCCCCGCGGGACTTTTGGTCTGACAGCTCTCCAAGCACTACGCACGAGGAGGGGGACGACTAGTCATCTTTTTTAAAACTTGATTTGAATGACCTTGACCTTTACCCTCTACTGAGTTTATATAAGCTCCATCCCCACTGGCCACAGCATCACTTCATCTTGCTCCCTCACCAAAGCAGCATCAACTATGGAAAGTAAGCGCGTCTCATGTTGCGAGCATAAGTGTTTGGAGGAGCCGGGCGTCGTCTATTGTGCAAAGAAGCGTTGGGAGGAAGAGACGGGGACAACCTATTGCTGTGAGGAAAAGTGTTTCCTCTTACCAAAGTGGCAAGTGGATGGGTTGGCCTGCCAGCAATGTGAATGCTTCGGATGTTGCAGGTGTAGATGCAAGAACCAACAACTGCCACCACCGGTACTACAGACTTTCAAAATTTACAAGTCCAAGTACTTCTACACTTGTTGTCCGCAGCGGTGTGTTAAGTTTCACTTCTCTAATCTCACCAATTGTCGGAAGTGCTACGGACAACCTGATGGATGGTGCACACATTTTCTGGACTCCTGCCGCTACAGATCGGATTGGTTTACAGATCCGTTGGAAATTGATGAAGTCGCCCAGGAAGCACAAGAGTAGTCTTTCTACTCTTTACCTTTTTTAAAACTCCATTTGGATGACCTTGAGATTTCCTCCTCCACTTCCCCATATACCTAGAGTACGCAGAGCCTGACAGTCAGTCGCTCGGTGACTGTCGTGGGGTGCGCGTCGGTGTCGGCACTCCGTTGTTAAATTTTCAAAGTCACAGTATTATTAAATTTGGGGGTGTTGTGCTGGTTCAAGGTCACCTGAGGGATCACCTATTGACCATATAGGCAGGGTCATGTCGCAAACTCAAGTTTAACTTGGCACTTTTGCCGTTTCTCGTAGCAAATTCGCTCCCAGTCGTCAAGGTCACGGGGAATGTGACTGAAACTCGGAGCGTAGTGTGAGAAACGGCAAAAGTGCCAAAAAATTTTAAATTTCGGCGTGACCTTGACCTCAGTGGCATCGATGACGTCGTATTGATGACGTAAGGGATGATGACGTCATCGGCACGTCATTTCTGTGACGTCATGGGTGTGACGTCATGGAAGTGGCGTCATTGGTGATGACGTCATCGATTGCGTCACCGATGACGTCATCGGTGAGGTCATTGACCTCGATGACGTCATCCCTCAGGTGACCTTGAACTGAGCCAGCATCCCCAAATTGGCACTACTGGAGGAAATTGAAGGAGGCAGGCTTTGACATTACTTGTGTCGTTATGTTTGTAGTGCTGCCGATGCCAGGCTGTCAGCTGATCCCTTACCGGGGGTGGCGGGAAGTGAAGGAGGCAGACTTGGGGATAACCTGGTCGGCTCTGGAGTTCACTCCGACCTTCGTCACCAAAATGAGGTTTGGACCTTTAATTAGTAACGACCGTATTTACTCTGAATTACCTTTTAGTGACGTTGAATTGATAGAACACCATTTTCCCGTATCGAGCTGTAATTACCATTTCCCTACATCATTCGATCGTCGAAAGTATCGTTTTACAGCCCTAGGGCCGTTATTGCTTTGAAATCAGTACCTAGTCCATTTAGCCATTGTTGCCAAATAATTTTCCTAGTCACAACGTTATTTGGTTAAAACGCGCTTTCCTTTTTCGCTGTATAGTTATACACTCTGTTAACCACAAAATTCAATCTATTATTAATTGTGTAACTACTTTTCGTCCCGTATCCTCTGTTGCATCAAAAGCAGTACAGTTTATTTAAACGTGTATTATGGTGAAAAATAGCATTAGAACCTCATACAAAAGAAGTTTCGAAAGCGTTCTAGCATGTACGTAACACCAAAGGAATATAAACATTTTTGGGTCTTGAAGAGAAATATACTATTAGGATTTTGACATTTTCAGGTTCAGAATGACTAAAATTGATTATAAAACATTGATTGATCGTCTAGTTTAGTCGTTCGAAAACCTTTAATTGAAGCAGGGTTTTAATACTCCAACTAAGCCTCTTAGAACTGACTTTGACTATCCTGCATCTTAGTCAATATTGTAAATAGGCTTTAATGCAATTTTTGCAAATCATAGTCGATAATGTCATCCTTTTCCGCTTCAAATATAGCTATTCGATGAGAAGTTTTTTTACGTAATATTTGTATTAAATATTAATATTATTTAACTAGAACATCTTTTACACGTATTTTTTCACATTGTTGATAGTTTTAATTAGTTCAGGTTAACTATCAATATTTTATACATTTAAATTTTCGACATTCCATTCCTGATGTAACAATATTACAGTATTGCGATAAGGTATCCAAGATAACATAGAAAACAATACAAAAATGGCAGTTAGGGAAAATCAATCATAACCTCAGAGAGAACTGTCGCAAAAGAAAATGTGTTAAAACTGAACAGTTGCAATTAAACATTATCATTAGCTGGATTACAATTTAATAAAATCTCACAAAATATCTAGCATTGGTCAATTTATGTAATATTTTAATATGTTTATATAATATAATAACAATAATTAATGTTTAAAACAAATTTTTAGTTACAAAAACAGCCAAATTGTCAACATATTATACAAACCAGAGAAAGTATTAAGGAGTTAAAAGATCGTTCCTTAAGGTATATAAATACTTCCTAACTCTTCACTATAATAATTGATGTAGAAATATTAAAATAATTTATGACCAAGTACTAGTCCTATAAAATAGTTTGCATTCCATAGTGCTTGCAATCCATTCAAATGTGTACAGTGCAGTAATGCGTTTACTGTATTTGAACAGCAACAGGCTCGTCCCTGTGCTTATCTTCTCTTCCACTAATGGATACTGAATTCCATATTTATAAGTTAGAATAACAATCATACATTTTTAGTCTAGTGGTGAGGTTGTTGTTAAATAACAATATAAGTAAAAAGTTCATAATTGATTGTTATTGCAATTAATTGAATACTTTGAAAATGCTCTGAAATGTTATTGTAAAGCATAATTTAGCCTCAGCCAAATTACAGTTAAAACCCTTCGGTTCGGCATCACATTCTGGAGTAATTTCTCAAAGCAACACAAAACTAAATGGTAAATACAGTAGCTCAAAATGAAAATCATAAATTACTTAAATGAAAATCTTAAAGGCAAACATATAACTGAATCTATCAATAGTCTATGCCAAATAATCAACGTTTAGTTAATAATAATGAAATTTTAATAAAGAAATAAAATAAATTAGGGCGTAAAATATTAAAGATCTTTGGTAAAAAATAATTTTTAACATTTTTAATTTGACATAATTAAGGTAAAAATTGGAAATTACAATATACTAGTGGCTTGTAGGGGCAAAGGCCCCTAAAAATCCAAGTGATGATGTTATCTCAAAAATTAAGTTCAATTCATTACCTAGTTATTATATTTTTTCTCAAGCTGTACTGTGAATTTACACGGATCTTGTCTAAAAAACTTTTTTTGTAGTAAAAAAAAAAAAAAACAGTAATTCGCGAATATTCTCCCTTGCATTAAACAATACAGTAGGTTGTATATTTTGTGGAAAAAATATTTTTTGCACGATTATACTGCAGGACGATTATAATGAAATAAAATTTGTTTTGAACTTAAACATGTACACATAATGAGTTCGTAATTCAAGTGAATACAGTAGTTGAATACAACATGACAAAATGGTTATTATCCCATTAATACTGTACACTACTGCATCTAGGACCACTGTGCCCCCCACTACCCCACACTTGCCATGTGCTTCGACCCCTGTCGTGATCCGTGCTTCCTGTACCCCATATGCCCCCATGGCCGGAGTACCAACCATGCCCCCAAACCCCTGTGCGCCGGTGTCAGTAAGACCCTCATTTTCCAGAGCACACATGCCTGCCGTTCTTCCCCGAGGCCCCCCGTGCCCTCTATGTCCTCCATTCCTCGTCTGTGTATCCCATGTCCAACTAAGCAAAGTGCCTCCAACGTCTCTCGTGCCAATTGTGCCCAATGCCAATGCCGCCATGTCGCCCATACCTACGTGCTCCCATACCCACCGCTCCACCCTGTGCTTCCTATATGACCCCTAAAGCCTCCCCCGTTCCCCTCTCATGACCCGTGCTCCCTGTACCCCCTATGCCCATTGGCCCGAGTATACCCATGCCCCGTACCCCCGTTCCTCTATTCTCCCATACTCTATTCTCCGTGCCCCCTTTCTCCCAAGCTCACATGCCCACTTTTTTTCCTCGAGTCCCCGGTGCTCTCTATGTCTCCCAATCCTCCCCCGTCCCCCATACCCAGCTACCCCCAGTGCCAACGACATCTCTAGTGCACCTCGTGCCGACATGCTCATACCCTGTGCCTCCCATATCCCCGTTCCCCGATGCCTGCCGTTCCTCCCCATGCCCCCTATGTCCCCCCCCCCAAGCCTGCCATGTGTCCCCATTTCGTGACCCGTGCTTTCTGTACCCCCTATGCCTAGCGGCCTGAGTACCTCCCATGCCCCCGTATGAGACCGTAGGGACCCGTACGCCCCATGGGGTACCTCCCATGCCCCTATGTCTCTGTGCTTCCATTTTCCTGTGCTCACATGTCCGCCGTCATTTCTCGATGCCCCCGTGCTCTCTATGTCCCCCATTCCTCCCCCGTGCCCCTTATGTGCCCCCAAGTCTAACCCATGCCCCTCTCTCGTGACCAATGCTTCCTGAACCTCCTAAGATGTCCGTCATTCCTCCCCGTGCCTTCATATCCCCGTTTCCCGATGCCTGCCGTTCCTCCCCGTGCCGTTCACCTATGTACCCTAAGCCTCCCATGCCCCCCTCTCGTGACCCGTGCTTCCTGTATCCGTGCTTCCGTGTTCCCATATGCCTCGTGGCCCTAGTACCATCCATGCCCACATACCCCTTATACCTCTGTGCTGTGTTATACCATTCTCTAAGCTCACATGTCCGCCATTCTTCCTTGATGCGCCCGTGCTCTTGATGTCCCCCGATGTTTCCCGTGCCCCCTATGTCCCCCCTCCCCAAGTCTCCCCCATGCCCTCACCTCATGACCCGTGCCTCCATGCCTCTGAGCCCCCATTCCCCCAAGCTCACATGCCCACCGTTCCTCCCCACCCGTTCCTCGAGGCCCCGTGCTCTCAATGTCCCCCATTCCTCCCCCGTAACCCCCTGCCCAACTACCCCCTGTGCCACCGACGTCCCTTGTGGCCCCATGCCCCCCGTGGCCCCCATATCCCCATGCCCCCTTACCTGTCGTTCATGCCCCTTTTTAGCATGTCCACCCATGCCTCCACCGATGCCCCCATGCCCCCCTACCCTTGTGCCACTTACACCCCTCGTGCCCCCCCTCTCAACCACCTCCAGTCACTCGAGTCTAACAACGTTCCTTGTGCTATGATTGTAGTCTATTTTATCTATTCCTTCAATCAAGTAGAACATTGTTTGACATATTGTTCGTTTTTGCACACTGCATACATGAAAAGCTCCCCGTATTTATGTATTAATGCTCAATTATTGATTCCGTACGACCCACAGTATCTAGATTCTAGATTTCTTGGTACGACCTATGTAAGGAAAGAAGCAGAGAAAGCATAATACAAATATAAAACAAAATATTCCTCATACGGAGGTTATCCAATGTTAGTAGTTGACATAATTTGATTTAGTCAAAAATAACCAATTACCTACTAAAAAACGACTGAACTCTAACCACTAAATAGCCAATATATATAAAGCAGTAACGTAATATCTTAATGACATGCACTGAGTAAAGCCAAATTTATTAACTATTTTATCAACCATACCACGGCTAAGTCACTTTTTACAGCGGTATATTCAGCACACAAAATCATAATGACATAGATTTTAAAGAGAGAAATCTACCATGGATTCGTAATTTTTCCATCACTATTAATGTTTTCCTTTTTTTATAGTACATTGCAAATATAAAAAAAAATTATAATTAAATATGGTTATCTTAACTCAAAATATCTATTCAATAACCAGCTGAGTTTATGATAAAAATTATTCACTGGATCATCTGCTTAATCACACGTGTAGATATAAAAATATTCTTCCCATTAGATTAACATTAGAACTTCAAGGTCCAATTGGGCGAAGCCCAGGTAACTTTTGACGATTCTGGTATTTTTCCTTGCGTCCTTGGCCCTCAAGCTTTAAAATGAGCCATCATACATTACTCTATCTTTCTTCTAACTCGAGATATTTCGTGGGGACCGATTCGCTTACGGAATTATATATATAGATGGTTTATAAGGAATCCTGACAAAAAATGTTCTACTTCCGGGCATTGAAACATTTTGTCAAATGTTAATACAACGATTTAGGAAGGGCAAACCATTTATTCGACAGCCTTGAATTTGGTAGTCATTTCTTATTAATTGTGCTAGAAAACTAGAGTATATATTACTTCATAACTACATAATTAATAAATTTCTCCTCTTTCCAAAAATAAATACCTAAATTGTTTTTGTAACATCGATTACATCGATTTACTAGGTGTAATTTTTTAGAATGTTTTAATTTTTAGATCAACGTGTAACCCAATTAAGTTGAATGATATTGAGAAATCATATATTTAATAATCTTAGTCTTAAGTACAAATTATTAAATCAGTAAAAAATGTTCAAGTATTATATTACTTAAAAAAGGTTAACTATGTAGATGTTTAGTAAATATATAAATATAAATTATGTCCAATTAACTCTATCCACTTAAGTACGAGTTAAGATGTTTTACACCTCTATGAATGATATTCAATTTAATATGTTCACTGTTGTGTTAGAAACAAAAAGTAATTTATGGGTAGCAGACGTTATGTTCAATAACTGAAATGTTATTAAAAAGTTCTAGAACTCCTTCTGTCAAAGCAGCGCTGTAGCAGATTAAATTATTTCATAGGATTACAACTTTCAGATTATTATTACTATACAAACGGTAAAGCATCAAAATGGTGGGTGCTGCAAATAATGCTTACAGAATTTTCTTTGCTCTAAACCAACTAAAAATTGAAAATTTAAATAAATTGTGATGCTGATATATTGTGTTCAATATCATAAAAATTTAAATAAAGTATTGCTCATTTTTATTTAATTACATTTTGTTTTACTGGTGGTACTATTAAATGTACTGAGTCGATTAAAAACTTCTAACACACACTATTAAGTCTAATTGTACAGGATTTAATAGTAAATCGAGTTAACTAACTCTATTGAATTTTGCTCTATTTGATTTAATTTACACATTCAAGTGTATACCATCAAGCTACAAGTCCATTTATTAATTTAAAGATTATATAAATGAGAAATAAAAATTCAGATGAAGATTTTTCATTCTATAAGTAGTTGCAGATCCAAACGTTCAGTTATTTAAAAATATATATTTTGTCCAACTTACTACCAAGTAAAAAAGGTTAACAAGAATTTTTGTAGATGAAATATGGTGAGAAAGTATTTATGTTGTATAATCTATTTGCATTAATTCTGTATATAAAAATATTTTTATAAACAATCATTTAAGAAATTTTACACAATGTTTGCTGTTGATTAAATGTGTGATGTTTAATGAAAGACAAAATGAAACTTTTTAGAAATAAATATTGTACATTGAAGCAATATTTGATTTAAAAATGTTTTATTACAAAATGTGTTTTCAACAAGGAAATTACTCTTGGTCAGAAAGACCACTTGCAATTGACCCATGTCATTTCCGACTAATCCTCACCTAAACTGTGCTCTAGCTGAAAAAATATATTAATGTAAATAGAGTTAAACTATTGTTGAATTGTATAACTTGCACATACTGTATTACTTACTTTTTGTGTTCGAATGCTCTACCCGAGAGTTACTAAACTTGTAAACCAATTTCTTGCTTTGTTGTACACATTTCATTTATTAATTATTATTAGAATTTTTTATTTGGTGGGATCCATCATATTAAATTAATTAGTATAAGTGTATCATTAATTGAAATACAAGTAGGAAGCGGAGTTCCCACGTGGCACTTGACGTTTGATTTCGTGGTTTGCACCACTTAATCTGAGTAATGGGAGGTGAATTCGACTGGTCTAATTGGGAAATAATGGTGGATTGATGGGATTGTGCACACAGCGTTAAGTTCTGCGACCCCCTCTATACTCGGTCGGCCACTCGGGGCATCAACGCGGTTAAGGTGTTTAATTTACATGCAAGGAAAGTGAGTGAATTTGTCACTCACCAGTGAATTTGTCACCATTAAACCAGTCACTCTCAAGGTAAACTAATGAAAAAGAAGATGTGTTGTAAATTAATTTAATTGAGCTAACAATATTAACCTAATAAATATACACAGTTAATTTACATAAATAATGTTCGATTGCAACCGTGGCAAAAGATTTTATACATGTATTGATACAGTGTAAAAGTATTGATACAGTGTAAATATACTTTACTTAACGTTAGAATATTTTGCACACAATTGCAATCTATATATTGATAGGCAAGCATTTGTCTTTTCCTCCTTTTTTTCTCAGCTCGTCCTCATCGTAGAAGAAATCCACGCATACCGTAAGATTAAGAAAGGTGGTGAGCAGAATCCTATGATAATTCACAACGGCCTCCAGGGCTACACCCGACAGGCTTTCACAGTTTCAATGTTTATCTTATGGAAGAAGGATAATTTATTGATAATCAAACAGCTGTTGCTGTTGTAATAACAAATGCTGGCAAATCAGGAATAATAGATGTTTCAGTTAAAAAACATTTTAAATTCAAGATCAACTGAATTTTTGATCGAGTATCGGCCAGTGGAGGATTTCTAGTCTCTATACATTAATATGCAAGCATGATTAATTTTCCCCTTTTTTCTCAGCTTGTGTAGAAGTAAGCTCGCATACCGTTAGAAAGGTAGGGTCTTATAGAAGAGCATAATCTCATTCAAATCGGCCCCTAGGGCTACGCCCTACAGTTCCAATATTAATGTTATTATTGGACAGCTGTTGTAATGACAAATGCTAGCAAAACAAGAAGAAGAGATGTTTAAATTATAAAATATTTTTCAAACATATTGAGTCCAAAAAATGAAATTTTGGTCAAGTATCGACTAGTGACGATCTCAAGTAATTAGTTAATTTGCATAAAAATATATTTATTCCCTCTGAACATTTTTGTACGATTTCAACAATGGATAAGCCTATAAAGGTCTAAAAAACCGCGAATAGATATAAAATACTCTGATATTTTGTTGCTGAACTAAGAACCCAATAATGGGGTATGGTGACGGGGCCCCCATCGAGCCGTAGGCGAATTTAATACTATACAGGTTTACGATGGTTAATTTTTCATATTAAAAATATATTACAGTTATAAAAAATTACTATCCAAGACAATCACCTCATAAAAGTAATTTGAAATAGCACTATTGTCCACAACCGGTTAAATCCCAGAGTTCATTTTAAATTTGGTCAAGGGAACGGTGCCAACGTGCGGAACTGATGGAACTAACTTTTAAGCCGAATACAAAAATCGTTTTAAATCTTAAACGCAATACACTTGGGAGAAACAATAATTGGGTAACCAGATTAACACAATAGCTTTGACGTTTTTTCTTTAATAATTTTATTAATATGTAATTATTTCGAAAAACCCTACTAACCATGTTAAAATGTGACCCGTGTTTTAAGCGACGTTAAAATGAAATTAAAAATATTTTGTAGCTATGAATGAAATATAGATTTTAGAACAAGTGATTAATAAGTTTGAATAAGTTAAAGAAATACTGTATAAACATATATTTTATCCATATTATATACAGCCCCATGTGTAACTGACTGACTCACTGATGATCTTAAATTCCTGAAGCGACCGTTTAAGATAGAGACTTGAAATTTGGCATGGACATTCATTGAGATGTTTCAATTTAGGAAAAATCATAAAACTACAACTTTTTTACTTTTAAACTATAGAAAAGGTAAAAAATATAGATTTGTCGGTAACGTAGTTCAGCCGTATCAGCGTATATCACCGCGTGGTATCGTAGATCACTCTTCAGGTTTAGTTCTCGCTCGTGTTTAAATGATCTCTTTCAACTACACCCGTGTTTGATACAAATATTGTATTTCATGTAAACATGAACATCTCTATGTAGACGACAGTGTTTCGATGCAAACTACTAACGGCGATTTCCTTTCGGCATCGATTCGTTATCGTCTACTAACACTTCGGGGGAACCATTACAGGGGGCATGGGGGCGGAGCCCCCATCGAGCCGTAGGCGAGTCTATAATATATACAGCCCCATGTGTAACTGACTCACTCACTCACTGATGATAGGAAAGTCCTGAAGCCATCGTTGAAGCTAGACACTTGAAATTTGGCATGGACATTCTTTGAGATGTTTGAATTTAGGGAAAATTATAAAACTACAACTATTTTACTTTTAAACTATAAAAAATCTAAAAAATATAGATTTGTCGGTAAAGTAGTTCAGCCGTATCGGCGTATATCACCGCGTGGTATCGTAGATCACTTTGCAGGTTTAGTTCTCGCTCGTGTTTAAATGATCTCTTTCAACTACACCCGTGTTTGATACTAGCATTGTATGTCTTACAGATATGAACGTCTTTTTATGAATGATTATGTTTTTGAGAATTTTTAACAACTAAAGATCATAACAAACAGATATTTAAGTTAGGTTCTCGTCTTGTATTCAATTTATTTTAGATCATTTATTCAAATACACACTAGAGTATCCTTTCGGCCGAATTTCGCACTACATGAATTTTGCTGTAAAGCTTAGCTGTGATCTTAACGAAACATTTTTTGATTAATTTGTATGATCTCTTTCAACTACACCCGTGTTTGATACTAGCATTGTACTTCTTACAGATATGAAGGTCTTTTTATGAACGATTATGTTTTTGAGAATTTTTAACAACTGATGATCAAAACATATAGGTATTTATGTTAGGTTCTCGTCTTGTATTCAATTTATTTTCGATTATTTATTCAAATACACACTAGATTATCCTTTCGGCCGAATTTCGCACTACATGAATTTTGCTGTGAAGCTTGAGCTGTGATCTTAACGAAACATTTTTTGATTAATTTGTACAATACTTAATAGACAGTTAATTATTATCTTTATGTTTGATTTGTATTCAGTGTCCTATATTAGATTTTTTTACACACTTAAATATATGTTTTTGAGAATGTTCAAATAAGTATTGAACAAAAAGAACCGATTTAAATGTTAGGTTCTCGTTTCATTGTCACCTCATTTTAGATTACCAATTCAAATTCACCCCAGGTTACGCTTTCGGCCGAATTTCGCACTCAATGAATTTACGGTGTAGTTCGAGCCGTGATCTTTACGTATTATACTTCTATTACTTTGTACAATAATTAATAGACAGTTAATTATTATCTTTCTGTTTTATTTATATTCAGTATTATCTTTCTGTTTTATTTATATTCAGTATTTTACGTTATATTTTAATACACACTTAAAATATGTTTTTTAGAATGTTTAAATGAGTATTGAACAAAAAGAACAGATTTAAATGTTAGGTTCTCGTTTATTTTTTCCCCTATTTTAGATTACTAATTCAGATTCACCCCAGGTTACACTTTCGGCCGAATTCCGCATTCAATGAATTTATTGAGTAGCTCGTTCCGTGATCATAACGTAATATACTTCTATTACTTTGTACAATAATTAATTGACAGTTAATTGTTATCTTTCTGTTTTATTTATATTCAGTATTTTACATTATATTTTAATACACACTTAAAATATGTTTTTGAGAATGTTTAAATGAGTATTGACCAAAAAGAACAGATTTAAATGTTAGGTTCTCGTTTTATTTTTCCCTTATTTTAGATTACTAATTCAGATTCACCCCAGGTTACACTTTCGGTCGAATTTCGCATTCAATGAATTTACTGTGTAGTTCGTGCCGTGATCTTAACGTAATATACTTCTATTACTTTGTACAATAATTAATAGACAGTTAATTATTATCTTTCTGTTGTAATTATATTCAGTGTTTTACATTATATTTTAATACACACTTAAAATATGTTTTTGAGAATTTTTTTAATGACCTTTGATCAAAACAAACAGGTTTTTATGAATAAATTATTATTTTACAAGTCTCGATTTTATATTCTTATAAAATTGGTAGTTTGTAGTAGTAGGGTTTTTTGCGGATCAACCCAGGTTTATTCTTTCCTATTATTTTGTTTTCATGTTCTTTAATTCTTGTTTTCGCTCATTGATTTGAATGTTATACGCTATTTCAGTGATTTAAACGTTTTTCTTCTATCTCCTGAAATTTAAAGTTTTTATTTGAGTTGGGTGAGGCATGGGATTATGTCAATTTTTCCATAATTGTAACTCTATTTAGTACCAGGTTAACCGAGCCCTGCTGGTTGGTTTTAATTGACTTTTGTTATAGTGTCAATGTAATCAAGCTATTAAATCTACACCAGACTCTTCACTGCTAACAGCTGTTAAAAAACTGCTTAAAATTTATGTTCCTTTATTTTTGTTTACTTTTAGTTGTTATTTCGTTACCAAAATAGCAACCTATAAGACCAATGTTAAAAATAACGATTTTTAAACTTAAATTTAGACCAACTTCGATTTTTCCTGTGACTGAGGCTGTTTCTAAACTTAATTTTGGGCCAAAACACTCTTAAGCGCAAAGTTTAAGCAAAATCTAACAGCTACATTTCGAGATCGTGGAACACACATCCCTTCAGACATAGCTCGTATTACATTATAGGATATGATACACAAAATTTATAGAAATTTAAAATTTTATATTTAGCTACCGATCAGAGAAATATTTGTTACCATAACTACTACTATTAAATATAATTCAAATTCAAATTCTTTATTTTTTCGCATGCGCATTTGTTTTACACAGCAGTGCTTATTTATCCCTCTAGCTTAATAGGTAGCTATTTGAGAGACAATCTAAATTAAGTTTACATGTCAATTTTACAATACAATTTTACATTAAACGTAACATGTTTTCTACAAATGCAATATTGTCTTGATCATAAATTTATGTTTTTTTTTGGGCATGCACATTATTTTAATATTCGTATATAATCATAGAATCATTGATATGTATTGATATTGATATTATATTGATATATAATCCTATAGAATCAATGATAGCAACAACAACAACTATAACTCTTTTAATTGAAATTTCTTTTCAACTAACACAACAACAATCGTCTAATCTAAAGTATATATTTTTACCAGCATAACACCTAAAATATTTACATAAATAATTATAAATTCACAGCTCAAAACTTTTAAACGAATTCTAATTACGAAGGGGGTTTAAAACCGATTGATATGAGTTTTTTAAAAGCTTTGTTTACTATTAATTGTGAATTTTGTGTATTTGACGGTATTGTTACAGTCTTGACTGTGCAGTTCTTCCGTGGAAGTAACGTATTTTAAACTCGACTTTTTATTAATTTACGAATTTAGGGCAACCCCTAGCGGGGGGGGGGTCTAGCCTGTTCGGTACTTGAGACTAAGAGCAATTAACTAATTTGGGGCAACCCTATAAGGGGGCATGGGGGCGGAGCCCCCATCGAGCCGCAGGCGAGTCTAAATTATATACTCCTGAATGTGTAACTCACTCACTCATCGGGGTATCAGAAATTCTTCAAAAGTCAGTAAAGTAGATCTCCTATCTTACTACAGAGTGATTCCCAAGCGAGAACTAAACTTACCGACCTGTATTATTGAGAAAATTGCCAACATACTGGGAGTCGCAGATTACCGAAACACTCTTTTTTAGAAATTTTATAACATTAACCAATTGTGCCTTTATAGGTAAAGCGGTCTATCCACCGAGAGTATAATTTCAATGTACAGGTTGTATCTGAAATTACCTCTCCAGACCGGAAGTCACTGATGTCAAATACAAAGTCTCACTTTAAATATTTTTTTTAGTTTTACAAGGTTTTTAAGAAAACTTTACAATTTGATCTTGTACGCGTAATTTTAGCAGTTTATTGAATATTTGAGGTTGAAATTTAGATTTTCCTCATTCTTCTCTGAGCATTTTAGGTTTAGCAAAAATGTCTCGGCACAAAAATGTCTTAGACTCTTTTAAATACGTTTCCAAAAAAAAAAAAATTGTCAGTTTAGTCCAAAATGTTTTTTTATTAAATTTACAACATGACGGAGATTAATGAACATGTATTTAAATATTTAGTAAAACTAATCACGTGATAATTGATGTTTTATGATGGTATATTATTTTAAATGAGGTTATTAGACATTTACATGTTTGGTAAGTTCTGTTATATGTAAAATGTTCAGACATAATATATGTTAAGTTTTCCCCAGTTAAAAAAAATAATGTCATGCTATTTATTATTCTAAATCAGTATGATTAGGGTTTAAAATATTAAATTTTAAAGTTGCTTCAAAATTACGTCTGGTCCCTTCTGTATTGAAATCAGTGTATATCAACAGAGCAAAATGTGTTTACCTACAACGGCACAATTTGTTTTTTTTTTTTTTTTAGTACAATTTTAAAAGAGGTGCAAGGTTGGTATGGGACACCCGGTAAGACAGTATCATATTTGCACGATAGTCCTCCCAAAAATTGGTTCTTTATTTGGGATGGCACTTAATTTCTAACGAACTCATTAGGAAGTACATCATTGACTTTACCTGATAGCATGCTAATTTAAATTTTACAATTCAACAAAAATTTTAACTAAAATAGCAGATTACACAATTGATTTATCTTTTAGTGCGTAATAAGTTAATGTTTAGTTAAAAAGTGGCAGTACAGTATTTTCATTTAAAATAAAAAAGCTTTTTTATTTCCTGCCCCAGAAAACTATCTGATTTCAAAATTTAGCGACCAAACATTTTTACCCAAAATAAATATGACATTATTTTTTTTTCTACTCTAGCGGCCAAATTATAACATCTGAGGCAATCCTCGCGAACATCTTTCAAGTTACTACAGGTTTGGTTCTATGAATTTTTGCCCCCCAGTCCACACAATTAAACATAAATTAAATGTTTCTTTATTTTTGCGGGGAATTTTATCCCATGTAGACGTAATTTTAAAACTACTATAATATTTTACTCAGAACCTTCACTTCGCACATAGACATATTTTGCACAGTACCAATATCAATTAAATTATCAAACTTAAAAATTATCATGGTGATTTTTAATATCACGTATTCTTCTTATGAAAGTGAGTCGGAACGAATTGCTATATCAAGCAACTGATTGTTTTACTTTGATTGTTATTTACTGACCTGGTCCTACGGCTAAAACATACGTCCTTTGATGTGTATGGTAAATTTAATATTTTAACCATTATTTAACATACTTTTGTTAGTAACTACTGTATTATTGTATTTAGAAGTTTGAAGTTTTTTATTTGCCTTGACAGTAATTTTTTAGGAAATTAGGTAAATTTAAAGTTTTACGTCATTAAAAACTGAAATAAAGGAATTGTAATGAATGCCAATATTACATTATGTATTTATCATTCATTGTATGTTCAATATTACTGGATCGTTATGTTATTCCCTGGAATTTCAACACAACTAATTGAAGGATTGTAACTGAATAGTATTTTTGTAAATAAAAGGGGTTTTTGGCAAGTTTTATCCACTTTGTTAAGATTTCCAATTATTTTGTTTTAATGGAATTTTTCATTGTTTTCGATTATCTACTGCACATTTTTATGCAGTTTATCCATTTAATTTTTTCATATATTTATTTATAGGTATTTTATAATTTTAAGTAAATACTTATACAATACCTACATAATAAATTAATTCACAAGTCCATTAGCCTTTATAGAATTCGGGGGAATTAGGGAAGGGGGTTTGGGGAAAGAGTCTCTGAAAATATTTTCATTCCTTAGATTGAGTTAGTTGCATAAGTTCAAATTTAGGTTATTTCTGCAGTCGTGGGAGTTAATTTATGTTATAAATAAACTTACAAACTCATATATTTTGCTATTTTGCTCATTTACAAACTCTTATATTTATATGTATTCTGTTCATTATATGCGACTTAAACAACAATGAACGAATTTCTGGGCAAACCCCTGAGGGGGCATGGGGGCGGAGCCCCCATCGAGCCGTAGGCGAGTAGTACACTATAATTTGTAAAGTACATTTTGCCTTTTGTCTTAATAAAACGTATAAAATGGACATTTATTCGAAACGCAATCAAAATTTTATAATATTTTATATTTTAAAAATAAATTATAAGAATAAATGCTTCCTATGCAATAAAGTATTCCTACAACAATAGTGATCAAGTTTTACATGATTCAATTTCGTATGTATATTTAATACCCTAATGGTTTACAATTGATAAACACAAAGCACCATAAGCTATATCCAAAACAGAGATAAACCAGTCTTCAGAGACGGAAGTGAATATACGTTATTCGGCGAGCAAGATCATATTTGATCAGGATCCCCAACTGTAACATGTATGGAAATGTATTCAATTTACCCTTCAATTTATTCCTATTGTTATTCTCTTTAGCTTCAAGTCAATTTCACTTTCAATCAATTTTGAAGTGTGTTTTATTTTTGTTCCGAAGAAAGCAATATTCACGGACAACTTTATTTTGCCAATAAATAATTTATAGCTTTGTTTTTCGTTTTGTACGTAAAGTGTGATGATAATATGAAAACTAAAATAGTTCGGATTAATCGAATTGCTTAGCCAATATAAGATTTATAAGGACATTGATTTATTTATTTCTAGAAAGCCTCGCAAGCTTATGATGACATCTGAAAAACATTATATCCTGTATATTGCTGCATCTGTGTTGCAGCTCCTTATAAATTACCAGAGGTTATGGATTTTATCAAAATTTAAGTAAGATATTTTATGGAAAAAACCCAACAGTAGTTCAAACGAAGGAAAGGAAAGGGCTTGCTCAAAGGGCTTAATGTGCCGTAATGACCGGAGATTCAGAGACAAAACACTAACTCTTACCCAGAATGAGATTGCCCAGTCTATTTATTAATCATTAATCTTTAGGGAACGTACTTTGTATGTGATTACACATAATCACATGTATATTGTGTGTGATACATGTTTATCTTACAGAGTGTTTTATAACACAATAAAAACATTTTATTTTTATAATTTTTATGAGTTTCCGATTCTCTGGGAGGTGAAAAACACACTTTGATCGACAATATTGAAGTTTCCCTACCGCACAGAATTCGTAATAAAAAATTATCAGTCAATATTTTATTAATAAATAAAATAACGGTCAATATTTTATTTGATTAAAATAGCAAAAATGATAAACACCTCAACAATTTAGTACAGAAATGTGTTATATTCTTTAAATATGTACTTTTTAGACTTGAGTTTATAAAGCTTGATTAATCAGATTAATAATAGCACTACATTTATTTTAAAACAGAGTATTAGTGAGATGTCTATGATAAATATATTTCACTTCAAAAATATAAGTGTCTTTCCACATTAGGCAGTTAAATTTTAACACTAATTTAGAAGCTATTAAAGATCCTGAAGTGTACTGCCGTAAATTTTTGAAAACTGATGTGATATTTTTGATTCTTCAAATATTTAAATATTCAAATTTGACTCAGTTTTATTTTTTTGTTTTATAAAAATTGTTCTTCTTTTCCACGTCAGAACACAGCCAAAATCGTGTTTGCGGCTATCGTATACAAAGCATAACATTGAATATTTAAAGTTACTTAAGGCCTGCATCAAATAACGTTGAAACCTCAAACAAGAGGTAATCCGTAAAAAATATATGCGATATTTTAGGATATGAAGAGTAAACTAAATACGTACATAAATAAGTAATTTTTTTTGTTTCATTTTAGATTTCGATATATTTTTAATACCTCATTTGAATTTTAGTCGGTCATAAGAATCATCAGGTAATGATTGTCTTGGATTACACGGTTTTTTTTTAGTACTACTTTAGGTATTCTTCTGAGGAATCAATCAGTTCTTTACAAAATGGTTTTTAAAGATTTCTAAAATTAATTATTTTGTATTGATTAACACCGTTCATACACTTTATACAAATAAAATATAAATTTATATTATTTTTTCGCTTGCATAAAATTGTACATCTAACATAAAGTAATAAGAAATGTAATAAAAAATCACATTGCTGTGGCTGTTTATTCATTTAGCGCCTGGATTGTTTTGTATGGTGTATCTTACCTTGGCAACCCTGGTAGACCTAGTCCATTTATAAATAAACTAGCAAACAGCCCGTCAAAAATGACAGGTAATTTTCATGATGATTATTCATGGATTTGATGTTTACGTATGAAAATGGTCACAGAATTTCAACCAACAGAATTTGTTGTCTGTGATACACACACAACATAGTATTAAAACTATAATTTTTCAATTTTTTTAGCCATGTTAAAATTTTTAGCGAGGCTACCCCTACAGGCTTTGAAAGTTTCAATGTTATTCTTATGGGAGAAGGATAATTAATTGATCATGAAACAGCTGTTTTAATAACAAATTAAAACAAATCAGGAAGAACAGTTTGTTTTATTTAGAATTTTTTTATAATTAACTCTCGATCAACTAAATATTTGGTTGAATTTTGATCTGAGGGCGATTTCCTAGTCTTCTATAATAGGCAAGCAAAGCATATTTCTTTTCCTCCTTTTTTCTCAGATCATGTGCATTGTAGGAGAAATCTGCGCATACCGTTAGAAAGGTATAGTCATGTAGATGAGCAAAGTCCTATTCTAATTCACGCTGTCCGGACTCCAGGGCTACGTCCCACATGCTTTCTAAGATTCAATGTTAATCTTTTGGAGGAAGAATAATTGATTGAAGCTAATGATTTCAATTAAAAACAATAAATTTATTGAGCGGAGCGAGCGAAGCAAGCGAAGCTCCTATACTACACTCTGGCTTTTTATTTACAAGTACTCCTCCTGAACGGCTGGAGTGATCCTCACGAAATTTTGCTCGGTCATAGTAACCATCTATGGGAAGGTATAAATCTGAAATGGTCCAAATCGGACATAAGGGTTCTGCCCTACGGCCCTTTAAAGTTACCATGTTATTTTAATAGGAGAAATATTTTATTTGGTTTGTTTGCTGTGTGTTGATTATACAGCTGTTATAAAGGATCAAATGTAACTGCAGACTGTTACTATCAGCTGTTTGTGAAAACAGTAGTTTTATGTGAAATTGTTGTTTTGTTTATTTTAGTGGTTTGTTTACGTGAATGAAATGCCACGTTTACGGAGAGGAGGTACAAATCTTGGACGACGCACCATTTAATATCTTGTAAACATATAATAGCCCGTCGCAGCAAACCTACGTAATCAAAAATTATTAGAGTATTGCAGACTTGTTGCGAGTAAGCGCAGCGAACAACCTAAATCTGGCGACGAGTGTGTGCAGCGAATGAGATGATCCAAAAGGTGAGTGAGCGCAGCGAACGAGCTAAACCCTGACGGCGAGTGAGCATAGCGAACGAGCTCACTTGAATTACCTATAAAACATTTGCTATTATTGATTTAAAAAATAGTCGCTCCGCTCAATATTGCAAGCAGACAACTGCATTGTATACCTAGTAACATTAAACATATGTCTAATGACAGCTGTTGTAGAAACAACTGCTAAAAACAGGAAGAACAAATGTTTTAGTTATAAAATGTTTTTCAACTTCTTGGATCAAGATCAACTAAAATTTTGGTTTAATTTCGATCAGGAGGCAATCTCTAGTATAGGCCTATCATTAATAGTTCATAAGTTTTTAATAGTTTATAATACTTACTATCATGCGGTTTTACAATATAGTAGGACGATGAGACTTTAAAAAAAAAAGATAACGATTAAAGGTTTTTTAACCGTATATCCATTTTTTTCATTCCAGTTGTATGGCCAATTATTGGTAATTTCGCTGACTCAGAGTCCATTTAATTTGCCATAATTTGGAATTTGTATCTTATTTGTTAAATATTTGAGATTTACCTCTCTTCAACCTCTGGCATTTTAGCCTCCTTGCGTCTTGTTTAGTTTTGTTACATCCACGCAGAGTCTAACGTCCCCATTAGGTTTTGGTATCACCACCAACGCTGAGCACCCTTCTGTGATCTTTTCCACAGTGATTATGCATCTAACTGAACCTTGCTTTAAAGTTCTGACTTGAATTTTTCATGCACGCAATGGTATAGAAGTAGCCTACATTCCTTGGTGTACTAAGATATACTAAAATATACTAAGATATATTGGTGTTTGGTGTACTATAAGATTGACTTAAAGGACAATGTTACTGCAATGTCCTCTAAGTCAATCGTATAGTAGGTTTTTTTATCTTCACTAAAACACTATTCAAAATGGTTATTCTCTGTTTTTTGTTTCCACTTTATTTCAATCTCCTTTTCTTATTCTTGGTATTTCTTCTTGTATATGTCAAGACTTATATCTTCCAGTTCATAGTTCCACATTTTCACATTTTTGTATTCCATTTTTTATATCAGTGGGAATAATAAACAAACTATTAAACATGCAGAATCATAAGCCTACACGAACTAAAAGGATGAAAAATAAGCATATAAGGACGTTATATGGCTTTAAAAAAATGGGATTAAATACGTGGGGAGAATACGTATCGTATTAGGAATACGGTGGGGAGAATTTTACAATCAAAACATTCTGTTTATATATTTCAAAACATAAAGCCCATCAGTTGATAGTTATTAAAACATATGTGTAAACAAATATTAATAAATCACTCGTAAGTTTAAATACATAAATTCAATCTTTATATTAAATCAATTTTCTTTATAGTATAATAACCAAAATTTTATTAATGCATCAGCTGTTAAATATTTATTTAACTGCTTTAAAAACCACTGCAACATTACTTGTCTTTGATTTGTATCTGTCAATTATAATAGGATTGAAAAGTTGTCTGTTTTGTTTACAAACACACTTTGTAAAGCAGCAGTGGTGTCAAATTTCAATGTAAGATATGGATCACCTGGAGCAGTAAACAAATCGACAAAATCACGTCTTAGATTGGTCTAAATAAGGTCTAATTTTCATTTTGCGGCTTTATAAGGCATTTTCCGAGGGATACCATATTTTTCCTAACATCTAGGGATCATAAGAAATTCATTGACACCAAAACGGCCTAGATCCGTTCAGTAGTTCTCTCTCTAGACCCTTAAATGGAATTTATTATATAAGATTTTAATGACATATTAGATAATAAATCATACAACTCGAAAAATTAACTAATCACTTAAGCATGTGGTGTAGTAACTTTAACAACTTATAGAAATTTAATACCCCCGTCGCAGCAGACCTGCGTACTTAGCGAATTTCCAATGACAATCTTTAAATAAGTGTACCAAATTTCATGATGATCAGACAATTTTTTCCCTACCGATCTTAGAGGTTAACGAACTCATCCAAGATAATCTAACTTTACATTCCTGTACCAAATTTCTCGATGATCAGGCGGTTTTTGCACTAGTTATAGTGTTCACAAACACTCAAAATTGAAAATTTTATTTCCCATATAAGCCCATGTTAAATTTTCAGTAAATCGTTATTTGTGCAGTTTTAAATGTGTTTCCGACAAATAATCACTACTTATTCAGAAAGTACACATAAAAAGCTACAATTTGATATATAAAACCAAGGTGACTGTATATGCTTCTTCCTTTACAGACCTTGATATAAAACTATGTAATCGCAGAGGTGTCCGTAAACTTTATAAACGGCAGCTCCCATGAAAACGGCGGTAATAGCTTATTTCCAAAGGAAATTCGCTAACAAAGGTAATAAAGCAATAGCTCATTAAATTTATAATTAAAGAAATTAGCATTACTGTACTTACAACCTGAAATATCTTTGATAACTTTTTTGGCAGAGGTATTCAAACGAATTAACAAAAAAGTAGAACTGGGGAGGACATTATACGTTGCAACACGTGCTGCAATGGGGATAGAGAACCAGCTGACATTTATTGTGTCGCTTGGAATTTTTTTTATCCTTCTTTTGAATTGAGCGTGAACATAGGTATTTTGATGAGAAAAATGATTTAATACTAGACTCCTTTGAGGAATCAAGAAAGTAAATCAGACTTAATTTAAACAAAATGTTTTTGAGTTAAAATAATTAGGTCTAGAGATCACCATCGGGTCGAAATTTCACCAAAACTTTAGTTGGAACTAAAGTAATCAGTTAAAAACACATTTTATAACATAAAAATGTTCATCCTGTTTTGCTGTCTTTTCTTATTGCTAACAGCTGTCATAATATTATAATGATTCAATCAATTACCGATCTTCCATACGATTAACGTTGAAAAGCCTGTAAGGCGTAGCCATGAGGACAAATTTAATGTAAAATATAATGGGCTCATCTTATAGTACACTACCTTTCTAGCGGTATGCGCAAATTACTCCTACGATGAAGCCGAGAAAAAAGTACCAGAAGATTAATGTATGCATATTAATACATACATTCCTTACATACAAATATAAAAAAAATTCAGAGAAGAAAGAGTTAATTACTTTCCACACGGAACCCACATAAAGTGAACAACAAAGCAACAATGCGCATCAGCTGATAGACAAGGTACAAGAGGAACCAGAGTTATTACATAATATAGACTTTTATGTTCTCTTTCCGAACATTGATTTATTCTAATGGTAAGTTGGGTTGCGTTTAAAAAGAAACGCCCTGTACAACTGATTATTTTAGAAAAAATAAAAAGAGTAGTATCGAATTGTTTATTTTGGGTCAGTTCAATGACCTTTAAGGAATTCGTGAAGTCACGATGACTTCATCGATAACAACTTTGACGATGACGTCACAAGCACGTCATTGTGTGACGTCCGGTGTCACTGGTGACATCATCGTTGGTGAGGTCATCGATGACGTCATACTGAAGTCAAGCATTCCTCAGAGGTCGTTGAACTGGCCCAAAACCAAAAATATTCGACTGCTAAAAAGAAACCAAGCGACCCACAACATATGGTCCCATAATCCTCAGACGTCAACTGAGAGATCAGACTGGGTCGACGTGATTCCTTCTTTGCTTTGCTCTTCCTTAACCTTAACTATAATACGCAGTTGTTGTACAGGATATCAATTAATTATTCAAATTATTCATTGTTAACCTAATAATCGCATTAACAATAATAATAATAATAATAATCCAACCCGCTTTGTTAATTTTTTTTAAATTTTTTTTTACTTGTAGAAGAAAATCATTGACTGGTGACAAGTATTTGGTTCCACATCATAACCCTATATAAAACGGACTGGGGTAACAGTACGATAAGTGTCTAAAGCGACCTCAAACTGTAGTTGTATGTTATCGCATTAACAGCAAAGCTCTTGGACTTTTTCCAACTAGACGAACTCTTAATTCTTCATTATATTTTGTCGTTTCCTATCATGCAATATTTTCTGAAAATATTCGTTTAGTTTATCAACAATATTTGGACTCTCCCACAAGATGCATAATATATCGTGTATCATTGTTTGAAATTATGTACAAAATGATCGTGAATTCCGACAGTGACTTTATTCCTCAAGATTAACCCTGTATAAATAAATTTGTTGTTTCGTTCATATAATTTTTTTTTTGCTGTATAATTGCCTAGTTTTAACACAATATACGCCATACTACCACAAACCAATCCTAGAAATAATTTAGGATCACGTTTAAAATGCATGAAAGAGAAACTTCAAAATGTAAGATTACCGGCGGAACGCTGCCTCCTTATCCCAAGCCGTCGAACGTGATTCAACTGTGATGTGGGACCTGCCTGCTTCATCTTTACCTTTCCTAGTTTAGGTAGAATGCTTAGAGATTTTATCAGTGAGTTGTTATAAAGTTAGACAGTGTTTATTAGTATAAATTGAATAAAAAAATATAGTAATGGAGATATAATGTTCATATATTTAATGTTTGTGCACAAGTAACGAAAAATATATTTGATAAATATTTTATTTAGATACCTAGCTTAGTGGCAAAATACATATATGATTTTTGTTGTGTATCTTGAAAGTTTTATTTTTTATCATTTTTCTCACGACCTTAAACATTTAATCAATTTGATTAGAAAATTTATTTAATACTATCGAGTAGGGTGCACATCTTAAAATACCTAGCAATAGTGTAGACATTCCATATAATATTTCACTAATGGGTTTTCTTTCCTTGTTTTGGATTTAATAATATACTATACGTATATAGTATAGGGAAAAATATTATTTTTACTAAAATATACAAGATTTAGTATTATTACACTTGTTCAACACTGAACGAACTCAAATTTAAGATACTAAGGCCTTTAATTTTTTTTTTTAACAATGCATGTTTATTTATTTTTGTTTACTCGCCTGACGCCGAAAAAATGTTAAATATAATTAATCGTTTTGACAAAGGTGGTCTTGAAACTATTATTTCACTTAATCTAAATTGTAATAAAAAATTATTGATACTTAGTTCATGCTGACTTGAGAAAGGAATTTCCAAATTGAACCAATTTTTTAATAAATGTAATAATTTTTTTATGTTGGGTAAAAAAGAGGCAAAAAATTACCCTTGCATGAAAATAATGTTTTTAAATTAATTTGCTGTATTTGTTAATTATTGTATTCCTAATAATAATAATATGAATAATATTATTTATATTATTATTAAATTAACAGGCGAACAGACAATGCGAATATTATTAATATTCCAAGCAGCCCTGTGTAAGTAATCAAATTTATTATTATTATATTAGTGATTTTATCCCTTGATGCAAAATGTCGGTAAACCAGTTTAGCAACAAGAAAATAATAATAAATATAAATAAATAATCAACCGGAAATTGGAGATTAAAGAGGAATTAATCAAACCACATTTTTCTTGTAAAAAGTAGCTTATCCCAAATACCAATATTTCCTTCAAAATGAACAACAAACTTAAAAATATATTATGAAATCCAAAATATATAAGGAAATTGCTGTTACAAGGCATTATAAATATGATTAGCTACTGCAATTGAGGTGACCACAAGAGAGTAGTTTATCAGGGCCTCCAAGCAACTCAACATTTTCTCCATCCGTCATTGATTTGGGCTCATACTCGTGGCCTGAATATTTTTTCATTTTCCATTTTCAAAATAATCTCATTTGGATTTGTTTTACGGTTTTGAAGTAGGGAACTTTTCTTAATTTAAAGGTTTTTTTATTGTTTTTATAGATCAACTGCAAAACATTGCATTAACTTTTGTTGTACTGTAAGTAGCTGAATTTTGCATTTTGCTTCCCCATAAGCTTGAAGTTTTGTATCCACTTATCTTGACAGTGATATTAAAGGATATCCACTATATTTAGAAGTTAAACACTCTTAAAAATTTAACTTAAAAATTATAAATAATGCTAGCTAATATTATGTGTTTTTCTTTTGCCTGTAGAATATGAAGGGATTTCTCTGTTACATATACTGTTAGAGTATAGATTGTTTTCGAATTAGTGACATAAATGTAACTTATAAACATTTAACTTTTTTCGTATCTCAAATCGTTATTTTGAGACCGATTTGCAACTTTTATTATTACTGAATTTAATTACCTTGTTAGTAGAACTAACTACAGTTATATTGTATTTGAAGCTCTAATTTTGCATTCACTGAACTTGTAAAATATGCCTGCAACTTCAACAGAATTTAAGCAAAGTGACTAGAATAATTATATGATAAATCATTATTTCATAACATACATTTTAATTTCCTAAAGTATAGTATTTTTGTGAATGAAAGGGGTCTTTGGCAGGTTCCAAACCTTTTGTTCGTGTTTTCCTATTTTTGTTTCAGTGAAATTATTTATACTTCATTGACCTTCAAAATATTTTATTTAGCTTATTCATTCTACTCTGTCATCTATTTTATTAGGTTTATTTATTTCATTCTTTTTGCGCTAGGAGGGTGAGGCAAGGCATGGCGTCAAATCCCCCAACGATTTGTTTACTACAGTATAGTAGCTTTTAAAATCGTTTACAATGTTAATTTAAATTCTTATGGGAATATCCTAAACGTTTGACACTTGGTAAAATACAATCTAATTTTGCGAGCACACCGAGCGGGTATGGAAGTGAAGGCCTCAAGCAGCCTGTTTAGCGCTTGAGATTTTTACAGCAATTTACGAATAGTTGAAACTAAATAGGGGGCAAAGGAGTGGAGCCCCCATCCAGCATAAAACCTAGCATATTTGCATTGTTGATTATGATTTTACAACTCTCTCGATATTAAAAACTACGGGGAACTAAGAAGTGTTTTTAAAAACTAGCCATATGCGATTTTCAGAGCTTTTTAATTATTGTTGATTATGTGTAGTGTGTATTAGTTAATTTTCTTAATGTCCTGGCGAACCAGTTCTTCGGTAGAAATATCCTGCTTAAACTCGACTTCATAGTACTTTACGGATTCAGGACAAATCCTAAGGGGGCATGGGGGCGGAGGCCCCATCGAGCCGTAGGCGAGTTAATTTAATATACAACGCTTTTTTATACTGAGAAAAAGATACGGTATTAGAGTAATACGAGAGCATGTGAACCCATAAAATAATAACTACCAGATTTTAAAACAATTATATGTTGTTTTTTGTTTCATATTAATATAAATTATTTTGTATAGTAAATGTTTGTAGTTTTTATTTGAAATATGAGTGTAACTATCAGTAAATTTAAATCAATATTTGACTACTGATATTTAATTACGAGGTCAAAAAATTAACTCCGAATCCCTTTTCTTCTCTGGGGCATACGTTCAGGGAGCGAGCGCTCTTCTTTCTTTTGATCTTAAGTGCTTTGAAAAGTAGCTTATTTATACTCCTTTGAGACAATGCAAATCTTTCTGATGAAAAACTACACGTATTATAATGAGCTGAAGGTTGCATTTTACGATACATTGAGATCGTGTTTCCCTTTCAACTATAACACAAAACGTGGGTACGCTCAATCCGGCCCTTTCATTTGTATACTATTTTTCCTCGCTTTTCATGTCAATAATACAATTTTTTTGTAATAATAACAATAGTTTCATGGAAATAATAGAAGCCCAACACTTTAAGCAACATCCCCAACACAATATAAATATATATATATATATATATATATATATATATATATATATATATATATTTATTTATTTATGAATAGAGAATAAGCTTTTAAACAGTAAAGCTTTAATTTCAGGTCTGTACTCTAGACGATTAAATACGGTTTATTAATTAGAATGATAAAAACCCGAAAGAGTTGGTTTAGTTAGAAAAAGTGTCTTCATTATATGTAGGAACAATAATTAAAATATATAAATTATTTAAAGAATTGTGTGTTTTTATTTAAAAACTATTGAATATGTAAAATTTTAATATATAGTTCAGAGCCTCTCCTGTTCCCAGCTTGTTATTTACTAAAACGTATATATATATTTTTGTTCAAATAAGATTCTAAAGTCATAAAAAACTGCCCATCATTTGATCCTAACACAAGAATGGCTTAAACAATAAAACGAGTGAATGTGGGGCGTAAACTGAATGTAATTTCCATACATGTTACTGTTGGGGATCCCGAGCAAATATGATCTTCCTAACCAATAACGTGCATTCCGACCCGCCCTACAATTTATAAAATTTAAAACAATCCCTACAGTAAAATTGTTCCTTTTGCATTGTCTTGTTTTAAAATCTGAAAAGAAACTACTTAACATTAATGACCCTAAAATACAACGGATAGTCGTTTTTATGTATAAGAAATTTCCATTCAACTTCTGCACGCCTCCAAAGAGCAATACAAAATATGTATATACTAAAAATTTTTGTATGTCATGTTATTCTATATAATTAACTATCTTATATGCTTTTTATAATTATTTAATTTATTTATTTTAACATCTATCTATATATATAACGAGGTGGCCCGTGCGCAAATTGCGCATTTTATGATTCTGTATGAGTGAAACTCACCTACAGCTAGTACGTGAATGTTAATTATGAAGTGACAGAGATCTATTTTTGTTTACTATCTGGCTTTTGAAATTCATCTGAAGGTAATCAGCTGTTAAATTACAATTCACATTAAAGAACTTGCAATAAAAGTTTGTCAACATTTTTAAAGCGCCCTCTAGAAATAAATCAAAGGCGAGGGGGGCGAAGCCCGAAACAATATGACCTTTTTAATTAAGATTCATCACTGCGGTATATCCTAAGCTTTAAAATGACACCTCAATCTTAAAAATCGGTTCAGTAGATCGAAAGAAAAAGGGACGTAACAGACGAAACCCTTATAGAAATAAGTAGATAGATAGATACGTGATGCCCTTTTTTTGTTAACACTACTCCTCCCTTATTTATGGACCAATTTTAAAGTTTGAGGTGTCAAAAGAATGGTCTCAGTTCGTAGTTTTGCAATAAGGTCTTAGATTTTTTATATTTTAATTCTGAAGCTCACAGGAGGCCCTCAAAGTTCCTTTTTTGCCCATAAGATTAACATGGGGAACAATTTGTATTGAATTGCAATATAAAACAGCTGTTGATTGTAAAACAGACAAACACATGTTAAAAGCTGAATACGAGCAATTAATTGAACTACTGGTACTGAAATATCAACACAATTTCATACTTTAAACAAGAAGTGTCTTTTGTCGTATTTGAACCTTTTCTCAAAATTCAGCGGGAAGATTTTCTTGAACATTTTATTTACGTGTATTTGGGCACAATATAAGTTTAGTAACGTAACCCTAGAAAAATTCATGCAGGGCCTACAAGTTTGGCAATTGAAATTTTTGACGTGGGTCTTATAGGTTGTCTGATTGGTATTTAAACAATAACGAAAGTTTACAAATATTAAAATAGAACACTAAATTTGTGTGCATGGGTTTTCAAACTCTGTATATTATAAGGAAAAGGGATAGTTGGTTGTAAGTGTTATAACCTGTTTGTTTAATATTATACTATACAAAAATTTAATGCAGAATAATACACATGTTAAAACTCGTGTTTAAAAGAAACGACATTTAAATGTTTTTTACTTCCAGTGTAGAAAACAAGCTGTACAAAGAGAAGTTTCAATCAAAAAACAAATACCACATCAAAACAAAATGGACCACACTAACAAATATGTAGATTCTCCTTATTTTAGTGATTTCTTTATTTACATTTTGTAATGCCATGGAAAATTACGAATTATAGGGGCTTTAGTTGTTTTTTAATAGTAATGTGGACTCATTTACTATGTCGACAACTACCTCATAACAGCCGCGGTGAGTGTTGCATAACTCATACTGGACCGAGGAGTTGTAATGAAATGTTGATTTTATTCTGTTGTCATTTAAGTTTTATGTTTGATGAACTATGTAGGTCCAACATCTGTGAATTTATTCTAGATTTTATAGGAGTGTTTAGATAGAGACCCTAAGACAAATCGGCAAAAGAACTACTACGTAATCTTAGTTAATTTTGAACTAAAAGAACAACTACCAAATCTCAACAGTGTCACATTGGCAAGTTGCAGAATTAGTAGGCCTAATGAAGGTCGATTGATGAAACACCATTATGTTTTATCTGATTTTCACTATAGTTAATTTTTTATCAAAGTAACTCTGTCCATTACCATTGAGCAAGATTTAATACTCTATAATAAATGCAGCGCATTGCGCTGCACGGGCCCCCTAGTCTATATATTAATAGGCAAGCATGTTTCTTTTGAACCTTGTTTTCTCAGCTTCTGTGCATCGTAGGGGAAATCCGCATATATCGTTAGAAAGGTATTGTGCTGTAGATGAGCAGAATCACATTATAATCCACATCGGTCCCCAGGGCTTTGCCTTACAGGCTTTCAAAGTTTCAATGTTAATCTTAAAGGGGGAAGGATAACTCGTTGAATCATTAGACAGCTGTTGTAATAACAAATGATAGCAAATCAGGAAGAACAGATGTTTTAGTCAGGACTGGGGAAAACTGCTGTAATAGCGGGTAAAACGGTGTAAAAATTAGTACCCCAAAACGTCACTAGCCTGATCAGCTGGTACATGTTATTCTTATGGACATCAGACTGATTACGTCACCGGCCTGACTCAAAAGCGGCATTTTCAACATCAAAGGAATGAAACAGCCCTTCTTTTTTCATATGTTCTCCACAGTCCTGTGTTTTAGTTATGAAATATTTTAAAACTGATTGGCTCAAGATTAACTGAATTTTTGGTCGAATTCCGACCAGTGGGCGATCTCTAGTATGTTTTAAATTGATAAACAAGAAAAAAGATAAGGTTTAGATGACCCGTAACAAGAATAGAGTAGGTTGGTCTTATAGGTTGAAAACATTTAGTCCAAATAAAAATGTTAAGAAAACGGTACTTGTTTGATATGTTTATTTAATTAATATACATACATACATATACATTTGAACTAACGTGATTTTTAACTAACGATGTTTGTGGCTTCTGGGGACATCAAAACAAAAAATTATCATGGTCCCGGGCTTCGATCTTACCGTGACTACTACCCCGTGACTACTACCGTAATAGCGAATTCCCTATAGGGAAATTCGCTAAAATCACAAAATGGAGGTTGTATGGTTAACTATGGAGTTTTGTGAATTTTAAATATGATATTTTAACTTGTCTTTAAGTCAGTAAGACCTCAAGAGGTCGGCAGAGAATTCAGGGACACTCTGTATAATCACTTCGTGACACAGGTGATGACGTGGGATATAGCCATCATACGGCGCGTCTAGGGCCTTACTCTATATGTATCACTATGTTTCATGAGCTTATGCATCACTAACTATATGCATCACTATATCTTGGGCTCCATGTTGATAGAGACCTAAGATAGCACAATCTCACTGATTATTTAAACAAGAAATTACGAAAAATAAATTTCAGGGTCATTCATTTAAGACAGTTTGTTGGATGACCTACGGACTTACACTTTACTTAGCTTCTTTTGAAGCTATACTATTAAATACGGAATCATTCACCGGGGTGACACATTAACATACTAACTTAATTGAAACAATGAAAAATTTGGCAATGTGGACTATTTTTAGGTCTAGGAAGTATGGGTCTGCGGCTTCCCTATTTTAAAAATTAATTGAGTGTTTTATTGAATGAGTGAATTAATTGAGTTGGGTTAGTCATGTATTGGCTCTATTCTTGTTTTCAGAGTAGATTTAATACCTTTATTTCTCTTTTAAATATTGGGTGAAATACAAAACATGGTTTTCAATTAATGCTTTTCATACGAAAGCTCATGAAAGACTCCAGCTGAATGAAGGTCCTCATAGTAGGGTGGTCCATGTTTTAAATTATAATTGGCTAAGAAACATTGTTAGTTGTCTTAATAATTAGTTTAACATTTATAAACTAAAATATTTTGCGAACATATTAATTTAAAATTGGTATATAATCATATTGATCATCACATAATTTTATTTTTGACCTACATTGACTGTTATTTGTTTCTATTTGGTCGAGATTGACTGTCATAAAATTTATACTTTGATTAGTACTGCTTAAAAATATGTGTTTCCTTTGTATTGTTCTTTAATTTGCGCAAGTGTTTTGTACACTTGGTTTTATTGTAGAATAATATCATAATATTTGTATATTGGAAACAAACATTTTTGAATTTGAATTTGAACTAAACTGGGCTTTATTGTCATGAGTTGTAAATACAGCCTGTTCATCAATATGTATATGTCGTCACGTAACACAGGAGACATTGTATATTACAATCATACATTGCGTCTAAGGCCTTACTCTATGGATCACTGCACTGAACTGTGTTTTATTGTTATGAGTTGTCAATACAGCCTATTCAATATATAAGCCGACACGTGACACTGACAGGGGATATTGCCATCACACGTTATGTCTAGGGCCTTACTCTATGGATCACTGCACTAAACTGTGCATTATTGTTATGAGTTGTCGATACAGCCTATTCAATATATAAGCCGTCACTGACAGGGGATATTGCCATCACACGTTGCGTCTAGGGCCTTACTCTATGGATCACTGCACTGAACTGTGCTTTATTGTTATGAGTTGTCAATACAGCCTATTCAATATATAAGCCGTCACTGACAGGTGATATTGCCATCATACGTTGCGTCTAGGACCTTACTCTATGGATCACTGCACTGAACTGTGCTTTATTGTTATGAGTTGTCAATACAGCCTATTCAATATATAAGCCGTCACTGACAGGTGATATTGCCATCATACGTTGCGTCTAGGACCTTGCTCTATGGATCACTGCACTGAACTGTGCTTTATTGTTATGAGTTGTCAATACAGCCTATTCAATATATAAGCCGTCACTGACAGGTGATATTGCCATCATACGTTGCGTCTAGGACCTTACTCTATGGATCACTGCACTGAACTGTGCTTTATTGTTATGAGTTGTCAATACAGCCTATTCAATATATAAGTCGTCACTGACAGGGGAAATTGCCATCACACGTTGCGTCTAGGGCCTTACTCTATGGATCACTGCACTGAACTGTGCTTTATTTTCATGAATTGTCAATTCAGCCTATTCAATGCATAAGCCATTACTGACAGGAGATATTGCCATCTCACGTTACGTCTAGGGCCTTACTCTATGGATCACTTCACTGAACTTGCTTTATTGTTATGAGTTGTCAATACAGCCTATTCAATGCATAAGCCGTCACTGACAGGGGACATTGCCATCACACGTTGCGTCTAGGGCCTTACTCTATGGATCACTGCACTGAACTGTGCTTAATTGTCATGAATTGTCAATACAGCCTATTCAATGCATAAGCCGTCACTGACTGGGGATATTGCCATCACACGTTGCGTCTAGGGCCTTACTCTATGGATCACTGCACTGAACTGTGCTTAATTGTCATGAATTGTCAATACAGCCTATTCAATGCATAAGCCGTCACTGACAGGGGATATTGCCATTATACGTTGCGTCTAAGGCCTTACTCTATGGATCACTGCACTGAACTGTGCTTTATTGTTATGAGTTGTCAATACAGCCTATTCAATGCAAAGGCCGTCACTGACAGGGGATGTTGCCATCATACATTGCATCTAGGGCCTTACTCTATGGATCACTGCAGTGAACTGTGCTTTATTGTTATGAGTTGTCAATACAGCCTATTCAATGCATAAGCCGTCACTGACAGGGGATATTGCCATCACACGTTGCGTCTAGGGCCTTACTCTATGGATCACTGCACTGAACTGTGCTTTATTGTCATGAATTGTCAATACAGCCTATTCAATATATAAGCCGACACGTGACACTGACAGGGGATATTACCATCACACGTTATGTCTAGGGCCTTACTCTATGGATAACTGCACTGAACTGTGCTTTATTGTTATGAGTTGTCAATACAGCCTATTCAATATATAAGCCGTTACTGACAGGGTATATTGCCATCATACATTGCATCTAGGGCCTTACTCTATGGATCACTGCACTGAACTGTGCTTTATTGTTATGAGTTGTCAATACAGCCTATTCAATATATAAGCCGTTACTGACAGGGTATATTGCCATCATACATTGCATCTAGGGCCTTACTCTATGGATCACTGCACTGAACTGTGCTTTATTGTTATGAGTTGTCAATACAGCCTATTCAATATATAAGCCGTTACTGACAGGGTATATTGCCATCATACATTGCATCTAGGGCCTTACTCTATGGATCACTGCACTGAACTGTGCTTTTTGTTATGAGTTGTCAATACAGCCTATTCAATATATAAGCCGTTACTGACAGGGTATATTGCCATCATACATTGCATCTAGGGCCTTACTCTATGGATCACTGCACTGAACTGTGCTTTATTGTTATGAGTTGTCAATACAGCCTATTCAATGCATAAGCCGTCACTGACAGGGGATATTGCCATTATACGTTGCGTCTAAGGCCTTACTCTATGGATCACTTCACTGAACTTGTTTTATTGTTATGAGTTGTCAATACAGCCTATTCAATGCATAAACCGTCACTGACAGGGGATATTGCCATCACACGTTGCGTCTAAGGCCTTACTCTATGGATCACTGCACTGAACTGTGCATCACGGCCAAGAAATTATTTACTAAAACAACTATTTTTAACTGCCAAAAAAATTATTTCCAACAAATTTATGAAATAATTTTAAATTTGACAACTAACTATATTATATATAACCGTATTGTATAGTGAAAAAATTGATTATTTCATAACTATGATTGGAGGCACGAAATCCACATTACAATGTTGTATTTTTATCCGTACGGGTCTGTGGTCTAATCACAATGGATCATGAAGGCTTTAAATGCAAAGCTTATTCAAAGGTTTTCATCCAACAATTGATAATATATAATTTAAAATAGACTCCGCAGTAAATTTGTTCGTATTGATTTGTTATGTTCCTGAGAGCTCTGTGTTTTCCAATAATGTTTCTGTGCAATTACTATGGAAATCAAAACCAATCCCTCGAACATTCCTTTTAAAAACAATCACGCTTTTTGATTGGTTTCATTTACGTAACAAGAATTAAACGGTATTTTTTTTTTCAAAAAGATTGTAATTATTACTGAAAATCTCCTTTACGTTAAACGTCTTACCTCGTTGCTGAGGAAAATCTTTAGTCTTTGGCAACACAAGATTGTTCTAGATATATTGTAATTTCTTACTATAAAACTTTTTACATTTTATGTATCCTCAAAACTTAAATTATGATAAAACGTAATTTTATTTTACGATGAATAATTTGTTTGCTGAAATCTGATAATTTTGTTGCAACGTGTTTCAAATAAAAAATCATTATAAGAGTTACCATTTTCATCTTTTTTACAATCATTAATTAGACAAGCGTTTTGTTGAAAATAAATAAAGGTTCATTTACCGCACAGGTCTTGTCATTGAATATCCCTGATTTCTATGCCATTTTTGTTAAACAAACTATTCCATAAATATTAATTGCTGGAAAAGCAACTAGTAAAGTAAAAAAGATAATACAATGATCTGCTAAGCTAAATTTCTGATTTTTAGTTTTGCTTGCAAGTTTTTTTTTTTTTTTTTTTTAATTAAAGTAGATTCATTAATAACTAATTGTAAGTAATTTATAGGCTTTAATTACAGTATTCATAAACAGGGTGAGTTTTAAATGCCCCCCCCCCCTATTTTTCGAATTTCTTAAGATATCGACTCCCAACAACCATTGATCATTATTGATTAGCTTTTACTTCATTTTAATGTTCATTTTTTTGTCCGCCATATTGGTATGAACTTTTATTTTTTTATATACATATATTTTGGTATATATATATAGTATATGTATAAAATGTACATATATATATATATATATATTTTATATAAGGTAGGGTTGTGAACCATAATTTCAAAGTTTTCAATTTTAACTGTCATCTTGAGTACGCCATATTGGATTGTAATGGTTGTTTTAAGTAAAATGATGTGTGACACATGATGATGTAAACAAACATCACAATAAAATATAACTCAAGGTGACAGTTAAAATGTATAACTTACAAAAACCTTTTGGAAAGTACTAAAATGGTACAGTAGAACCTCAATAGTTCTACACTCCTTATAGTTTGTGACAAATTAACATGTCAGTAACGCCCAATAGTGTACATGTTGGATACTGAAAAAGGTGAAAATGTAAACAAAGTGGTGAATGATTTAAATGTTGGTTATGTTAAAGTTCAATCAAGCTAAGATTTGATTAAAAATTTAGTGGTTCCTAAATTTAACTCATGATTTTTACTATCCTTATGTGAACATTTCCCACATACTCCCTATAGTTTGACATTACAATAAAGAAATATGAACTCCATAAAAATAGGTACTTTTTATGACAGATATCTGTTGATAAAAGTATATTTTATTTAAATTATAAAATAAAATCAGGGATTTTTTATTTTTAATTTTGAAAATTGTTATAAATAAACTCTTAATATTTTGAAAACGGGAACCGATAATTAAAAACAGATTGCGGCGTCGTGTTAAACGCATAAATTACTTTGAAATTATGGGTAACAACCCTACATTTTAAAATAAAAGTTCATTCCAATATGGCGGATCCAAGATGGCGGCCATAAATGTGAACCACATCAATATGTTCAGGGTGGTTGGGAGTCGATATCTTGTGAAATGCAAAATATTAGGAAGGGGACATTTAAAACTTATCCTGAATATTACGACTAATATATTTAACTTGAAATACATTAAAAATATTCAGCAGGCCACGAGCTCGCGCCCAAATCAATGACGGATGGCGGCAATATCGAGTTTCTTGGATAATGCAATGTAAGGAAAATTAAGAATACTTCAAAACAGTCTTTTGCAATTCTGAGTATATTTTATGTTAATTACGCTTTTTAATACAAGCTATTTCTTTAAAAAATGTGTCTGTTTATTTAAGTAAAATTAAAAAATCACGAAAATTGGATACGCTGTTAACTGTATTGCTTTTCTTATTATTTCACAAAACTTCTTAACCCTATAGAAGTTTTAATATAATTAGTTATATATTTAATAGGTTTAGTAAAAATATATAGTAAATACAGAAGACCTTGTAATAACACAAAATGATGCGAAGGTAGGCATGAAACAAATTGTAGTTAAAAATTGCAAAATCACAAGTTGAAATTAAGGTGCTATAACTTGAATAATTTTTTAAATATAAATAAGAAATCTGTATGTAAAATAATTATAAATTATTTTTAAAACACAAAAAATTTTAATATATGAAAGATAAAACTTAAATTATCTAAAAAAAACATGTTACTTGTAGTATGTAGTTTGTGGTTCTTTTCAATCGAATTAATACGTTTCCTTCCTTTGTACATATGAACTATTTTCATTAGTTGGAAGATGAATAAATAATATATTTTTTGTTAGCATTGTTCTCTGTTTCTGTGTTTATGTTGATCAAAGAAGTCTTGCATTGTATTGTGCGAAACAATGCAGGCTAACAAAAATATTTGAATACTGTTATTAAAACTTCCGGACATACAAGCTAAAATTAAATGTTTAAATATATTTCAAAGATACATATAGAGAAGAACAAGTTGTTTGTTTATGTTTGTTGACAATACTTAAAATCTTGAGGTGGATATAAGTATTGGGGAATGGGGGCTTTTGGAACAGTTCAAGGTCACCCGAGCGATGACGTCATCGAGGTCAATGACCTCACTGATGACGTCATCGATGACGTCATCGATTGCATCATCGATGACGTCATCACCAATGACGTCACTTCCATGACGTCACACTCATGACGTCACAGAAATGACGTGCTGATGACGTCATCACCCCTTACGTCACCAAGATGACGTCATCGATGTCACAAAAGGTCAAGGTCACGCTGAAACCTAAAATTTTTCGGCACTTTTGCTGTTTCTCACACTACGCTCCGAGTTTCAGTCAGGTTCCCATGACCTTGACGACTTGGAGCGAAATTAGACAAGAAACAGCAAAAGTGCCGAGGAAACTTGAAGTTTGCAACGTGACTCTGCTTAAACCGTCATGTGACACCGCTCAGGTGACCTTGAACTGTGGCCCAGAAGCCCCCATTCAACCATTACTGCAACCGCGATGCGCACCCTACGACAGACACCGAGCGACTGACTGTCCAGCCCCGCGCACTCTAGGTATATGGGAAGTGGTGGGGGAACTGCGATGACCTTGGGAAACTTGAAAATGTCAAGCCAGGTAGCACCGTTTTGGTGCTACCTCAAATTTACATGTTAAAGTGTGATGACCTTGAGGTTGACTGTGAACCTGGGACTTAGAATTGTCTTTAACAGCTTGACGTTTTTGCCAGAGTTTAAGTGTGGTGACCTTGAACTGGTTAAAATCAAAACTGCACAGCAGACTGCACAACACGGATGTGCATCCTCGACAGCCGCCGGGCGACTGACCTCCGAGCCCTGCGTACTCTAGATATATGGGAAAGTGGTGGGAGAAATTTCAAGGTCATTCAAACGGAGTTTTAAAAAAGTCAAAGAGTAGAAAGACTACTCTTGTGAGTCTATAGCGATTTCATTCATAGTGAGTGCTTCGGTATGCCAAGTTGACCTGTACTGACACGCTCCTAAATAATGTTTGCAAAAACCTGCAAAATGATTGTTGCACAATTTGCAGCCAGTTAGCTGGTTTAGTTTAAATTCAATGCAACGTTCAGGGCAACAAGTGTACCTATGGCCTTTCATTTGGTACACATGGAATGTCTTCAACTCCGGTTTCGGCTTCTTCCAAGACTTGCACTTACACATGCACTGACCAAAAGCTTCACATGTTCTACAAGCCAGGCCATCCACCACATCAATGTCATTCGGCCATGAAAAACATTTCTGTTTGCAACAGTAGTTGAGTTGACTCTCCATGTTGCTGCGGTGAAGGTGCGCAATGAAATGATGCTGTAGTCAGTGAGAGTGTACCTTAAATAAACTTAGTGGAGGGGGAAAGGTCAAGGTCATTCAAACGGAGTTTTAAAAAAGATGACTAGTCGTCCCCCTCCTCCTCATCCGTCGTACTTGGAGAGCTGTTAGACTAAGAGCCCCGCGCAGATGCTCCCCAGATGAAATGTATGTCTATTTGAAAGCGCAGGCCGGGATCTTGTACCATCAACTCCTTTAATTTATTACATATCAATTCCACTTTGTACACATTGTTAATAAACAACACCCAAGGCTTTGGCTGAACATAACGTGTGGTTGAGTCAGCCTCGCAGACAGTTACATCTTCCAGTGATATTGGAGTGTATAAATGTGTAAAATCCCGTTGCTGAGGCTGGTTTGAAGTTGAAGGTTCTGTGCCGACCTTGGTTGCATCAAAATTCAAATCCATTCTACATTCAAGAGGTCCAGGGTTCCCGTTGAATACATAAAGAAATTTTTGATACAAGACTTCCACTTCCGTCGCATCTTGTAAATGAACGGTCCACCGCAAGGGAAATGCTTCGTCCGTAGTGGAGTCAACTTGAGAAAGAGTCCTGTCCGCCATGGTAGCTAAGCAAGGAATGAGGTGAGCTGCAGTCAATAGTCAATAGTCAATAGTCAATTCTTTATTGTACAATACGCCTGGTACAGGATTACAAATGTAATACACAAGCTGGTACATGGTCAGTTGTATCTACATCCAAGCTACTCTAATTTAATCATTATTCCTCTGTAATAATAATATACCGTACATAATAATAATATAGAAAAGAAAATCAAAACATCATTAAATAAACATAAGATAAATCAATATTCATAACTTATCCTCAAAAAATGAGTCAATGCTATAATAACATTTTTGGATTAATGCCTCTTTCAATTTTTTTGTGAAACCTTTGAAATTTAAACTTTTAAATGAATCAGGTAAATGATTATATATTTTTAATCCCATGTAGAAAGGTCCTGTTTCAAATTTTGCACGGGAATGAATTGGATATTGAAAGATTTTGTTGTTGTTCCTTGTTTGATAGTGATGATTTGATTTGTGTGCCTCAAAAATATTTAAATTTGAGTGAACAAATTTAGCTATTTCAAAGATATAGAGACAAGGTAATGGTAGGATAGAATATTTTGTAAAAATAGATTTACAGCTAGTTTTTTGCTTCAAACGAAATATTGTCCTAATGATGAATTTCTGGCAAATGAATACTCTCCTGGCCTCTACAGAATTACCCCATAGAGCAACTCCATAAGCCAACAGGGAGTGAACATATGCAAAATAAACTGTCAAACAGACTTCAGTAGTTGTAATTTTAGTTAAAATACTAATTGCATACCTCGTTGAGTTTAATTTTTTATTTAGGAAGTGTACATGGTCAGACCAATTTAATTTTGAATTTAAGTTAATGCCCAAAAATTTTACTACTTCGGTGTTACTAATTGTAGAATCTGTGACATGACTTCTTAATTTAAACTGTAGGATCTTGGTCTTGCTTAATGGTCTAATATTTTAGACCATGTTTCTCCAATCATTTCTCAATTTTTGTAATAGTACAGTCAAAATTATATTTTAGGTCTCCAATTGTTTCACTTTTTAAAAGAGCAGTTGTATCATCTGCATATAGAGTGAATGAGCAGTTATTATTAGGAAAATAATTTGGCAAATCATTAATAAAAACAACAAATAACAAAGGTCCAAGAATTGAGCCTTGTGGCACTCCATACCTCACACCCACCCAATTTGAATAGTATTTAACTGAATTTTTTGTTATAATTGTTCTTTGTTTTCGATTGGTTAAGTATGAGTGTAATAATTTTATCGTGGCTCCCTCGAGGCCAATATTTTTCAATTTAATCAGTAATAAATCGTGGTCCACACAGTCAAAAGCTCTGGACAGTTCACAGAAAACCCCAGCAGTTAACTGCGACCGGTCCAGAGCCTCTAGAAAACCACTGATGAATGTAAAAAGAGCAGTATTTGTGCTTAAATTTTTTCTAAAGCCAAACTGCTCTTGACATAGTTTTGAATTGCCCTCCAAATAACTTGAGATTCTAAGATGAATAATTTTTTCAAAAATTTTTAATATATTACTTAATAAAGAGATTGGTCTAAAATTTTGACTGTCATTATGTGATCCTTTCTTTTTAACAGGTTTTATTTCAGAAAATTTTAATAAATCTGGGAATACACCCTCACAAAATGACTGATTAATAAGTTTGGCAATGATATCGGAAATCATGTCAGCGGACCATTTTAATATTTTGGTGGGAATTTCATCCCAGCCACAAGCATTGCTGTTACTTAAACTCAAAATAGTATTTTTGACTTCAGCTTTGTTTGTCAAAGATAAAAACTGTAGCTTAGCCATGTTGTTCGAATTGGTTGAATTATCAACAGAATTTGAGTTATTGAAAGAGACATTTGGCACATTTAATATTTCCTTAACATTAGCAAACTGTACATTGAGATATTCTACAATTTTTTTTGGGTCGTTTATTACCCTCCCATCTATATTAATAGAGTTATTGTCAGATGCATTGCATTTTACCCCCATACCCAATTCTCTTTTTACCAAACCCCACATTGCTTTGCTCTTATTATTTGATTTTACAATTATATCCTGATTAGATATTTTCTTTGCCTGTGAAACAACTTTTTTTAAAATTTGTTTATATTTTTTAACATAGTTTAAGAAAGATTCCTGTGTACAGGTTTTTGATAGTTGATGCAGTCGTCGCTTATTTTCTGATGAGATCCTTATGCCTTGTGTAATCCAGTTGTGCTTTACTTTCTCCTTTCTAACGACTGCTAACTTTGAAGGAAAAACCTCATCCATTGAAAGTTTGAATATTGATAAAAAAGCTCGGTAGTTTTCATTTACAGACTTATCTAATTGCAATAGCTCAATATTTTTGCTTAAGGAATTAAAGAAAATTGGTAATTTTTTTATAGGGAAGTAGCGACATTTTTTATAATATTTTTCAGGCACATTTAATCTATTTGGCAATTGTAAAAATAAAGCAGTGTGGTCTGACAGACCCAGTTCAACATTGGAGGTTATTGCTTTACCATAATGTTTCATTATACTTTCATTATACTTCATTCACTTGTTTCATTATCAGTCAGTTGTAACATTATCGAGAAGTAGAGGGGGAAATTCCAAGGTCATTCAAATTGGGTTTTAAAAAAAGGAAGGAGTGGAGGGGGAAAGTTCAAGGTCATCCAAATTGAGTTTTAAAAAAGGAAAGAAGGTCACTCCCCATCACCCTCGTCGTTGTCTCCTACATCTTCATCCGCATTAGATTTACTGTATGGGTAAATCGGTGACATTGGTGAGTATTGCGGTGAGTGCTGACCGTCGTTGTCCTCCTGCCGCAATGTAACTCGCGACCAATCATAGTTGAAATTCATTTGTATTATGATCCCAGGGTTGTCCCGCAGTATTTCTTTCATCCGTTCGCAAATTGTTTTCAAATAGTGAACACTGTCGATGGATAGTGTCCAACCTGTACTCGTTGCAACATCAGTAGTGGAGTCAGCTTGGCTGATGGTGTCGTCCGCCATGGTTGCTTGTCGAACAAGGAATGACGGGTGATGTGATGCTCATGCAGGAACATGGTGAAGTGGTGGGGGGCGTGGTGGAGTAGTGGGGGAAGTTTCAAGGTCATCCAAACGGAGTTTTAAAAAAAGGAAAACCTACAAAGTAACATTGAAACTTTCCAACTGATGGTGGCGGGCGTTTTCTTCTGCAACCTTGCCGACACATGTGACTATGCCATACAGTATGAAAAGTACAACCATAATAAGGCCGAACAATAAAAGATAGCCGTTGACTATCATGATATTTTCTGAGTGGATCTGCTTTCTTCTTATCGCCCTCTCCTGCATCCTCTTCTCCAACTCGTGAACGAAGTCACAGCATGCGTGAGGACATCTTTCATCTGTTGGTAGGTTTGCCATTGCTGATGTTGTCGGTTTGGCTGTTGAAGAAGGAATAAGGTATCTAATTGTGTTGTCTCATGTATATCAACAGTGAAGTGGTGGGGGTAGCGAATCAGTGGAGGGGGAAGTTTCAAGGTCATTCAAATTGTGTTTAAAAAAAAACCCTATCTTGTTACTGAGCATATATGTCAGTAACAAGATAGGTGGCTTTGCTCTTTTTACTTCTTTAATATAATGAAGAAATAAACATATTCTACAATTGTAAGGACAAGGAAGACAACCGCTAGTCAGCTGAAGTAATCCAAGTTGTCTGGCTAGGTCTTCATCGACGCCGGTGAGGAAGCTGTCGTTGAAGAGGAATGTCCAGGCTCTTCCTTCGGCTGCCGAAGATTCCGTATATTGCAAGCGTAGACTTGCACGTTTATACGGTAGCCTCTTGCCACCATCAGCTGCAACTCCTTGTACAAGTCGTTCAGCTCCTGTTGTGTTTTGATCGTCACCTCCTCATAGCTGGCACAGCTTACGTTCAGAGACATACTGATGTTGTTCGGTTGGCTGCTGGAGTTGAAATGAAGACGAGGCACAGCGCTTGGAGGTATATGAAAAAGTGGTGGGGGTGTTTGCATTCAAGCAGGTTTGACTTGTAGCGTGGTGGTGGGGGTAACTGTGAAATGCAAAGGTCAAAGGTCAAGGTCACCCGCGAAGTTTAAAAAAAATGCAACATATCAATATGTGACAAACTTCACATATTGATATGTTGCATTTTTTGTCTTTTGTATCTTTTGTTTTTTTATGGTTTATTTATTTATAAAACATTACAATAACATATGTACAACAGTAAAACTTAAATCTAACACTGCTGCTTGTCGGCAATGTGGATGGTCAACTCGGTGGAATTACTACCCGTGCAACCGTGGGAAACCAGGTAGAGACAGCCGGGTTGGATGGAGCGCAGATCCTCGTTCTGGAGGAGATGGACGAACCGTTTCGGCAGGTAGACTTGGAACTTGGGCTCATCCCCCGGAGTGAATGGTGCCTCGCTAAGACTGCAGCAGATGGCCTCTCCAACTGTAGTCTCCATCTTCTTCATGGCGTGGATAATGTAGTGCTTCTCGTCTTTAAGTTCGGAACACTTTTTGACGGGTAGTATGGTAGATTTGGAGTGAGCATTGAAATGCTCAACCAAAGTTTGCAGGAACTGGTGAGATGCCATGGTCGAGATATAGATCGTCTCCTTCGTCTTCTTGCTGGGAGATGTTGTCGTCTCGGAATCTCGAGTAATACTCATGCCAGGTCCCGGTCTGCTCCTCACTTATATAACCCCCGTTACCCCCACCACTCCCCATTTCCCCACTTTGAAGGTAAGATGCGAGTTTATAGGCAATTTTTAAAGCGCAATGGCTATCTTTTTCATGTTCTGGACTTTTAGTACAAATACAAACATTTTCCATCGTATACTTGTAATTTTTATCCAATTCCACATCATTAACCGGAACATGAGTAAATTCTTCGATCCATCTCTTCTTTTCCAGTCCTTTTGTGTAAATATCGGTAAACCTGTTTGAAAATTGATGCATGATGTGATACAAGTCCGTGTAACTTGCAAAACCATCATACCAATCGATATGATGGAAATATTTTGAAATCCACCTGTTGGTAGTAGCGGCTTTGCTAGTTAAAGATGAATAAGAACATGGTGGTTTGAACAAAAATGTATATGGAACACTTGTATTCTTGTCCAAAAACACAAGTTCTTTTATGATAAATCTATCATCATTACCCCGAAACGCTTGGAACTCAATTATACCAGGTTTGGACTTTACTTGTTTTTCTTCCTTGTTCATTGCGAAGATCACTCGTCTGCTCATGACGAAGTCCAAAGGTCAACTGATTTCCACACCACGGTAGGTACGACTTTTATACCTGGCCGTACAGTTGTTGGCGCGTTGGTGTATATTTAACGTGGGCACCGTCCCCGGTAGGCCTAACCCCACAAAGTGTTTGATATTGTTTTAAAAATTAACCATTGCTGTGTAGTTGCTTGTCAATTAGGTTTCCATCTTTACATTTTCCTTGTTTTCATTTTCATCACTAACACTTGATTCTTCTCCTCCTTCTTCTTCCTCTTCTTCACGTTTTACTGATTTCTTATGTAGTTGAGCGTACTTTTCCAATTGTCTCCACATTTGTACTTCATGAGGAACCCTATTGAATATAAAAATATCCACAGGCCCGTACAATATAGGTGCGTCCGGTTTTTTGTCTAAAGTGTCTTCCAAATAATCTTTAATAATCGAACTTGAAAACACCAGTTGTCTCAAGTATCTTGTTATTGGTTCAGTTGCACAAGTTAGAATAAAAAACTCTTCTCGATTAAGTTGAATCTTGTTATCATGTCTTGTTGTGTCTCTAAACCACAACTGATGATCACCACGATGTTTAACAATATCGATTTCCACATTTGAATCCAAAAGGCCTACTCTTGTCTTTCTTCCAAACATGTTACTACTTAAATAGCATTCTAGCAGATGCAAGTGTTTCATAAATGATTCCCAAGCAGTGTCCGTAAACAAAATCATTTTGGGTCCATGAGTTAAAATTACAGTAGGGGAATAATCCGTCGATTTCATAACACCAATTAAAACACTTTTGTCCAAACTGGATGAAATTGGATAAAATATTCGCAAGAATACCTCACTCAATATGTTAGGAGAAATATAATCTTCAATATCCCTTTTCCTCTTCTGTACATTCTTTCTTCTTTTACCTTTTTCCTCAACATTATTACTAGCGTGTAGTTGTCCGTAAGGGTTGTGTTCATCTCCTTCCGGTTGACCTTGAAGATGTAAAAAGTCGGATATCTCCTTCTCAATATCTACTACATTTTCTGGTGTACCACTAGGAGAAGCCATATTGAATACGATGCTACCCATACAACAGTAGGCAACAAACTGATGAGGAGTGGTCTGTACGCTCTGCTTTTATACTCGCGGAATGCATTGGAATGTAACAAAACCGGTTCTTTACAATACATTTTTAACAATTCCAGTTAAAGGTGTGTATGTTACGATTTTATCATGTAGAATTAAACAGTATGCAGTTGTATTAGCCGGTATAGCCGTGTTGAATTCCATTTCTATTTTTATATCCACACTTGATGATTTTACTGATTCATTTTGTTTAGAACAATCGATTACAATTATTGGGTAGGCATCGAAATATTTTTCAGGTGATAATAAAGGTGTATTTGCTTTACCGTAATATGAACTTTGGAATCTTGCGTACATATCGTACAATATACTGTATTTCTTCTTAGTGAATGACACATTTAAATTGTCGTATGGAAAGAATTGTGAATTTAAATAAACTTTAATATTTTTCAAGTCACAATGATCAAATCGTCCTGCATGTTTAGTGATGGCGTCTCTTCTACCTGTTTGTAAACCAAATATAATATACCTGGCTCGTTCTACATAATTTGATGTTTTAACAGTCCAAGTGTGTCGATCCGTAGTGGGTAAACTGGGATGCTCATGGAATTCCCAACTTCTAAATGGAATAACAATATCACGATCGGCTTTTAATTTTCTTAAAAGTAGCATTCTATGCTCGTCAGCTAATTTAACATGTGGAACTCTCCATACAATTTTGTCTAATTTTAATTTCCATTCTAAAGTCGCATCCGTCGTATTATCTGCAGCTTTAATAATGTCTTTATCGTTAGAAGACCTCAACAAAACTAATTCTTGTTTAACGTTTAATATTATTTTCCTATAATCTTCAGCAAAACCAAGCAACAAACGTAATGGAATATGAAAATCAAAATATCCATCTGAATTTGGAGTGATTGTGTCAATCGTAGGTAATACCCATCCGGCAGGTTTAAGTAAATTGGTTTCATTGGGTGTTATAGATGTTAATCCTTTTAAAGTTGTTGTAATACCTACTTTTTTAGTGGAATCAACTGTTACACCTGATATTTCATATCTAATTTCATCAAACAGGAAAGCCATAGGATTATTTATAAATGGAACTGTTGTACCAGCAGTAGTACCGTCCTTTTTAGTAACTTTTCCTTCAATATACAAGTAACTTTCACATGGTAGTGTGTAAATGTCTTGATGTTGTATGGGAATACGAATTTCATCGTTATTGTTTAATTTCGATGAAGTGTAAGGGTTGTGGGTGTGATATTCTTTTCCCATAGGGTTTCGTCGAATGTTGGACCCTGCGCTATATCCAGTATATCCATAATCGGTTAATTTTAATCCAACTATCTCTAAGAAACGAATGTTCTCGCGTGTTAACTCCTCCACAGCTGAAGAGCTACTAATGCGGTTTCCCGTAGGTTGTTCGCTTTTAAATGTTAAACCCATGATTTTGTATTAAAGTGTCGATTTTAAATGTAATCTAACCGTAATAGGCTCTTCTCTGAAGTCTACCAAGTTACCGTCTTGATCCAATATACCGAATGGGTGTTAGCCCCATCCCTGTAAGCTCCTTGTATAATGTTACAAGTTATGTCTATACTATTGACTTTTAATATTGTTACTGTTTTCTTACCGGAATGTGTTACATCTGGTTCTAAAATTGGCTCATCGTTGGAAAATCCTAATAAATCACAAATTGAGTTTGGTTGAGTAAAGTCTATATAATATTTGGAAGTAATTTCAGCTTTCATCGTATTATTATTACCTTTTAATGTTATATTGTCTTTTCCCATTTTAGTTTGCAAAAATTCATTTATATGATCAATTTCATAAGAACCTGTGGGTAACCTGCACTCTTGTAAGTCTGTAAATTTCCCATTGGCATCTTTTCCCTTATAATAATGCAATACGTTATTTTTACCTTCCGTAACATTGGGAATAGAGTTGTAAGTTGTAAAATCCAATAGTGCCGCCTCCCAAAATCTTCCTTTTTGCAAGCGTAACGCTGGAAAAAGGATACTTCGTAAAGTGGACGATTTTCCTGTTAATGATACCGTATAGGAAGACATCTCAATAGTGACTGATACTTTTAGCTAGAAATTCCAAACATAAATGGCCGCATATTGAAGTATTATCAGGTTGTTCTCTTTTATAGTTATAATATATGTTTTTAGCAGATTTAAAGTAATTTTGAAGTTCTTTTGGTGGTGGTAGGTTACCGAAACTATCAAAATAATATACATTGCTATTCAGTTTCTTATAACACACCCAATGGGTGCCGGGCCCTTCAGTATTATCCAAATTTACGATTCCAGTCTCATTTTTCCATATTTTCTTTGGTAAACTGTCCTTCATGAATACTCCGCGAAAAAATGGAATATTTAAACAGGAAATATATCTAAATAATTCAACATTGGTCAACGCTTTATGTGGTATAACTAATTGATTTCTTTTATTTAATATGCACGATACGGTCTTAGGTATAGACCTGCCCCGTTTTTTACCATTGACCATATAGTCGGTTTTTTATTATTTTTCTTCGTAGAACGTCTTTTTAGTCTAATATTACCACCATGTTTCTTCATGGTTGATCCTTTCTTATTCCTACCCCTCCTTTTTCCACCTCCTACCGCTGTTTTAACCTTCATACCTGCTGTTACCGCTAAAGCTGCTGCTTTTTCCGCAATACTAGCGTCACTAGACTTTACTCGTTGCCAAGCTATGTCCGCAAGCTTTTTGTCTGCTATCGATCTATTTTTTGAATCGGCAAACGTGGAATATGCGATATCGTGTTCTTTACAAGGCTGATCTAACTTGTTTATGCCAGGATCGCCTCTTTCCAGTCGTTTTTTCAATTTAGTTCCTGGTCCGCAATACTGATAACCTCCCGGTATATGAAATTCATATGGTAATGCGTCTATCGCTCTATTTACTATGGATCCTACTGGAATTCGATTTAAAGCTTTACTTAATAGAGAAACCGCTGTGGACGTGATCCCACCTCCTTTCCTTACAGTGTCTCGATATGGACTGATGTACTGGAATGTCATTATCGTCCTTTTATAATCGAAATGTACAACTTATGTGTTAACTCTATGACGAGTTGGACATAAATGAGGTCGTTTATTGCGTTCTTATATTATATATCAATATCACCCCAATCTGATGATCTAAACTTTTGCGTATTAGGGTTAATAAAATATTTATTAAAAATTTCCCGTTTAATCCAATTACCTCTCTCGGATTCAGACATCCAACTATGATGTGTACGGGTTGCAATAAGATTGTATATATCAAATAATGCATTTCCTAAAACTTTAATAAGAAAATTAACAGTGACGGCATTATCCACATGTTCAGGGTCTTTAAGGTCTGTTATACGTTTATTATTACAAGAATACACTTTAGTATCCATTTGTGATAATGTGATAGCCTGTCCTACAGTTGCAGCATCCTTTGCTTCTCTTCCTTGTGCCATATTTGTTATTTTGTGATTGTTACATGTAAAAAACGCATTGTAATTATTTGGATCTAGATGTACTGTTTGTCCTAAGGTAGCTGCGTCTCCATCTGCATGACCCCATGACACATTTGATAACCTTCCATACATGCAATCCCAATAAGCGTTTTTGTATGTCAATAAATGAAATTTTTCATTACCTTGAATAAAGTCATCCCCTTGCTTCGATAATACTTCATCTCGTTTTACAAAAGAGGTTGTTTCCTGTTTTAAGGTTTCCATCATTTGACCAACTGTTGCACCATCTGATGGTGCTGAACCATCTTTTACATTCGCCAAACAATTACCAAGACAATCGATAACTCCCACATCACGTGTGACACAATGATCTTTTATATATTTGAGATTTACAGCATCATTTTCATTTTTTGGATAACCTATATCGTTAATAACAAATTTATAAAATGAAAAGCCATCTTTTGTCTTTTCAGGTATTATAGAATGTAAATAGCGTCTATTTACGCTGTCTTTTTCATCTTTAGGGTCATCTACGTTGGATATACGTTTATTGTTAGCACTATACGTTTTTACATTGAACTGTAACGTATTTTTTAATTCAGATGACAAATAGCCTCTGTTTATTGCATCACCGGTTTGATTCGGTTTACCAACGTTGATAATTCTATGATTTTCTGCGTCATATGTGTTATTGTGTAGTCTTAATGTTGGTGATATCTTTTCCTTTAATATTTTTAAATTTATCGCATCGTTTTCATCCGTAGGATCTTTTATGTTTTTTAACCTTTTATTACTCATATCATAATCTCCATCAGGTGTTTGTGGTAAACCAGCACTTCTTTTTAAACTATTCGCATAATATAACCCATCCGAGGAGTAACGTCCGAACTTGTCGACACTCATGGTGCAACTGAATAGTTTTCTAGGGAGTAACGCATTTTTATAAGATTACCCCACGGTTTCGGAGTTCATCCACTAAAGCCACCCATTCGTTTTCCAATCCAGTATGACCCGCTTCTTTAGCTTCATGTATTAGTTTCATTCTATCCACCAATTTATTGATATTATTGTAATAAATCACATTTGTGTTATATAGTTTCTTCATGAAACCTGTACCTGTAACAGATTTGTTTCTTTTTCTTGGTTCTGGAGCACTTATATCCAAAGTGGATGACACAAACCTTCGTTTTACAGATTTTCTTGGCATTATCGGCATTGGTTGTCTTCTCGTTGTTGGTATTAACTTGGATACAAATACTCTATATTTTAAAGACCTAGATCTAAAAACTGGTTGGTCAGCTAAATATTTTCTCCTGTATGCATTGGTGTGTTCCAAAATCTGTTTATATGCTTCCATGTCTTCTTCTTTAACTAACAATTCTAAAGGCTTTTTTCAAATAATAATTCAAATAATCCTCTTGTGCCCTTATATCTTTGATTACCAACAATAATATTATCATGTTCATCAATGTTTACCGGGCTATTACCAACCATTAAACCTTCTTCTGTTAATCTTACTCCATAACTATGGTAGTTTTTATTAGGATTTATTCCAGCTAACATTTTTATCATGTATTTCCTTCCTAAAGGTCCTTTGTTATGAATATTTTCACCCAACAAGCTTATGTTTGACGGACCTTCCCTTGCTTCTTCTTCTTTTTCCTCTTCACTAGCGGTTGATACATCTTCATGTCCTCTTTTAGCTTTTACTTCATATAATTCTCTTATACCACTATAGTCTGGTGATTCTAGCTCTCTTTCGGGTTCTCCACCGGTAAAACCACTATATGTAGAGGATTCCGGGTCTTCATCATTAAAATCTTCTGATTTTACATTTTCTCTTTCAAACTTTGTAATAGGTGCAATTGCATCTCCTTCCAAAACGGGTTTAGCAAATTTTTTGTTTAATTGTTTCAAGGGTTCAGTAATAGGTTTAAAAGTAGATTCAAGGAATTTCTCCCTTTCGCTAATACCTAATTTTAATGCTCTGTTTTTATCCCGAATAGAATCACTAAGTGATTTTATTTCCTTTATTAACTTTTCTTGGTTAATCATGTTTGTAGCAAGACGTGTTGTACAACAATGAATATTTTACATCATGATCAGTGTATTAGTATAAATTTGTCAAATCCTATCCTGTATCGACCATTGTTTAGCGGTTGTTCCTTCATAATTGTTAAAAACCCATACTTTTCGACCCAAGCCTTTCCACACAACTCTTTAAATCGTTCAAATAGCATATCCGCACTTACATGGTCATAATATATGTGTTTTAGGTTGGTTTCATCCTGTTTAAATACAATTAACATGTTTGCATTGTCTCTAATGAGCTGTTTCGGTATTTTGCTGTAAGTTTGACCAATATAAATGCTATCTATGTTGTTATGTCGACCCATGGCAAAGTAATTCCTTATTGTATTTTGATTTTCACAAGATACATCGTCAAATATGAATACTGAGAATGGTTTAGCCTCTTGCGGTTGCATGACACTCTCGCTTGCGTTAAATTTAAAATATTTAACTTCATTCACATTATTGAGTATTTGTTCCAATAACTGATATTTTGGTTGTTGTAGTGACTTTGAAAATACATATAAATTATTAAAACGTAATTCTTTAGGGTTTGTAATCAAATTGAATACTACATTTGTTTTTCCACAATTGGAAGGACCGGTAACCAAACAACGCACCGTGTTTGGTAACAAAACACCATGTTTCCCAGTATTGAATTGAGAACCATCCACTGTGAGTTCATCTATATTATTAATAGTAAAATTGTCTTTTTGCGGTACTATCTCCATCCTTTGTAATGGTTCAACCCAAAATGATGCTCTATCATTATATTAGATCCTTTTTAGGTATCCAAGAATCTTCCGTCTTATTAAATCCTAACCATCGTACTTTAACCTTATCTTTTTTCCGTTGCAACACCTTTTCTACTAAATATACATCACCTACTGTTGATTTTAACATTTCATGTCCATAAAACCCTCCTTCCAGCAATTGTCCTTTATTATCTTTTAAAATGTAAGTTTCTGGTATTGTAGGTTGCACCTTAAATACAGTAAATACCTCATTTGTCCAGTTTGGAAGATATCTTTTACTGAATACACCTTTGTATTTGCTTATTCGCACTTTATCACCAACATTAAACCTTTTAGGCTTTAGTTTTTCAACTTTTGGTTTAGTATTCATTTTTATACGTTTTAATACAAGTTTTTCATTTTTATTAGTCACCTCGCTTGGTTTCATACCGATAGTTCTATGAAACTTGTTATTGTAATCGCTAATAAGTTTTGGTAACATATCAATCCATACGTGCGATCCTCTGTTAAAAAACATCTTATACATCGCACGTTTTAAAGTTCTGTTGAATCTTTCAATTATTGATGCTTTTACCTCTGAATTGGTTGAGTAATGGTTAATGTTGTGTCTTTTCATTAAATTTGCAAATTCCTTATTGAAATATTCTTTTCCATCATCAGTTTGTAAATGTTTTATAGTATGTTTGTCTCTTTGTATAGCTGTTTTCATTGCTTTTGTAACACTTTTGCCACTTTTATCTTTTAGTGGTAAAGCATCCGCCATTTTTGAAAAACAGTTAATAATAGTCAATATGTATTTAAATCCTCTATTTTGTTTACTGTAAGGAATCATTTCAATTAAATCCGCTTGATATAAATCATTTATTCCTTTTATCACTGTATTTCTTCGTGGAAACTTTCTTCTTGCAGGTTTATGAAGCTCGTTGACAATATCTTGCTTCAAGTCTTTCATATTGCAGGTTTAAATGTTTCATGTATCACATGTATAATCACAATGAATTTTGTCTTAAATATTCACATCATTTATATAGGTCAAGGTCATCCAAACTTGTGTAAAAAAATGGGGAACACGGCGTTGGACTTGCCGTGTTCCCCATTTTTTTTACAGAAGGAGAAAGGAATAAGGTCGAAGTTGTAGAAGGACGAAGAATAGGTTACTAGTTGATAGGGTTTAGAGAGTAGTGGCCGAAAGGAAGAGTATGAATCTTATCCGGCATAATATGCCTTTTATCATCTTGAGCTGATAGTGCTCTTTTAACTTCAGTGACACTGTAGACCTCATGTTTAAAGCTTCTGATAGGGTTGAACGTTGCAGACATTGTAGAATCTTCAAACAAGCAGGTCTTGTAATGGTCAAATGTCACATGTTTCTTCAAGTACGATGTTTTGACTCCTTTAGCTTTCTTCACTGTCGGTATGTCATTTTCCATATACATCTTGAAGGAATATAATTTGGACATCAGCGCAACTATTTCCTCCAAAGGTATTCCATTTGCTTCATCTTTAAATTTTCCAATTACTTTTTTATTCTTTTCATTGTAATTCGGATGGTTCTTCGGATAGTCAGAGAAGTCAAAGTCGTCTTTGTATGGGAAACTCCTTAGATCTTCATACATGTCCAAAGTCTTTATCCAGTAGATAAACGCGTCGGTATCCATGTATGCAACTCCAATGTTGTCTCTTCCGTAGTGTTTAACCATTTTGTTGTAATGGAAATCATACATCTGAGTTTTACTTATATCCAAAATCGACATTCCAATGTATAACGGACGATCCATCACTATTGTTGTTTTATTCATACTGACAGCAACTAGATTTTCGTTTATAATCATTGATGTTCCGAAATTTGGTTTTTGCACTAATTTTTCCAATTTCCTAGGATCACTTACTAATTTTACAATCTTGTGTTTTCTCTTGTTCTCCAAGGTCTTCCCAAAGATGGCGTTGTTCATTAATTTGTAGAAGTCCTTTTCAAATGCTGTTGTCGCTGCAGCTCTTCTTGTCGTGTTGGAATCGATATATGGTTTCAACCAACAAGACTGGGTGAATTCAATTGCTCTGCGAATTTTCACTATACGTAGACCCAATTCAAGTGCTTGTTGAACTACCCAGTAGTGTGCCACATATCGACTCTTATTCTCCAAGGTCATCATCAGCTTGGGCCATCTTCCTGTCGGTGAAACTTCAGTCTTGGCTAGGAGAGGCAGGTCGTAATGATGGTCGTGAAGGTGTTCTGGATATTCAAAATCACAGTCCAAAATATAGCCTGTTTGGCCATCTTTTGGAATCCGTGATATGTCACCGATGGTGGTCGGGTCAATCCACTTGAAGTCTGCGTAGGGAAGTGGATTTGACATCGCCCAACCATAGAGGTTGTTCGCATCAAAATATCCAAGGTAGAGTGATGGTTGTTGCTCGTTGGGGATATACTTGTTGTTGGCCTTAACATGTCTGGTCACAGCTTGAGTCAAACCACCTCGTACACCTGATTCGATCATGAGGACCATATCAATGTCTGTGAGAAGCTCCAATCGACAGTTAGTTGACTTGAGCATAGCTTGCCATGCTAATCCAGGGGATGTATACGAATGTAAAGGATCCAATCCGTAGGCTGAGAAACAGGTGTTCCGAAATTCTTCCATCACATCGCACAGCAGAGTTACATCCAATTTTATATAAAAATCAGAATATTCCCCTAAAGTTTGAATGTTTAGTTGGTTCCAAACATTACAAGCATGATTGTAGTCTTCAACGGAGATTTCACTTTCATTTAATTTGCTATTGAAGGCTTCAATCGGTGGTAGACTGGTTTCTTCAAACTTTTCTGTGGAAGTTATATAATCATAGGGGAAAACTCCTTTTCGTAATACTAAGTCCAATTTATCTTCAGGTACAACTTTGATGGTTTCTTTTAGATCTTCTCTTCTTAGGTTCTCAGACAATTTGCTCAAACTAGATGACATAAATCTATAAGAGTCTACGAAGCGAAGTTTAATTTTACCAACTGTTTTTGAGAAACTGATGTACTTCTCCAATGTTTCAGCTAATACTTCGATTTTTCCATCATCTCGTCCTAACTCTGGGATAATGAAGTGGGAGTCATAGCCGCTAAGATTGTGTAACACGACAGGAATAAATTGAGGCAGTTTGTAATTTATATTGCATGAATTACAAGCAGGTCCTCTGTATAACCCTGTGAGGTGATCATGATCTCTTACTTTTTGATTTTCTTCACTGAAGCTCTTCTTGCATAGATAATATCTTGTTGCCGAAATGTATTCTTCTTGTTGATTTTGGTTCAAAGGTTTCATGGGTAAACCATTACCGTATAAGCGTTCCGCCTTTTCAGCAATGTCATACAACTGGTCTACAAAATACTTAGCAGCTTCTTCCCCACGGTAGAGTATCGGAGTAGATGTTAAGCCATAGTCTTGCAATTGTTCTTCAGGTAAAGTAGATTTCACCAATAAGCAAAAACTGTTAGGTTGATGCAATTGATATTTGGTTCTTCTAGTTACTTCACCATCCGAAAGTTCCTGCGGCACTAACGTGGATTCAAAGTCAGCGTAGATAACTAGTGGAATCCGGTATTGGTGAACTGTTTTATTGAACTGAACAAATGCTCTAGATGGTGGTGGCAGACTAATCTTCACTTCATAGTTGTCATTACAAAGCCGCTGGTGTTCCGACAACCACTCCGATCCTCCACGTCTCAAGTCTTTATTTGTGAAACAAAAGCATCTCTTACACACTGTTACTCTAATTTTCTTTTTAGTCACTTGTCGTCCAACCAAAGTTCCAAAGTTCTTGATGTAAACATAATGTGATATTTCACCTTTGGTCAATAGCAGCAAATCTGTATGATTTTGACGTTCAGTCTTTGTAACTCGTAACGGGTATATGTTATTTGAATAGTCTAAACCAAACACATTAACTGAAACTCCTGGGTTTTTTCTCTCAAATTTAGCAACATCATTAAGACTAACAGGATACGACATACCTTGGAAGTTATAGCGGTGTTGAACAGCTTCGTATGCTATGCTAGGTCTACAGGCATTAGGTTCCACATATTTTGCTAACATTGCATACCGGAAACATTCATTATCCTCATTTTTCACATTGATACATGATCTTGTATCTCGGATCACCTTTGGTAGAGGGATAAAGCTGCTTCCTCTCATACCATATCCATGCTTGTGAACCCTCACATCCATACCTTCAATTGATGATAGAGTCCAGCCGGATCCTCTTCCTTCATGTTCTTGAAGTTTCACTAGCAGTTCAATCAAACATTCTTCTAAGATTTCGTTGATATCAGATGTGGTTGTAAGGGTTCGGTTTTTAGCAATGAATGCTCTCGGTGAATTTTCACCATCGGTATTAGTAAACATAGCCTCCAACACCAATCCAAATTTAATAAAGTTCAATCTTGTCAATTCTTCCGTCAATGTTTTTACAACTAGTTTTTTAGCTTGAGTTATAAATTTTTCCAATTCTAATTGCACGTTATTAATTTTGAAATGAGTTACAACTGGTCCTGGCAAGGCTGTGGTGTGCAGTTGTCTTATATCTTCCACTTCTTCTGTATCCTCTTCTTCCATATCCTCTTCTTGGGAACGCGGTTGTCTTACATCTTCCACTTTTTCTTCCGTATCTTCTTCTTTCATTTCCTCTTCTTGAATAAATCCTCCAGCTGTAGATGGTCCGGCAAATTGAATAACACTTGGTCTTTTTCTTTGCATTAACTGTAGATAGCTAGCCCAGTCTTTCATCTGCTTCTGAGGGTTTTCCAAAAACCGATCAATCGCATCCAAGTCTTCTTCACTTACTACAATCTCTTCTTTTCTGTCCTCTTCATGATGCAATTCTCGGTGTAACTGTAGATAGCTATCCCAGTCGTCCACCTGCTTCTGGTAGTTTTCCAATAACCGATCAATCGCATCTAAGTCTTCTTCACTTACTACAATCTCTTTTTTTCTGTCCTCTTCATGATGCAATTCTCGGTGTAAAATAAAGATATCTTCGTCTTGGAAAAACTCACCACAAATATCGCAAAGGGCCATTTTTACAGTTTGGCTATGAGTGTGCACTCGGTGAATGTCCACGCAATAATGAGCAGCGCGCTCAACTGGGTCCCTTTATACCCGAGGTTTAAGGGTGGGGGAAGGTGACGTCATATACATCCGGTTTATCAATCATGTAGTACATTTGGCTTTTAAACACCCATTTTCAATATATTCTTCAACAGGCTTGATAAAGCAATGATGTTTGGTCTAAATCCACTACTTTGTACAAGTTTTTTCAAAGATGTCTGTTTGAGCAAGTTTATATGGGTCAAGGTCATTTGGAATTATTATTTTCAGCGGGATAGAGCACTAAGCACCATCAATTACTACAAAGTGCTCTATCCCCCGCTCACATTTTTTGTTTTAATTTCTTACAAAGGTGAAATATCACCGGTATTACCTCCAGAATAGGAAGAATTCTGTTGCGATGGAGCGATGGAAGTGGTGTATCAAATCCAATTGGTTTGCCATTTATATACCCCCACCAACTATGCATTTATGTGGGTCAAGGTCGCGTAAAGATACCCTTTGAGCGGGGGATAAACCACTAAGCAGCATGCTAGTCCATTGCCGCAAAGTGATCTATCCCCCGCTCTGTTCTACAAAACCTCAATCAAGTCCTAGTTCAAGTCCTAGTTTAACACTTGGTTGGGAGAATTACATTAGTTTGATGCTTATTTCTACCGTTACACTTGCTCCATTCTCAAAAAGATATAAATAATATAATCCTGGATACTGTTTTGTTTCACGTCCTACATGTTCCTTAATAAAGTCAAAAGCCAATCTTTTTGAATATTCATTATGAAACACTTCTCTCACACAAACAAGAATTTTTTCTTCCACCAATTTCAGTTGAATTGATGATAGTTTGCTTACATCATCCTTGTCTATCAGGGGTAGCTTGTAGGTGAAAGTATTTGGTGGTAGTTTTCGCGCTCTGTCAAGTAAGCAACAAAATTTTTTATACAATTTCTTCTCATTGTCTGTAATACTATTAATACCAATCAGATTATAGTACGAAGGTTTATAAGGTATACGACGAGACATTTTTGGTCACCGGTCTTCTTAAGAATGAGCTCCTGGACAGCCACTTCCAACGAAAGGTGGAGCGTGAATGAGAAGTGCGTGCAACCCGGCTGCCTTATATCCCCACCGACTACGGGCGAGCCCCACCCAAGGGTATAGGGGTAGGGGTAGGGGCGGGGCTGGGGGTGGAGGTGTGGGGTGGAGGTGTGGGGTGGAGGTGTGGGGTGGAGGTGTGGGGTGGAGGTGTGGGGTGGAGGTGTGGGATGGAGGTGTGGGGTGGAGGTGTGGGGTGGAGGTGTGGGGTGGAGGTGTGGGGTGGAGGTGTGGGGTGGAGGTGTGGGGTGGAGGTGTGGGTTGGAGGTGTGGGGTGGAGGTGTGGGGTGGAGGTGTGGGGTGGAGGTGTGGGGGGGGATGCTGGAGCAGTCTTTCCTATAATTAGGTCAAGGTCACAAAATAACTTTAAAAAATAAAGCCCCACATGGGGCATTTAGGTTGCCATCGCTGTAGCCTCCAAAGAGACCCAACTATGGACCAACAGCAGACTTGTATGTTAGTAATACCTAACCATTAAGAATTTAGAACACTACTGTATTTAGGTCAAGGTCACGGAAAAACTTTAAAAAAATAAAGCCCCACCTGGGGCATTTAGGTTGCCATCGCTGTAGCCTCCAAAGAGACCCAACTATGGACAACAGCAAACATTCCAATGTTGTCTGACCTTCACCACGCAAGACTTTTACACATTTACTGCATTGCTAACAAATAACTTTTTCAAAAAGCTAACAAGAGTCATTTACATAATTTTGAGAGAGGTTGAGGACAGCCCTAGTGGCTTACGTCCTCGGTCCGAGTGCAGAGGCCGCCGCAAATTGGCTACAGCTGTGGTCTGCATGCCAGCGTACAAACGGACCGGTTCCCAACCCAGCCGCAATATTGCATGCCTGAGAGGACCCATGCTAACGTTTTTAAAAAATGATTTTACACGGGGGCCTACTCCCGTCCCTATCATTACAATTTACTTTGAGCTGTGAAAAAGGCTCAAGGGGGAGTGCTAAAACAAGCGTATACACTTTAGATAGATATAACACACACTTACAAAATAGGTTGAGCTCAACATGGTAAGTGCTGGAACAAGCATATACACATTAAACACATATGACATAAAAGACAAACAAGACACATAGGAGACATAGGGTAAAATAAAACACTCACATATAAAACAATTCCTAATACCCAAACGCAGGCGCAATATCTTAAAAATAATACAAGTCTTAAAGTTAGAGTAAACTTCGCTAAACAGTGAAGGCGCCTTTCAGTGTTTAGTGAGGCCTATGGCGGTCCGTCCCGGTCGTTCACGTTCAACGCTCGGGAGCGGACTGCGAGCCGGCTGTGGCCGGGCCGCCTTATATCCCCACCGGTCTCCCCCGAAGGGGCGGCATGGGGCGGAGGTCCACCCCGGGGGTGGAGGTCCACCCCCATGGGGGGGTGGGGGTGGGGGTGGGGGGGTGGGGGTGGGGGTGGGGGTGGGGGTTGGGGGGGTGGGGGTTGGGGTGGGGGTGGGGGTGGGGGTGGGGGTGGGGTGGGGGGGGGTTCCCCTCAGGGGTGGTTCAAGGTCACCGACTACACTTCTACTCTAAGTCTGGTTCAAGGTCACCCACTACACTTCTACTCTAAGTGTTGGCAATACCCCCACCATATTCGAGTCCCTAAGCTACGCGACGGCGCTCAGCCAGTATGTCTCAGGCTTGCATGCAGTAAGCATCGCTACTCTTCTACTCTGTTCATGTAAGTGTTTTACAGATTTTTGCCTCAAGGTCATTACATTTGGACTCTGGACAAACATGGTTTGGATTTTCTCTGATTTTCCTCAAGGTCACTGCACTTTAACTCTGGGACGATATCGACTTGTAGTATTTCTGTGTTTTGACTCAAGGTCATCACACTTTAACTGCGGCGTCGAATTATCGTACTAGAGGTGCTCTGGGACGATATCGACTTGTAGTACTTCAGTATTTTAACTCGAGGTCACCACACTTTAACTCTGAGACTGCATCAACTTGTATTATTTCTGTGTTTTGACTCAAGGTCATCACACTTAAACTTTGGGGTGGTATCAACTTGTAGCATTTCTATGTTTTGACTCAAGGTCATCACACTTTAACTCTGGAGCAATATCAACTTGTACTTCAGTATTTTAACTCAAGGTCACCACACTTTAACTCCGAGACTGCATCAACTTGTATTATTTCTGTGTTTTGACTCAAGGTCATCACACTTAAACTTTGGGGTGGTATCAACTTGTAGTATTTCTATGTTTTGACTCAAGGTCATCGCACTTTGATATGTAACTTTAAGGTAGCACCAAAACGGTGCTACCTAGCTTGACATTTTCAAGTTTCCCAAGGTCATCACAATTTCCCCCACCACTTCCCATATACCTAGGGTGCGCGGGGCCGGACAGTCAGTCGCTCGGTGTCTGTCGTAGGGTGCGCATCGCGGTTTCAGTAATGGTTGAATGGGGGCTTTTGGGTCAGTTCAAGGTCAACCCGAGCGGTGTCACATGACGGTTTAGGCAGAGTCACGTTGCAAACTTCAAGTTTTCTCGGCACTTTTGCTGTTTGTCATCGCAAATTCGCTCCAAGTCGTCAAGGTCATGGTAACTGTGACTGAAACTCGGAGCTTAGTGCGAGAAACAGCAAAAGTGCCAAAAACTTTTAGGTTTCAGCGTGACCTTGACCTTTGTGACATCGATGACGTCATCTTGGTGACGTAAGGGGTGATGACGTCATCAGCACGTCATTTCTGTGACGTCATGAGTGTGACGTCATGGAAGTGACGTCATTGGTGATGACGTCATCGATGATGCAATAGATGATGTCATTGACCTCGATGACGTCATCGATGACGTCATCGCTCGGGTGACCTTGAACTGTTCCAAAAGCCCCCATTCCCCACTACTGATATACTAGACAATAATGTTGATTCGTAGTAAAAAATAACCAAGATGTATTTATTTTCTGGCAATGTGTTTATTTTTTTTTATAGAAGAGCTTAATAGAAAACTTTTACTATAGCCTAATTTAAGATCGGGTTTTCAGTATTTAACACTGTCACACAAGGAAAGAAAACCCAAGAAGAGTTTCACATAAAGTAATGAAATACGTGTCAGCATGAGAATTAGCAGGTACAGTTCTCCAATGCTTCAAACATCCTCATTTCGGAAACCTTCTTCCTTTAAATTCCTTACCGGATAGAATTATAAATACAAACTAGACAAACTGAACAGAAATAAAGATAACTTTGGTTAACTAAAGTTATCTGAAGCTAACTTTCATTTCAAATTGAAATTCATTTTTTCACTTGTATTAATTTTCTATATCATTTTTGTTACCAAAAGTTAATTAACATTGTTCAACAAATGCAAAATAATTTCGTGGTATACGCGTGACATTAAAAATAAAGAAAATATTATTGAGTTTACATAAAAAAAATTATTAAGATAAAATACAGTTTCTTTGGGACTTTTTGTTATAACTTGCAATGGAGTTTGATTATTTATAATTAATTTAAATTAAATATCACCTTACAGTATTCAAATGAGGAATAATTATTATCACGAAGATTTCTTTGTAAAATTGTATAGTTGAAAGAAGAAAGTAATCTCAACTTAACTAACCAACTAAACTGTTGACCCAGTTGATATTACAACAGTTATAAATTTATTATTGGAGATTGCCCGGGCGTTCCCGACGATGCGGAGCACACTTTCTTCCACTTCCCCCGTTGGGAAGGGCCCCGCCTGGAGGCCACACAAATTTTTGGTGCACTTTCGGTGGACTCCGTCTGCCAAAAGATCTTGGAAGATAAGGGCTCCTGGGATTGTTTGTCACATTGCGTCTGGGGCATCCTCCTTAGTAAAAAGACTGATCTGGACCGCTAAGCGGCTCAGATCCCCCTGACCGTACGGCTGGTCAAGGAATGAGCCCAATGGGCTTAGGCTAATTTAGGCCTAGCCTGATATAATGTGACAAATAATTGGAGGCTAAAATCCGAAAGAGTAGAGGAGGTATTTTAGTGGGTATCCGTTTCTAGGGGAGTCCCACACTAATAGCTGTATGCGGAATGCATTTTTTGCCATTCTTCCCCCCCCCCCTCAAAATAAATAAATAAAATAAAATAAATAGAGATACTACATATATTTTTTATAAATTAAAATGAATATGATACATACTATGTGTATAACGTACAATTTTTGAACACATAATTCACAGCTTTTCTTTGATTATGCAAGGCCATTATTAACTAATCAAACAAACAACGGTTAGAAATTCCGAAAATTTTTTACAAGTTTTTTTTAAATTAAATGAGCAGCATGCACAATTTGGTGTGCCATATCGACTAGTGCATAGTGTTGTATCATTGGGACCAAGAATTGTGTTTACTGTTACTCTCCAACTGTACAAGCAGTATATTTTAGTGACAAAATGTGAAAAGAAAATGTGAAAAGAAAACTACAGCTCGTGCTCAGTAGTTGACGAATGGCGGCAATTTCGAACCTCTGGACATCTTGCAAATTGCTCTTCGCCAAAAGTGTGAAATACGGAAGAAAACTATTACCATGTCAGTACCAACGCAAACGGCAAAAACTTCCGTAATAATATTACAGTAGAGTAATTGTTAGTGTTAAATAAAAATATTTTAGCGCATTTTTTCCTAGCTCTTGTCTTTAAAAGTATCTGACTGAGATTTGAGAATAACCACAAAATTTCAAAATTACAGTTACAAATTAATTTATATAGACATACAAATATTGTACATATAATTGTAATTTTTATTAAAAAACTCTAATAAATCATTAAAAAAAGTATCATAATAAACCCCTAACTAAAAGGTAAAAATAAATGAGATTCATTTGGAACTTTGCAATATACTCGTGATTTCAGTAAACTACTTCTGCGTAAAAATATGTTATTTGGATAGGTAAAATTTATTCTTGCCAATTTCGCAACATTAAAATATTAGCAATAAAAATAAACTAGCTACAGTATTTTTCATAGTTTATTGAATCATTTGCTAAAAATTTAATAATTTTCCTTGCCAGTTTGATGTAGCTACATCTGAAATATTTTATAAATACCCCCGTCGCAGCAGACCTGCGTACTCAGCGAATTTCCAATAAAATTTACTTTCCCCATAAAAACACCATAGGATCGAGTATGTAGGTGTACTGCCATTGGGTGTTGTTAGATAATCTAAGTTAATCAAAAATTGGTGAATTTAAACACAAAATTGTATCAAACTCTGGCAATTTTTTAGTTTTCCCATAAACCCCATGGGGGTGAGTATGTAGGTTTGACGCCATATGGGTTTTGTAAGCAAGTTTAAGTTAAACCTTTTATAGATAATGTACATACCAAATTTGATTAAGTTATGGCAATAAATAAGCAAGATTTAGGGTTTTCTTGATTTCCCATAAGAATAACATGGAAAACACATTTTTGGATTTGCCCCGTAACCAGTTATGCTATGATAAAAATTCAAAATACCAAATTGTTTTTTTTTAAGCTCTTTTAAATGGTTTCAGTTAAAATTGATGAATTTTATAAATTAAGGTCTAAAAATGCCAAAAACCCATTTTTGACCACTTTGAAACCCCATAAAACCCCGTTCCCATAACCCGACAATGCTGGTTCGCGAACTCATGAAAATAGACCTGGTCTTACACCTCCATACCAAATTTCATCAAAATCGGAGGTCCCCTTCAAAAGTTATCAGTACCACGGACACATAGATATATAGATAGATATATAGATAGATATATAGATATGTATGTATATATATACATATATATGAAAATGAACGAATGGTGTTTTTGGCTTCTGGGGACCTCAAAATGAAAAAGTAAAGTGGTCCCGGGCTTAAGTCTTACCATGGCTACTACCGTAATAGCGTATTCCCTATAGGGAAATTCGCTAAAAATAAAAATAAAACATAGAAATATTATTTACCAACGTAAAGTATATTTTATATTCTAAATTATATATTTTGAATGATATTAATATTTCTAGTGAATATATATTTCGTACACGATTAATTGAGGAAATTGAAAAGGAGTATCTTGGAGAACGTGGGGGATCATTATTGTTTTAAAATAGACTATCTTGAACAAATAGGATCAAACTACTCTTACTCTTAACATTATTAAACCATCTAAAACAACTGTGATAATCATTTATTAATACGAAAGAAATTCTTTGGCATGTATTCATTATTTTTTAATAAATAAAGCCTTTACTATAATAGGGTCACTCTAATGTCATTCGCTGTATTTCTCATCTTCCCCATTAAAAAGCCAAAGCTACAGTTCTGGGGAATGTCTGGTGTATGATAACGGAGTTAATACGAGAGCTGGGAACTTGTCAAATAGTTGCAGCGACATCGCTGTGGAATGTGGTACAACACACTATACATCAACTGCGCTGCGACCGCGCACACCATCATTCTTGTTACTAAATCAAACTCTGTTTCCGGATTTTTGTGTATTCAAATACATCAATTTATGTTTTTAAATATAGTAACACTCGCATACATTTATAATTTATATATATTACAGATTAAGAGTTTTTATTTCTTGGATTTCCCACATGTTTTATCTTTGACTGTTACAGTAAGTACAAACAATGAAATTAGTAGGCCTAACACATAATTATATTATTAAACAAAATACAAACACGTTGCATAAGGTAAACGTTATGCTACAAGTTTTAGAGCGGAAACTCGGTATTTGATGAACTACGCAATTCGTACGTCAGCTGATTGTTCCATTATTCGATTCATGTCTAATTATTTTGTGCCCAACTTTAAATGTCAGTTTAATTGTTTCACAGTGAGTTTTTACAATAAAATGTTCTCAGTAAATAAATGCCTTCACAAAAGAACAAAAATTCTAAGCTGCAACCTTTCTCAACAAAGGTTTTTCAACTGTTTACTGTGTTTGAACTATTACATTTTTTGGAACAACAAAACTACTATTAGTTAAGTGAACAACTCTTTTTAACACTATGTATCAAAAACCCTTATTTTGTCTGATCATCAGCATTGACTAAACGAAGATGAGGTCTAGTCAATTTTCCTTTTGTTGTATGTGTGTGTGTAGAAATTACTATTAAAGTTGATTTTTAATACAACCAAGCGTTATCTTGGTTTAAATGTCTTGGAGGCTATGCTGTCTACTGTTATTGGATATCAGACATTACTAAAATAAAAACTGACAGCAGAAGATGTGTACGTAAGGCTCGCTCACTTGGACGGGACCCAAAGTTTTGTTGTTAATTCAATAACTTACAACGGCAGTTTGAGGTCAACCTCTACATCCCATAGTGCCATGTAGGACCAAGATTTTTTATATTTTAAGAAATTTACTACTACATCATTAGTAAGTATAAATAAAAAATATTTTTATTGCTTTGACAAAACAATTTTCATCAGCATAATAAGAGTGTTTTTACATGTACTAAATTATAATCTATAACTTATTCTTCTTTGGTGATCTTCTTTGTCTATATAGGTTTGTGTAACTGTCGTCTATTAATATTCTATTAATTCTGGGTTTAAGTATTCTTGCAATGAATGAATTGCATTTTCAATAAGATATTTTCAAAAATTTGATTTAAAACTACAAAAATCGTTTACATAAATAAATTAAATAAGAGTAGTAATACAAATCCAAACACTGGCGTCATTTTCATTAGTAATAACTGTTTTACTAAGTTTTTTAAAAGTTCCAATTCTCAAAGATTTATCTTTGATATTAATGTTTTATTATAAGTAGCCTGACAACACAATTTTAACCATCGTTATACCCACTTCTGTTACCCATGACATGTTTGCACATTAAGTTATTTTAATAGTGCTCTTTGTACCTTACAAAATAATCTATTTATTATAACAAAGTGTAAATAAACGTAAATATTTTATATTATACTAGTATCGTGTTTTTCGAAATCGAGCGGTTTATTTTAATACAATAAAAATGTTACTTTTAGCTTTTAATAAATGACATCCGACCAATCCAATATTGTAAATATTTTAATCACCAAAATTACACTTATTTACAGCTGATTATTAACAGATGTTTCAAATGCTTTATTCAATCCCAATGTTATTTAAATGGGAAATTTTGAGATTTCAATGGAGGATAGCACCTTTATTTTCAGTTTGATTCTCATCAGTTTTTGGCGGAAACAACTACAGATCAAGCCCTATCCAACAACACCAAAAACTTGAAAATCGGTTGAAAATTGTAGGAGGAGTTCTCAACACAAAAAACCCTTAGCGTATTAAATAAGTACTAGGGGGCCCGTGCATTTATTAGAGTAGGTACCGGGTGATCAAACCTTGCTCCAGCATGGTAATAAACCGAGTTACTTTGGAAATAAAAATTAAATTATAGTGAAAATCAGATATCACCATATTGGCGTTTCATCAATTAAAATTGATCTTCATCACTACTTAATTCACCAACTTCCCATTGTGATAGTGTTGAGATGCCGGTAGTGTTGAGATGGTTGTTCTTATGCAGGTATCTCTTTAGGCCTCTGTCTAAACACTCTTATAAAATTTAGAATAAATTCACATATTCTAGATCTAGATAGTTCAACACACATAAAACATGAATGACAACAGGATAAAAATCAACATTTCATTACAACTCATCCCCGTTGAGCAGGGGTGGACTGAGCCGCCGGGACACCGGGAAAATTCCCGGTGCGCCCTCCCCATCAAGGCGCCCCGGCGCCCCTAGGACGAGATTTTTTCATTACAAGGAATTGTAAAATATTTTTTGAAAGTATTTGTGAATTTTTATTTTTCATAAAACGATAATTATGCGTTTGCACTTCATGACTTGAACACAATACGTTTATCTTCATATAAATTGAATTTCCAACTTTGATAATTGCTCCAACTGGGAACTCTTTCGTGTAGCAATGACTCGACATAGTTGGCTAACCTGTGCGGCGAAACAGCTGTCAGCGTGGGCGCGACCACTGCGACGTAGTACGAGTAAAGGTCAATCTCAGGGGGATGATTTTGTTAAACCTTACACAGAGTGTATATTTGTATTTATTCTGGAATTTGTATAGTTTTGAATATAAATATGCGTATTAAAACGACTCTTGTAATTTTTTATTTTAATAAATCGACAATTTTAACAGGTTAGGAACGATGCTATGTATTTTTCTTAAAACAGGGTATTTTTCTTTTTGTGTAATTTGTGACATATTTGTGTGGATTTCTTAATTAATTTTGTTTAGTTTTAGTTTGTTATGTATAATATGTAAGAAATATGTGACGCTATTTATGTATACTTTATACATGTAAAAATAAAGAATGTTTTGATTTGATATTTGCATTTTGCAGAAACTATGGTGTTTCCAGGCAATCGTCGTTGTAATGAATTTCCTGATGATTTCTTAGCACACCACTCCACTTACAGATTACCTGCAAACTAAGGATATTGACTTAGGAAAAAAGGCGCCTTTAGGATTCAAAAGGTGCTAGGTCCAAGTTTGCCGATGTCTTCAAAGCTGCATAGGTCTTCGTCACTGAAATAACGAACAAAACCGAACACTTGTCGGGTACAGTTCCAAATACGGAAGAAATCATCATAGAAACAAAACTGCCTGGGGTGAGAGTAGGAAGAAGAAGAAAATGCCGGGGAGTAGTGGGGTTTGGTTACTTTCAAAACGGAAGTCGTGCCAATTGCCAGCCGCTGCCGGCCAGCTGCCATCGGCCAGCTGCCAAATTAGTCGCTGCCGCCATATGCCATGCCATATAGCTTCCGGTGGGGGAGGAGATGTTATTTGAAATTTGAAATTTAACTTGACAATTGGGTTATGGAAAGTATGTCAAGGTCATCCAGAGTAAGTTTTAAAAAACCCTATCCCGCTACCACCGGAGTAATAGTTCGGAGAGTGGAACTAACTCCGGTGATAGCGGGATAGGTATAGAATTAGGTTTGTGAATTTTATTTGTGAAAAACATACAATCAATGTGTGACAGCAGTGTTTAAACAGGTTGAAGTTTTGTTATGAACTACAGAGTTGTAAACACAAACACCGACGACGATGAGAAGGTAAACGCAGAGTCCCCAGATGATGTATTTAAAAAGTTTGAACAAACGTAACATCTCGAGTTGGTTTTCCCGTTCCATTTCCAATCGTTTGATTTCCAATTTCAATTTATCCTCTTCCATCCTTGTTACAAATGGAACTTCATCCATCATATCCATCATGTTTGTGTTTTTTTGAAATTTTGAAAGAAGCGATGTTGATAGTTGAAGAGGCGAGGATGGAATGAGAGTTAAAAGAGGGAAATGTCGGTTAAATAAAGAAGTGGTGGGGGGAAAGAGCGTTGTTACATAGAAGCGGTGGGGGAAAGATGCTGCTCATCATTTGCCTCAGAAGTTGTGTCCGACTGTAGAGGGGTAAGAGGAGTAGTATTTAGTAAACTGTCTTCATCAGAACTTTCAACCTTATTACAAATAGGACAAGCGTAAGTTATTTCCAAATTCATTGTAATAGCGTTAAATTTATCTATAATTTCATTTAAAGCATTAAATATTTCTTGTAAATCATCTTTTGAGTTTATTTCAAAACTAGCATTCATTCGTGCCAATGGAGAAGTGTTCATCGTTAGAGAGTTGGCAATCGAATGAGGATTAGCGCCTAGGGAAGGGGGCTTATATAATGGCGACCTTGAGCAGGTGTTTAGGGAGGGGGGCTTTCTAGGGAGGGGGCTTCTATATAGGGGACCTTGAGCTTATGATTGAATAAAACGTTTAGTTCTTCTTCTTCTTCGTCTTTTAATTCAATTATTTGAACCGAAGTAGTTGTTTCATCCTCTTCACTCGATGAAGAAAACAATTCACCAGGATTTAAATATTGAACTACAATTCTGAACCATCTTATAGGATATTCGTCAATGACAGAAAGTAAGTTTTGAAACAATTCTTCCATCTCCTCCCTGTCAGTTATTATATGTTCAAACTTGATAAATTTTCCTTCCATGTTGTTAGTTAGAGTGTTGGAAGTGGAATGATTTAATATTATATAAAAATTAGAACTAATGGTGGGGGAAATCTCAAGGTCATCCAATTGAAGTTTTAAAAAAGAGTGTAAAACTGAAATTATACATTTGATGGTTCTACAGGATCGGAATACCAATCTGATCTGTATTTACATCTTTTTATCATATGTGTACAAAAATCATCTTGATGAGACTTGGTGCGTTGACAATGAGCAAGATCTAGAGGGTGAAATTTGAAACATCTTTGAGGACAACATGTATGAAAATATCTTGATTTGTAAAATTTGAAAGTTCGCAATTCCGGTGGCGGTAGTTGTTTTGTTTTACATTTGCAATAACAAGATCCGAAGAATTCACATTTAGTACAAGCTAACCCATCCACCATCATTGGTCCTAAATCTGTACACTGTTGTTCACAACAGTAACGAGGTTTGTACTTGTATTTTTGCTCTTCCATGTTGACGCTGCGGAGTCTAGTGAAAGAATAAGATTGTATAGTGATGAATAGCGAGTTTTATGTACTATGAAAAGTGGTAGGGGTAATTTCAAGGTCATTCAAATGGAGTTTTAAAAAATTATACCTTACAAGTGTAAGGATTATTGAAATTTAGGAAGTTTGTTTCTGTTTGTTTTCTTCAGACTTTTTTTCTCTCTCCGCCTTAGCCATAGCAATAAGTTCTTCTGTTGATAGTGGATGTACTTCAGGAAATTTTAAAATTAATTTAGCTTGATATCCTTCTTTAGTTAATACATCTAAATCTTGAGTCATTTGTTCAACAGTGTTATAATCCTTTCCATAGATTTTCCCATCAAGTTCAATCATCATTCTGTATAACATTTTGTAGAATAGATCTTGTTGTGGCGAGAGCTGAGAAGCGAATGATTATTTATCAAACTGTTACATCCTTTTTATGAACTTGATATTGATCACGTGATTCCTTAGTTGTAATTTTATTTATTAAAAGTTATTCAACATTGGTAATACTTCTGGAACTTGATGTTATGTTGACCAGCTGGCGATGAAGAAGTTGTAGGTTGTGTAGAAAAAAATATTTCATCATCGCAATATTTTGTTTTAGTGAACATCCTTGTATTAGTAGCACTAACATCAACAGTTAAGTGATAACCACCGGTAAGTAAAACTCGCATTTCGTTAGTTAAATCTTCAAGTTGTTCAAAAGTAGTTATGGTGTTGGTATCATAAGATGCACACTTAACCTTTAGGGACATGTTGAAGTTTTGTATTTAGTGATAGAGAGTGAGATGTGTACGGTACGAAAGGTAGTCGTAGACTGATGAATTTAACAAGTTGATTTTCACTTTTATTATCACACAAAATTGGGTCAAGGTCATCCCATGGAATTTTTAAAAAAAGCAACATATTGTAATGTACAAACACATTACAATATGTTGCTTTTTTATTTTATTTTTTTTTTTTAGGTTTATATCATATTTATTGAGAAACAAATACAAAGAAATATTTACAATCTTATGTACAAACTAATCAGTAGTAGGTGTTACATGAATTGTAAGTTCAGTAGAGTTGTTTCCACTTGGTCCATGTGATACCAAATAGAGTGCGCCGGGTTGAATTATACGAAGATCTTCATTTTGTAGTAGTTGTACGAAGCGCTTTGGTAGGAAGATTTGAAATTTTGCTTCATCACCAATTGTATAAGGTGCCTCGCTTAATGTGCAATTTATAGCATCACCTACTGAAGTTTCCATCTTCTTTATTGTATGAATGATGTAGTGTTTTTCTTCTTTCAGCTCGGAACATTTCTTTGTAGGTAGGATTGTTGATTTTGAATGAGCGTTGAATTGTTCAACTAAATTTTGAAGTAAGTTGTTTGATGCCATCTTAATGTTTTTGCTGATGCTAATCTTCTTGTTAATAAGAATATCCGTTGGAGATGTTGTCTCTTCGGAGGTTCGAGTAATACTCATGCTGTGTCATGGTAGCGCTCTCACTTTTATTATCGAGACTACCCCCACCACTGACACTACCCCCACCACTGATGCTACCCCCACCACTTTGTTGAAGGAAATTATTCAAGCGGTAGGCATTCTTCAAAGCACACTGTGACCTTCGATGTTTAAAACTTTTTGATGAAATACAAAGTTCATTAAAGTAGCATTGGAAATCTCTATCTATTATTGCATTTATCACTTCATTGCTTGTAAATGATTGTATCCAATTTGCTTTTTCCAATCCTCTTGTGTAGATAGTTTTAAACTCTTTACAATAATGATTCATAATATGCGGCATCATGTTATAATGAATAAAACCTTCATCCCATTTTAAGTTATGAAAATGTTTGTTTAACCATTTGTTTGTAACTTTCGCTTTAGTTGTTAGTTTATTGAATGGAAATGGAGGTTTGAACAAGTAATGATAAATTACAGATGTGTTCATATCCAAAATTACTAATTCTTTAATAATGAAATTTCCATCATTCCCTCGAAAAGCTTGAAATTCAATTATACCTCTTTTAACTTCCATTAACTGTGATGCAGTAGAAAACGAAACCCGTTTGTTCATGATGAAGTCTCATCCACAACTGACTGTTATTACAAACACGATTGTTCTTCTTTTATTTCTTGCGCTTCTTCGTTTATATTAAAATTGGTGTGATAGTTGTTTAATTGTCTCCACATATCCACTTCTTGAGGTATTCGATTAAAAATTGAAGTATCCACAGGACCATATAAAATTGGAATGAATGGTTGTCTGTCCAATGTATCGATTAGATAATCTTTAATTATTGTACTTGAAAATACTAGTTGTTTTAAGTATCTAGTGACAGGACCGGTAGTACAACTTAAAGTGTAAAATTCTTCTTTAGTGAAATGTAATTTTACATCATGTCTAGTTAAATCTTTGAAGCGAACAACTTGTCCCCCACGATGTTTGATTATATCAACTTCAATATTTGATTCTAATAAACTTAATCTTGTTCTTTTTCCAAATGTGTTGTTAGTTAAATAACATTCCAAAAGATGTAAATGTTTCATTAGAGAATCCCAAGAAGTTTCAGTAAAGATAACCATTTTACTTCCTTGATTTAACATAACAATTGGTGAATAATCCAATGATTTTACAATTCCAACAGATATACTTTTTGTCATGCATGAAGAAATAGGGTAGAAAATTCGAAGAAATACTTCTGTTAAAATATTTGTTGTAATGTTAACTTCAACCTTTTTTTCTTTTTACTTCTTTTTCATCTTCTCCTTCTTCTTCTTTCTTCTTATGTTTGTTAAACTTGAGGAATTCATCCATTTCTTGTTCAACTTGCTTTTCTATATCAGAACTATTTTCATCCATTAGAGGTGTATTTTCTTCTCCGTTAGTAGAATTCATCTTACGAACGATGTTTCCCAAACGACGGTTGAAGATAGAATGAAGTTTCTACTAGTTAATTTTCTGCTTTTATATTTTTTGTAAAATTCTTGAAATTTATACAATTACATAATTGTTTATTTTCAACTTGTGTTTTATAAACAAAATTCTAACCTTAAAAATTGAGGAAGATAATTCTAACCTCAATATTTTGCAGTAGTTGTACTAATATTTTAAAGTACATTTTTCACTATTCCGGTCAGTGGTGTGTAAGTAACTATTTTATCATGTAGAATTAGACAGTATGCCGAAGTTCCATCCGCTACTGGTTCTTCAAATTCCATTTCAATTTTTATATCCACACTTGATGATTTTACTGATTCATTTTGTTTTGAACAATCGATTACAATTATTGGAGCTTTGGAATAATACTGATCAGGTGATAATAGTGGTGTATTAGTCTTTCCATAATATGATGATTGAAATCTTGCATACATATCATATAAAATGGAAAAACGTTTTTTGCTAAACATGACATTTAAATTGTCATATGGAAAGAATTGAGAGTTTAAGAAAACTTTACAATTCTTTATTTTACAGTGATCAAATTGACCAGCATTTGCAGTAATAACATCTTTTCGCTTAGTTTGAAAACCGAGTATTATGTACCTTGCACGTTCCAAGTAAGTTGATGTTTTGACGGTCCATGTTTGTCGTTCTGTTTGAGGTAATGTAGGGTATTCATGAAATTCCCAACTTCGGAATGGCATTACAATGTCACGGTCAGATTTTAACTTTCTTAACAATACGATTCTATGTTCATCAGCCAATCTTACATGAGGTACTCTCCAAACAACTTTATCCAATTGTAGTTGCCATTCCAGTTTATCTTCCGTAGTTGCAGGGTCTGCAAGTATTAAGTCCTTATTAGTTGAAGATCTGAGTAATACTAATTCTTGTTTAACATTTATTATAACCCTTTTGTAATCTTCAGCAAATCCTAAAAGCAATCGTAAAGGTACATGAAAATCAAAATGACCGTTGGAAGCAGGTGTTATAGTGTCTTTATCAGGAGCAACCCATCCGGCAGTGACTATTGAATTCTTCTCATGTGGTGTTAATGATGTTAATCCTTTTAATGTAGTTATTATACCAACCTTTTTTGTTGAATCAACTGTCACCCCTGATATCTCATATCTTATTTCATCAAAAAGATATGCCATTGGGTTATTTATAAAAGGAACTGTTGAAGCAGTTTTTCCATCCAATTTTAATACCCTTCCTTCGATGTACAAATAACTTTCACATGGTAATGTGTAAATATCTTGTTGTTGAATGGGAATTCTTATTTCATCATTATTGTTTAATTTTGATGAAGTGTAAGGGTTGTGTGTGTGATATTCCTTCTCCCATAGTGTTTCGTCGAATGTCGGTCCTTGAGATATATCCAGGATATCCATCGTTGTTAAGTTTCAATCCAATCTTTTGTAGAAAACGAATGTTGTCTGATGTTAACTCTTCCAATGTCGAGGAGCTACTGAGCTCCCGACTCTTCCGTTGTGGTTTAAATGATAATCCCATGTTGATTTTTATGTCGCCGCTCTGATGTGTATTCGTATAGTAATTGTTTCTCCTCTAAAGTCAACACTATGACCGTCTTGATCCAATATGTTCAGTACGATGTCTGAAATGAAACTGGTGTTTAATGGTAGGTATATCAAGTTTTGTGGCTTCTCAACAATTTTAAAACCTGGAGCAACTGTTGGATAAAATGTATGTAAGATATGCTGATTTACTCCTTCTCTATATGATCCATGTATAATATTACATGTTACATCAATACTATTTACTTTTAATATTGTAACAGTTGTATTACCTGAATGAGTAGTTCCAGGAGTTAAAATTTTCTTTTTTGTATCTGTAAATCCAAGTAAACTGCCAATAGAGTTTTTCATTCCGACATCTATATAATATTTTGAAGTTATTTCTGCTTTTAAAGTATTATTGTTTCCTTTGATTGTGATATTATCTTCTCCGAGTTTTTTCTGTAATAATTGGTTTATATCATCAATTTCATAAGCTCCAGTAGGAAATGTAATTATTTTCAATTCTGAGTATTTTCCTGCAGCATCCTTAGTTTCATAATAATGTAGTAAATTGTTTTTTCCTTCTGTAACATTAGGAATTGAATTGTAGGTAGTCAAATCAAGTAATGCCGCTTCCCATAATCTTTCCTTGGATAAACGCAATGCTGGGAATAGAGTACTTTTTAATGTGGATGAATTTCCACTCAGTGACACTGTATACGATGACATCTTAAAGGTGACTGACACTTTTCGCTAGAAACTCCAAACATAAATGTCCACATATTTCAGTATTGTTAGGTTGTTCTCTTTTGTAATTGTAAAAAATGTTTTTGGAGTTTTGAAAATAATGTTGAAGTTCTTTCGGCGGTGGTAGATTGCCAAAACTGTCAAAGTAGTAAACGGTTTGTCCGAGCTTTTTATAGCATACCCAATGAGTGCCTGGACCATAGGTGGAATCCAAATTTACTATTCCAGTTTCATTTTTCCATATTTTAGTTGGTAATGCATCTTTCATAAAAACTCCTCGAAAGAATGGTATTTTCAAACATTTTACATAATCATTTAACTGATGATTAGTTAAGGCTTTATTTGGAATTATCAATTGATTCTTTTTATTTAGTACACACGGTACGGTCTTAGGTATAAACCTGCTCCATTTTTTACCATTGACCAAACAGAAGCCTTTTTTACTTTTCCTTTACGAGTTCTACGACGTCTCTTTCTAATATTTCCACCTTTTTTGGGAGCTCTTCTTTTTGCAGGTCTTCCTCTGCGACGTCGTCTTCCACCACCAAACTTAGCTTTTGTCTTCATGGCTGTTGTTACTGCCCAAGCCGCTGCTTTTTCTGCAATACTTGCGTCACTTGATTTTACTCTTTGCCAAGCTTTTTCTGCTAGAATTTTATCTGCTATTGATCTATTTGTTGAATCTTTAAACTTTGAATATGCTATATCGTGTTGTTTGCAAGCTTGATCTAATTTATTAATTCCAGGATCTCCTCTTGCTAAACGTTTTGCCAACTTAGTTCCAGGTCCACAATATTGATAACCTCCAGGAATATGTAATTCGTATGGTAGAGCGTCTATCGCTCGATTTACAATAGCACCAACAGGTATCCGTTTAAGCAGGGATAACTCAGCTGAAGTTATACCACGTCCTCTCTTGTTGCTGTCTTGATGATGACTGAGTGATACAGCCTTCATTATGTAGTCTTATATAAACTGGCGTGTTTACTCCACAAGATACTTTACATAAATGAATAAGTTAGGTATAATTTTATATATTTAAACACTTAGTTATTCAAATTAATGATATACTGATTTATAATTCTATTTTTAATCCAAGCTTCCCGTTCATCGGGTTGAATTATCACATGACTCGTTGTACTAGCTATATGATTATGGGTATCAATAAGTAAATTGCCCACTATTCTTATTAAACAATCTAATTAGGATCATGTAATTGCATAATACGTTTATCATTACATGTGTAAGCTGTTGAATCACTTTTTGATGTTTTTATGACTTGTCCAATAGTAGCAGCATCATTTGAATCTTCACCTGGTAAAATATTAATTATTTTCTTCATCTTTGCATCATATTGGGTCCCAAAGTGTTTATCCCAAGTTATTGTTTGTTTCATTGTAACACAATCATTTTCTTCGTAACCAGGATAAATATCTTTTATTCTTCTATTACGACCATTGTATGTACCTAATGTACCACCACTCGCAATTAATGTTTGCACCATTAGAGGTACATCTGTATCTTTTATACCAAATCTTCCATTTGTTATTGTTTTATGTCCTTCATCCCATTCATCATTATTTCCTTGCATTAAATTAAACTTTTCATTTCCATGTATAAATTTATCTCCCCGCTTTAACACGGCATCTTCATGTTTTACAAAATTGGATGTTTCCTTTTTTAATTCTTTAGATAATTGTTCCATAGTAACAGCATCTTTTGGTTGAGAACCAAACTTTACATTTGTCAATGTTTTACCATGACAATCGATTTCATTAACATCTTGTAAAATACAGTTGTCCTTGATGTATTTTAGGTTTACAGCATCACCGTCTTCCTTTGGGTATCCAATGTCATTTATAATAAATTTATAAAAAGAATATCCATGTTCAGTTTTTTCCGGTATTATAGAATGTAAATATTCTTTATTAACTGAATCTTTATCATTTTTGGGATTTCCCACGTTGGTTATTCTATAATTTCCAGCATCATATGTTTGTCCATCTTTTAAGTTGTTACCCCATTGCAATTTTAAAGTATTTGAAAGTTCAGATGATAAGTACTCTTTAGTAATTGCATCAGAACCTTCAGTTGGTTTACCAACATTAATTAATCTATGTGATTTAACATCATAAGTATTCTTATGTAATTTCAATGATGTTGAAGTAGCTTCTTTTACTGTCTTTAAATTTGCTCCATCAGTATCTTCTTCTGGATCTTTAACTAATTTTAAACGTTTATTACTTATGTTATAGTCACCTTCAGGTGTTTGCGGTAATCCGCTTCTTTTTCTGTCTTCTCCAACTTGCACTCCTAATGCGGAGTAGCGTCCGAACTTGTCGACGCTCATGTTAGAACTGATACATCTTATACTTGTAACTTCTTTATATTTGCGGACAATTATACAATTATGCCACGATTTTTAAGTTCATCAACTAGAGCCACCCATTCATTATTTAAACCAGTATGACCGGCTTCCATAGCTTCATGCAATAGTCTCATTCTGTCAACTAATTTATTGATGTCGTTGTAATAGATAACATTTGTATTGTATAGATTTTTCATTAATCCTTTACCAGATGTTGAAGTATCTCCTTTACTCTTTTTACCATGTTGTTCAAGAAGTGATAAATCCATAAGTGATAAAGATTTTCTTTTTAAAGGTTGTCTCACAGCCGGTGTGGTACGTAATGTTGGTAATTTTCGTGGGGGAAACAATTTTTTTATAACAATACTATATTTTGTTGCACGTGAACGATTAATCATTGCATCCTTTGAGTAGTTTCTTTTATGAGCGTTAGTATTTTGTAAAATTTCTTTAAAAGTATTTAAATCTTTTGCTGAATATTTTATTGGTATATTTTTAAAAATTAATTCATATAATCCTTTTGTTCCTTTATATCTATGATCACCAATAATGATATAATCGTCTTGAGTTACTTCAAGCTTAGAGTTACCAATTTTCAATTCATTTCCATCAATTCTTGCTCCATATACATGTGATTTACTTAAATTTGGATTTGATTTCATGTCATGTAGCATTTTCATTATATATTTTCGTCCAAGAGGTCCATGTTGTAATATATCACTACTCAATTGAGTTAAATTTGGAATAGATTGTTCTGCTTCAGGTATTGGCTGTTCTTCCTTTTCAACAATTGATTTTTCTTCATCTTTTGTTTCTTCTTGTTCACTAGCACTTGTATATGAATCATCATCATCATCTTCTTTTTTTAATGCTTGTACTTCTTGTTTAGAAACTGGTAGTAAAACATCTCCTTCATAACGAGGTTTACCAATAGTTTCTGATATCTGTTTTAAAGGTTCCGTGATAGGTTTAAATGTATTCTCTAAAAATTCTTCTCTTTCACTTAAACCCATCCTTAATGCACGATTCTTTATCCTAATAGAATCACTGAGTGATTTTATTTCTTTTAATAGTTTTTCTTGATTCACCATGTTTACACTGTGAAGTTCAACGTGTTACTAGATGTAGCATAGGTATTTCAACGTATTAATACAAATTTATCCAATCCTATACGATATCTACCATTTTTAATATCTTCTTCTTTCATAATAACGAGAAATCCATATTTTTCATTCCATGCTTTACCACACATTTCTTTAAATTTATCAAATGGCATATCCGCATTAACATGATCATTATATATATGCTTTAAATTTGTCTCATCTTGCTTAAAGATGATCAACATATTTGCATTGTCTCTTATAAGTTGTTTTGGAATTTTACTGTATGTTTGACCAATATAAATGCTATCAATATTATTATGTCTTCCCATAGCAAAATAATTTCTTATAGTATCATGATTTTCACAAGAAACATCGTCAAATATAAAAATGGAAAATGGTTTTGCTTCACTTGGTTGCATTATTGTTTCACTAGCATTAAACTTGTAGAAATTCACTTCAGGTACACTTGCAAGTATTTTATCTAATAATTGATATTTTGGTTGTTGCAATGATTTTGAAAAAATATATATATTGTTAAAGCGTAAACCTTTAGGATTAGTTATAAGGTTAAAGACAACATTAGTTTTTCCACAATTTGAAGGACCAGTTATTAAACATCTTATAGTATTTGGTAGTAATTCACCATGTTTACCATGATTTAACTTATTATTGTCAACTGTCAATTCATCAATATTATTAATATTAAATCGATCTTTTTGTTGTACAATCTCCATCTTGTTTAAAGGTTAAACACATAATGAGCTATTTAATAACTATACCAAGTCTTTTGAAGGAATCCAAGAGTCTTCACTTTTATCAAATCCTAACCACCTAACTTTAACCATATCCTTTTTCCTTTGTAAAACCTTTTCAACAAGATATACATCACCAACTGTTGATTTTAACAACTCATGTCCATAGAATCCACCTTGAAGTAATTCACCCTTATTATCCTTTAAAATGTAAGTTTCAGGTATAGTTGGTTGTACTTTATAAATTGTAAATACTTCATTAGTCCAATTTGGCAGATATCTTTTACTAAATACACCTTTGTATTTGCTTATACGAACTTTATCATTAACCTTAAACTTTTTTGGTTGTAACTTTTCTATTTTTGGTGTTGTATTATTTTTGATGCGTTGTAATACAATTTTAGCATTAGCACTGTTTACTTGGATAGGTTTCATTCCAATGGTGCGATGATATTTGTTGTTATACTCTTTTATAAGTTGTGGTAATATGTCATACCACACATATGATCCTCGTTTTGAAAATTGTTTATACATAGCTCCTTTTAATGTTCTATTAAATCTTTCAATTATTGAAGCTTTAACTTCAGAATTTGTAGAATAATGATTTATTTGATATTTTTTCATCAAAGCTCCAAAATCTTTATTAAAATATTCTTTTCCATCATCCGTTTGTAAATGTTTAATTTTAAATTTATTTCTTTGTATTGTTGTCTCCATAGCTTTGGTAACACTTTTACCAGTCTTGTCCTTCAACGGTAAAGCATCAGCTATTTTAGTAAAACAGTCTATAATTGTTAAAATATATTTAAATCCTTTGTTTAATTTACTGTGTGGTATCATTTCAATAAGATCAGCTTGGTAAAGATCATTCATTCCTTTAATGATTGTACTTCTTCTTGGAAATCTTCTTCTTGCTGGTTTATGTAGTTCATTTACAATCTTATCCTTTACACTTTCCATCTTAAAGTGTTGCTTGCACACTGTTTGTAGAAATACTGATCCATACAATGGTTTATTCTCTTATATATAGTTGAAATATGGGTCAAGGTCATTTAATATTAGTGTAAAAAAGAGGGAACATGGCATTGGGCTTGCCATGTCCCCTCTTTTTTACGGAAAGGAAAAAGGAAGAAGGTAAAGGACGAAGAATAGGTTTACTGGTCGATAGGGTTTAAGGAATAGTGGCCAAATGGTAGAGTATTAATTTTATCTTCTAAAATATATCGCTTGTCGTCTTTGTAGCTTAATGCCCACTTTGTTTGTTTGACACTAAAAAGTTGGTGGTTATAACTTCTAATAGTGTTGAATGTTGCAGTTGTTTCAACATTTTCAAACAAACATCTTTTATAATGTTGAAACTGTACATTCTTCTTTAGGAAAGATGTCTTTATTCCTTTGGCTTTCTTCGTGACTTGATGTTCGTTCCTTTCGTTTATGTACAGTTGAAACGAATACAGTTTGGACATCAATGCTACAATTTCCATCATTGGCACACCATTTGTTTCATCTTTAAATTTTCCCAATACTTTTTTGTTTTTGTCATAGTCATAATTTGGATGGTCCTTAGGATAATCGGAAAAATCAAAATCATCTTTATATACAAAGGTTCGTAAATCCTCATACATGTCATTTGTTTTAATCCAGTAAATAAGTGCATCTGTATCCATATATGCAATACCAATGTTATCTCTTCCATAATGATTAACCATCTTCTTATAATGAAACTCGTACATGTGTGTTTTAGAAATATCTAATATTGACATTCCAAGATATAAAGGACGATCCAATAGAACTGATTTTTTGTTCATAGAAATGACGACAAGATTTTCATTTATAATTACGGATGAACCAAAGTTTGGTTGTTGCACTAGTTTCTGTAATTTTACTGGATCAGTTACTAATTTGATATTCTTATGTTTCCTTTTGTTTTCTAAAGTCTTGCCAAATATTGCATTGTTCATCAGTTTGAAGAAATCCTTTTGAAAACTTGACGTAGCGGCAGCTCTTCTTCTTGTGTTGTTGTCAATGTATGGTTTCAACCAACAAGATTGAGAGAATTGTAGTATTCTATTAATTTTTGTAATTTTTAATCCCAAGTCTAAAGCCTGTTGTATCATCCAATAATGTCCAACATACCTAGACTTATTGTTTAAAGTCATTAATAATTTCGGCCATCTTCCAGTAGGGGAAATTTCAGTCTTTGGAAGAAGTGGTAAATCGTAATGATGATCGTGAAGATGTTCAGGATATTCAAAATCAACATCAAAAATGTAACCAGTTTCACCATGCTTTGGTATATCCATAATGTTTCCAATCGATTCTGGATCTATCCATTTAAAATTATCATATGGAAGGGGATTTGACATTGCCCATCCGTATAAGTTATTTGCATCGAAATAACCTAGGAATGTCGTTGGTTTTGATGCATCATAATCGGGCAGATACTTGTTATTCGCCTTAACATGTCTGGTTACACTTTGTGTCAATCCCCCTCAAACTCCTGATTCTAACATCAAAACCATATCTATATCAGTAAGAAGTTGTAATTTACAATTTGTTTCTTTCAACATGGCTTGCCATGCTAGTCCAGGTGAAGTGTATGAATGAAGAGGGTCCAATCCATATGCTGCAAAACACGTATTTCTAAATTCTTCCATTATATCACATAATAAAATTACATCTAATTTAACATAAAAATCTGAATATTCTCCCAATGTTGTAAATCCTAATTCATTCCATACTTTACATGCATGATCATAATCCTCTTGAGATATGTCCATGTCGTATAGTTTACTTTTAAATTCTTCTTTTGGCGGAAGTGATGTTTCATTAAACTTTTCTAAACTGTCTATATAATCATATGGGAAAACACCTTTCCGAAGTACGAGATCCAGTTTGTCGTTACTTACAGTCTTCTTTGTTTCAATAAAATCTTGTTTCCTTAAATTTTCAGAAAGTTTAGACAAACTCGACGGCATAAATCGGTAGGAGTCTAAGAATCTTAATTTGACATTTCCAACTGTTTTAGAGAAACTTATAAATTTTTCTGAAGTTTCAGCCAACACATCTATCGAACCATCGTCTCTTCCTAATTCAGGTATTATAAAATGAGCATCATACCCACTGAGGTTATGCAGAACCACAGGAATAAATAGTGGTAAACGATAGCTCAAATTACATTTATCACAAGCAGCACCCCTGTAATAACCTGTAAGGTGGTCATGATCTTTAACTTTATAATTGTCAATGGTAAATTCATTTTTACATAAGAAACAATGAGTTGCATTTTCATGTTGAATTTCCTCTTCTTCCTCCATCGGTTTCATTGGTATGATATTTGTATATAATCTTTGTACATTTTCAGCTATTAAATATAAATGGTCAAGAAATATTGTTTCCACATTTTCACCACGATATACTAGAGGTTCTGAAGTTAATCCATATTGGTTTAAATGTTCTTCTGATAATGTTGATTTAACCATTAAACAAAAACTATTTGGTTTATGCATTTGATATTTGACACTTTTTCTAGCTTCACAATTTTCATCTTCTATAGGAATTAGTGTTGATTCAAAATCAGCATATACAACTATAGGGATACGATATTGATGATGAACTTTTTGAAATGTAACAAATGCTCTGCTTTCTGAAGGTAAAATAATTTTTGCTTCATAATTATTGTTACATAATCTTTTGTGCTCTTGTAACCATTCCATTCCTTGTCTTCCTTCTCGTTGGAAATTAAAACATCTTTTGCAGATCAGCTTTTTGTTTCGATTTTTTGAAAGTTGTTTATTAACAAGAGAGTCAAATTTCTTTATATACACATAATGAGATACATCTCCTTGTGTTAGTAGTAGTAAATCTGTATGATCTGCTAGTTCTTCTTTAGCAATACGTAAAGGATAAACTTTATTTGAACTATCTAATCCAAAAACATTAATAGATGTGCCGGGATTTTTCTTCTCAAATTTTGATATATCTTTTAGTGATACAGGATAACTAATTCCTTGAAAGTTATATCTATATCTTTGATTTTCATAGTGCTGGTTTGGTTCATTACAATGATTTGGTACAAATTTACATGTCATCGCATATCTAAAACATTCGTTATCTTGATTTTTCACATTAACACATGATCTTGTATCCTCAATTATTTTTGGTAAACGAATATAACTAGATCCCATTAGTCCATATCCATGTTTATGAACTCTTATATTTAATCCTTCAATACTTATAAGACTCCACCCTGATCCTCGTCCTTCATGTTCCTGAATTTTAGTTAATATTTCTTCTATACATTTTTCAACTATTGAATCAATGTCTGAACTTCCTATGATAGTTTGATTTTTAGTTATAAATCCTCTTGGTGATAATTCTTCTTGTACATTTATAAACATAGCTTCTAGTAGTAATCCAAATTTGAGAAAATTTAATCTTTTTAATTCTTCTTTTAAAGTTCTACTGATAATTGGTTTTGCTTCTCTAATAAATTCTTCTAAGTTTAAATCTTCATTTTGAATCTTATGATGCATTACTACCTTTCCGGGTAAAGCTGATACTTGTAAATTTGGTAAAGTTGTTGTAGGTCTTGCTGTTATTTCATTTTGTTCTTCTTGTTCTTCTTGTTCTTCTATGTTGTTGTGAATTAGTTCCTTATGTATTTCTAACAGAATATCATCATTAAACGATTCCAAACATTTATCGCAATGATACATGTTTGGTGGTGTTCACTCTTCAAAATTTCGCCAAGAAATGAAATGAGCTCTCCCTTTCCTTCTTTTATAATAGTTCCCCCACTACTATTTCATCTTCTTCTTCTTCTTCTTCACTTTCAGAAGAAAACAAACGTCTTGGACAAAATATTAATCTTCTACAAACAGATTCTTCATTAGTATTCTCTATATGAATTGGAGTTTCAATATGTATTTCTTCATATTCAAATGATGACGAAGACTCTGATATTACACATCCATATCCAAATTTTCATTCTCCACATCATTGGCATTTTCTTCTTCTGATGTTGTTACATCCACATCCATATCATTTATAGTTTCTACTTCTGAAGTTTCGCTATTATTTTCATCTTCTTCCATATTTAAATCCTCTAATTGAATTTTATACAATATTTCAATCATAGATTTCCTTGGATAATCGGTGTTGTCCACAGGAGCCATTTCCAGTAAATGAGGAATAACTGTTTTTTATCCGGCTTATATGATATTTTGCTAAGTATGTCAAGGTCATTTTTGATTAAGCGAGAACTGGGAATAGATCACTAAGCAGCATGATGATTCATTACTACAAAGTGATCTATTCCCCATTCTCTAAGAAGTGTCCAATCAATAACCAAAGTCCAAGTTCATTTTTTTGTTTTGTTTAATTTAAGTCTTTTACATCTTCTTCTTTTATTACACAATTTATAGGTTCATTGTTCGATGTTTCAATATGTTGTTTTATCTTGTGCTCCAGCTCTTCTATTCTTGCTTCCTTTATCATTAATTCCGATTGTAAGTAACTGATGTAATCAGCCGCCATGTCTACCGTTCTTGATCTTATTTCTCCTAACTTAACACCAGGAATCAATCTCTGTAGTTTGTAAAATCTCAACCTTATTCTTGACTCTCTTACTTTAGCCATTTCTCGAAATCTTTGTTTTCTATCTTCTTCTTTGCTTGTGGTCAAGTCCATACTTCTGACAAGTTTACTTTCAGAGTGATTCCTCTACAGTAGGCTTCTCCTTTATACACTTTCCCCCACCATTTTCAATTTCCCCCACCCTACTAATGTAGGTCAAGGTCATCCAATATAACGCGAGAACGAGGAATAGAGCACTAAGTGGCATGTTAGTCCATTACCACAAAGTGATCTATTCCTCGCTCTCTATTCTACATCTACTTTTTTTTCATTTTACTATTTTATTATTTTTTTTGTTTTTCTTGGGGGGAATGAGTGTTTACTTTTTACAATGTTCATTCTTCTTCTCCAACTTTTCAATTCTTTCTAACAATTCCAACAAATATGCATTGGTTGCTTGCAAAGTTTGTATTCTAGTACATCCCACTTTAATAGAGGGAACTGTTAACTGTAATTTTGTAAATTCTATCCTTTCTTTCTTGCACCTTTCTCTCATGTATGTGTTTTTCCTGATTCTTCCTGATTGAGCTGATATTAACTTATTACAATCCGAATGGGGTTTTGATACTTTAAATACTGATGTACAAAAATTAGTTGATGTTGTCGGCTGTTGATTTTCATAGAAATTTTGTGTTGAAGTAATAGTTTGCTGATTTCCATAACAATTTATACTTGAAGTGGCCGGTTGCTGATTTTCATACCAAATTGAACTTGAAGTACTAGGCAGCTGATTTTCATACCAATTTGAATTTGAAGTGCTAGGCTGATGATTTTCATAACAATTTGAACTTGAAGTATTTGGTTGATAATTTTGATGCCAATCCACAGATGCCAATACAGGTGTTGTGGAAGGATGCTCCATCGTTGTATAGAGTGAATTCTGTTCTACAATTTTGCTGGTTTTATCTCATTTCCCCCACCAATAACTTCTACATTTCCCCCACCACAATAATTTAAATTAGATACCAAACTTCTAGGGTCACATCCAAATCTTCTTCTTTTAAATATTTTATAAATGCAGAGCTTTCTGATGTTACATTAGGTGTGTTTAAATATGCCATTATTTTGTCATGACTTTCTTCATTGTGAATATAGCAATGTACATTTAGCAACTTTTGATTATCTTCTTTAGACTTGACAAATCCTGCAACAGAGCTCCAATCTTCATATTTAATTTTAAAATGGCAAACTTCGAACTGCATGTTGTTTCAACAAATGCTGCAACAATATTAAAAGTCTCTTCAAACAACCTACATTTATACAAGTTCTCCCACCACTTTATAATCCCCACTCTTTTTCTTCCCCACCTTCTTCATATGTAGAAGGGGTATCATGATTTTAATGCACTATACTTAATAAATTCAAACAAGTTTTGTGCACAAATGTTACATTTTTTCTTGACTGTTTCAAATTTCATCACTTGGCCTTTTACAAGGTGAACTAATTTACCTCCATCATCTTCAAATTGTTCAAAGTCTAAAACAGATGCTTTTCCACAATCATGACACATTTTTGTTCCATCTTCAAAAATAAAAGCAAGATAAATACCAAATCCACTATTGTCCTTCTTAAATTTCATGACCATTTCACGAATTGGTTGAGGTATTTCACATTTATTTGATGTTATTATATAACGGTAAAGAAACCCATTATTGATAATTTGTTGTAAACACAAAACTAACAAGCTGTCCATAGTGTTAGACTTGTACTGAAAGTTATATCCATAACTATCTCTTTATATGCTCTTACCCCCACCACTTTTATGTAGGTCAAGGTCATCGGATATTAAGCGAGAACTGGGAATAGATCACTAAGCGGCATGTTATTACATTACCACAAAGTGATCTATTCCCTATTCTCTAAAAGGGGTGCTGATAATTTAGATTCCTAAAATTTCTTTTCCTTCTTCTTCACCTTCTTGAACAGTTGTATTACCAGACATGTGTGATATTACTTTCTTCGATTCTCGATTTTCCATTTCTAATCTTTTCAATTTTAGATCTCTTGCTTCAACTTGTACTTTCAAAAATTTGATATAACTTCCAGCCCAGTGGAGAGTTTTCAATCTTGGTGCTCCAAGTTCAATTCCTGGTATTTGAAATTGTAGTCTATTGAATTCCATCTTCATATCTTCTCGGTCTTGTCTTTCTTTTTCTAGTCGTTTTAATCTTTGTTTTTCCCTGAAGGAAGAAGTCGGTACATGATGAAACATTTTGATCAACAATTTCTTGAAGAGTGAGCTTCTACACAGATAGTCAACACATTTATCCACCAAATTTAAGTCAGTAGTGGGGAGATGCCAATGGTGGGGAGACGTCAATGGTGGGGAGAGTTATACTAATGTAATGGTTATTTCTACCGTTACACTCGCTCCATTCTCGAAAAGATATTTGTAATATGGTTCGGGATACTGTTCTCTTTCAGATCCCGCATGTTCTTGAATAAAGTTGAAAGCCAATTTTTTTGAATAATCATTGTGAAATACTTCCCTCACACAAACAAGAATTTTTTCTTCCAAAAATTTGACTTGAACTAATGGTATTTTGCTTACATCGTCCTTGTCCATGATAGGTAGCTTGTAGGTAAAAGTATTAGGTGGTAGCTTTTGTGGTTTATCCAGTAGAGAACAAAATTTCTTGTACAATTTCTCCTCAATGTCTGGAAAACGATGTATATCAAACAGATTGTAGTATGAAGGATCAAAAGGTATTTTACGAAACATCTTCGGTCACTAGTCTCTTTAAGACTGATCTCCTGCACAAATATTTAACACATTTATAAACATTCCCCCACCAACTTTTAACTTGTGGTGGGGATATTTTCCCCCCACTACTTCTTCAAAATAGTGGGGGTACCTTAGTCCAATTCAGATTCAGATTCAGAAGACAGTAAAGGTGATATGGGTGATTCCAATGATGAATCCAATATAAATATTTCAATAGCTTCCTTAATTATATCTTCATCACTATCGTTTATCATTTCTTCAAATAGTTCTTGTTCAATCTGTACCATTTCTTCCTCTTCATCATAGAATCATTATCAGTTTCGTCATAATTTTCCTCTATGTTTTCTTCCTGTATTTCATTTGTGCTTTCAAAAACATCTTTAACTTGAGAATAATTAATAAATGGAGTATCTCTAGACAACATGTTTCTTTACTACTTCTTTTACTTCAAATAACAAACTATGCATCGCTTACTTAGTCTTATATATACTCCTACCCCCACTATTTTTTGCAAAACCAAGGAATAGGAGGGGGTTTATATCTATTCTTCTCTATCTAGGTTATATTTCATTGCTGTCACATCTACTATAATTTTCTGCTCTTCAACTTTATTGCGAATAAAAATTGTCCAAGGAAATAGTTCATTAATATTGTTAATTGTTACTTTTATACTATACAAAATTTCAAAATGTTCTACTAATGAAACAAAAACTATAACTCCTAGCTCATTGTTTGCCATAATTTTTTCTTCAATTTTCATCCGTAAGTTTGTTATCAAACTCCATATATTAATATCATTGGCTATAAAACCATCAATTCTGGTAAGCATCTTAATGCCGCAAGGTGTAGGTACAGACTAGAAACTTGGAGGTTCATAGCCCGCCTTTTTATTAATTTTAAAAATGGGGAGGGGGAAGGAATAAGGATTGGGAAGGGATAGGGTGTAGGGTGGGGGAAAGGTAATTTTTGTTATTACACTACTTGTGCAAGAAAATAGCCACCAGTGTCCACACCTTGTTCATAGCACTCCATCATAGATTGTGCCCACTGCAACATGCGGTCTCTGTCATTTGGTGTGACAAGTAAAGAATGACTATCACCATACAATATAAAAGAGTCAATTCGTATATAACATCCTAAATTTAACCATTTATTAGCTTCAACCAAAAATTGTTCTATTGTATCAAATGGAAATTGTGGATGAATTGCTATAACTTTACGTTCTTCACTAAGTTCAACACTATAATCATCATCGTCTTCACTCTCACTCTCACTACCATTATTTAAAATGTCTTCAGGTTGTACAAAAACATCGAAAATTTCGGAAGAATTAAAATGGTAATTCACATTAGGAGGCATTTTTTCAAACAAATAATATTTTAAAAGGTGGAGAAAAAAATACAAGAGATGTACTTGACGGCACAAAGTGCGAGTACAGACTAGAAACCTGAAGGTTCATAGCCCCACTTTTATAAATTTTAAATATGGGGAGGGGGAAGGAATAAGGATTGGGAAGGGATAGGGTGGAGGTGGGGGAAGGGTAATGTGGTTATTAAGCCACTCTTGCAACAAAGTACCCAACACCAATGTTCAGTTCGTATGATCTCATCACATCGTCCTGCCAAGTAAGAATTTGTTCTCGATCATTTGGAGTTAGAAGGAAGAAGTTACTGTTATTGTAGACAATAGGTGAACCAATTATAATGTTGAATCCTAAATTTAGCCATCTATGTGCTTCAAAAATAAATCTTTCAACTACATCAAAAGGAAATTGTGTTTCTATAAAATATACTTTGAATTGTTCATTAATTTCAATTTCATCTACACTGTCATCTTCACTTTCATCTTCACTGCTATTATCCATGTCTTCTATCACATCTTCTTCATGTTCTTGGAAAGCATCTTCTTCATGATGTTGGAAACCATCTTCAGGTGGTTGAAAAACATCTGCATTTTCAGAAGGATTAAAATTTTCATTAAAGTAAGGAAGCATTTTAAAAATAAAGATATTAAGACTGGCAGAAACGAAGCAACAAGAGCGGCGAAGCAACAAGAGTGGTGGAAGAAACCAGAATGAAACACTAGCCATAGCCGGCGCGTCTTTTATAACGGTATGCAAATGAGAGGGGTTAGCAGCCGGCCATGACCGGTCATTGGCCCGGGAGGTGGGGGAAGGAGTGGGGGGGGGCTCCATTTTTTCGGGGGGGGGGGAGGGGGGGGGGCTCCATTTTTTCGGGGGGGGGGGGGCATTGACCTTTCAGGTCCGGTCATTGACCCTAAGGAGTGGGGACGGACACAGAACCCTCCTTTGCCTACTACTACATGGATTAAACTAGCCATGTAGCAGAACTTATTTCTGCTAAGTCGCATGTAAGCTAAATAGCTTACATCCCTAAATTCAAGTCTTAGGTGGCCCTGAAAAGGGCCGTTTGGCTGGGTTTGGTGGACTGCTATGGAGCTTAAGGCATAAAAAAATAAGGGACTTCAATGTTGTTTTCCAAATGGATTTCAGCAGGATCGGCTTGTATAAACTTGTACAAATTAAGTGCGCAAATATCGCATTTTTCTTCTTCTGGGATCATAAACTTGTATGACAAGTAAGATTTGTATTCATAAACTCCACCATCTATTATAAAATCCAATAATCCATTTCCTATTGCAGCCGAACCGCATTCTGGACACATATTTGTTCCATCCATAAATTTATACTGAAGGTAATGAAAAACTCCAAAATTTTCCCTATAAAAAGAATACACTTCTTGACGTAGTGTTAGTGGAAGGTTTGCATCTTGAAATGCAAGTTCCACCAACACTATATTTGAAACTATCTGTCGCAAACATAATTCTAATAGAGTAGGCATATTGCGGCGGTGGCCTCACGGAATGGAATGAAGACTCTGGAGTAGCTAGTGTAACGGTTAGATGTAGGTAGACAACCGGTCATGACCGGCCATTCACCCAGACGAGTGGTAGGGGAAGGAGTGGTGGGGGAAGGAGTGGGGGGGAGGGGGGGGGCTCCATTTTTTCGGGGGGGGGGGGCTCCATTTTTTCGGGGGGGGGGGTCATTGACCTTTCCGGTCATTGACCCGAAGGAATGCAGACAGACACAGAACCATCCTTTACTCACTACTCACATGAAAGTAGGTCACGAGACTTAGAGTGTTAAAAAATAATGGGGGAGAAACACAACGCTATAACGCATTGTGTTTCTCCCCCATTATTTTTTTAGCAACAATTTGGAAAAAACTAAGTGAATTTACTGTTTACGCCCCCACCTTGTAATACGATCCTTTTTATCCCTGAGGAGAAAGTCTTGAGAATCTAAAGTATTAAATCTCTTCTCTTTATACAAATTCTCACAAACTCTAATTTTATATTTTAAGCCGTTACATTTTGCCAAAATGTGTTGGTGGTCAACAACACTTAGAAAAAAATATTTCAAACCTTTCTTAAGCCTCTCTCCTCTGACGGATATTATTTTAGGATTGTCTTCAACGGTGGGGGTTTCTGTCAGTTGTGGTTCAGAAATATGTTTCACAATATGTACACGGCAAAAACTTTCATTTTTAACACATTTCCTCCCACAAGCTGATCCTTTCTTAATTCCCTTAATAAGCATTTCAGGGCAAGTAGTGGGACGGCTAAATGCCCTACGACACTCTTCTTGTAATGATCGAAATTGCTCTGAAGGAGCAGGTTTAGGAGCAGGTTTAGGGGCAGGTTTAGGAGCTGGTTTAGAGGAATTAGTTTTGTAATAGGTATGGTCTTCAAGTGTAGCAAGTGGTGGGGTAGGAGGCAATGGTGATAGTGGGGTGATGGGTGTACTAAGGCGATGAAGAATAGTTTCAAATGAAGGAGTCTTAGGATGGGGAGCTGGCTTCTTCGGTGGCGGCATCATAGTTGATAGCAGTGCAGAGTCATTTGAGAGCGAAGGCGAAGGCGGTGAAAAAATACTACGAGGTCTAGAAGAGTTGGTTGGCGGAAGAATAGCTCCAGAAGTTGAAGGTTCAGATGAAAGCTTCTTCTTATACCAATCCGGACAGTTTTTCAAGCGAAGAGTTTTGTTTGATGCAGTAACAGCGGTAGAAGTCGAAGTGGAAGTCGAAGTCGAAGTCGAAGTTGAAGTAAAAGTTGAAGTGGTAGAAGTAGTAGTAGGCACAGAAGACATCGTTATAACTCCAAGTTCACAGCGTAACGTCTGGAATCGGAATGAAACACTAGCCCCGGCCGACGCGTCTTTTATAACGGTATGCAAATGAGAGGGGTTAGCAGCCAGCCATGACCGGTCATTGGCCCGGGAGGTGGGGGAAGGACTGGTGGGGGAAGGAATGGTGGGGGAAGGGGGGGGGTTCCATTTTTTCGGGGGGGGGTGGTTCCATTTTTTCGGGGGGGGGGGGTGGTTCCATTTTTTCGGGGGGGGGGTCATTGACCCTTCCAAAAGTGGGTCAAGGTCATTCAAGATTTATAATGATCCAAGGTGATGGGAACAGTAATACTGTTCCCACCACCCTGTTTGCCTAACGGTTCCCACTCCCAACCCACTAGTTACGTTCTGCAAGGGACATCGACGCAATTTTGTTTGGACCGTCCGGGTCTACCGTAACGGTCCGGTCCGGGTCTACCGTAACCGTGAATTCCAAGGGAAACTGGAACACCTAATGCAGAAACGCAACTCTAACCCCACCCAAACTAATCCCACCCATCATATTCCTAAACAAAATGCAAAAAAAAAGTCCGACTTGCGGATGTCCCACCCATTTTAAATGAAGTTCAACTGAACTTCTGAATTTACAGTTAATCTACCCCCTAACATCTAGCTGTAAGGCAAAACAAATGCACAAAACAAACATAAATTATTAGTACCAACACATCATTATTAAAAACCAAATACCATCATTATTCTTAAAATTAATACACCTTAATGCTAAATACCATCATTATTCTTAAAAATTAATACACCTTAATGCTAAACCCAACTTATAACTAACATCGCAATGCGCAAATTATTTCTTAAATTAAATACACCTTAAAACTAAACACACACACACACACATACCACATTGCATTAAAAAACGCAACATAGTAGAAGAAGTTCAAATATATATAGGCCTACTATATATTTGAAACCTCTTGCTGAGTCGCCAACAACCTTTCGCTATGAAAGTTTGTTGGCGACTGAAGCAAAGATATAGCTCCTATCGCTCCTCGGGTTTTCAAGGAGTGGGGGAAGTTGTTTCACTCCAGTACAGTGTTCAATCCACTCCAGTTCACAGCGGTATAAAAGGAAGGTAAAGAAGTGGGGAGCGGCGCATGCGCAACAACACAAAACCAAGGTTTGAGGTTAGAATTATCCATGTGCAGTAGCGCTAAAGTGAGTAATACAGGACTAGGCGCATGCGCATAGCATAGACTCATTCCGATCCGGACAACTCTTTGCATGCGCAGCAGGTTTGAGGTTAGAATTATCCATGGCAGCTGCCATATTTAGTCTGGTTTCACCACATAAAGTCAACAACCTGTGATGACCGGCCATTGACCTGGAGGAGTGGGGGGAAGGAGTGGGGGAAGGGAGGGGGGCTCCATTTTTTCGGGGGGGGGGGGGGGGTCATTGACCTTTCCGGTCGGTCATTGACCCCAAGGAGTAGGGATGGACACGGAACCTTACTTCTCTTACTACTCAGGTGAAAGTCGGTCAACCAGTCATTTGCTCACCATCTGCCGCCATCTGGCTGGAGTTATTGCCTCTATAAAAGTGGGTAGTTTATCGCGCCACAAACATTCATTGCCTTGCATCCGCTCAGTCATCATCTCTCATTAGTTTTACGTTATGACTACTTCGGTAACTAGGTTTGAGGTTAGAATTATCCATGGAATAAACTTCGTTACTTTTAGCATTCATATTGTAGGTTAATTCTAACCTACAAAATTACTACTCCGGCATTTTCTTTTACACTTCATTTTATATCTCAGTCTTCTTTTGACTTCTAAATGTAACACATCGGTTACAATGAATACACAATGTTTAAAATTAAAGCTTTTGCGAACACAACACATATTACGAAGTACTTCTAAACCTTCAATTTCAAAGTGTAAAACTAATTTAAATAGAGTTAGGAAGAAGTACAGTTTTAACCCATTATACTGTTCGACAACTTCTCAGGTTAATGTTGATGATAGTGTTATTTACGACATTTTACATTCTATGTTACACTTCAATAACTTTGAACTTGTTACACCTATCGACTGTGTTCAACAAGTTTTTTTATTTTACCCCCACCATTCCCTATATAAGGGCCCCGACAATAATTCCTACTTCATTATCTTCTATGCTCTTCAGCTAACAACATCTCCACTCTAATTTACACTACAATAATAATGGAAACCAACCAAGAAAATGTTCAAGTTCATGAAATATCATCAACAACTCATCCAAGGGAAAATCCTTCTAGAAATTCAACTTCAACAACTCCTCAGAACCCTGTACAAGTTCCAGATGTATCTTCTACAACAATAAATGATGTAGAAGCTATTCTTCAGTCCCTTGTCGGTTTCGACTAAACTGTATGATGATCACCGATAAACTGAACTCTTAGAGTTCAGTCTTTTTTAAAACCCCCTCCATATGACCTTGAAGCAATTATCCCCTCTCCTTTATACACTAACTCCTACTTTAAAAATTAACACCATCTGCTCATCCCTTCTCCACCCCTTCATTTCATTTAGCCTCTCCCCACCTGAAGCTATATGGCATGGCATATGGCGGCAGCAACTAATTTGGCAGCTGGCCGATGGCAGCTGGCCGGCAGCGGCTGGCAATTGGCACGACTTCCGTTTTGAAAGTAACCAAACCCCACTACTCCGGGGGAAACTTCATCAGGAGACGTGGCCTAATTGAAGACAGCAATTGCCGATTTGAAGTAACCGTTTTTAACTGTGTTATATATCAAGCTGTCAAATGTATGAACGAAAAGTTTTCAGCAAAACAAAGTCTATGCTTAGATTTAAAATATTTTGATCCCAAGCGGCTTAACAGCATTGCAATTAACTCTTCTAGCTTTCAAATTATAATAGAATTTGTTACCGATTGCGAGGAGGGGAAACTGGAGGAGGAATTAGTATATTTTAATCACCGTGTCATCACCAGTTGTCGAAGCCGGTAAACATAACAGAACCAACCGATGATTTTGAAGGTGAGCTCTCGGTAGAAGACGTTTCCAACGACGAATAAAGAGACCCAAATGATTTGCAGTATATTCAGTGTAGGCCTAAAAGTGATAAAAATGCAATACTTGCTTCAAGTGTGCATTCGGCGGCTTACTTGAGTACAATGTTTTTGTTTTCAAGGCTGTACACGAACCTTTTTAAGTCTTAACCTTTTTAAAGTCTTTAAGTATATCTCTTGATATTACCAACTACCCAAGTGCCATGTGAACAACCCTTTGAAAAATTAAAATATATCAAAACAAGGCTCCGTTCTCCGCTCTCGACTCACTGATGAACACCTTCAGATCTTATTTTTCATGAACATGGAGCGAGATATTCTTGTCAAGATCGATAATTGTTAGATAATCGACAAGCTGAGTGAGAAGAGTGAACAATTACGAAGACTTCTTCACATATAAACTGTTGGTATGTTGACTTAACTTTTATGGGCAACAATATAAACAAACAGTAATTGGTAACAGTAATGTAAATAAAATATGTTGGTCTTGATAAAGATAAAAAAACTACGGCTTTCGAGTTTAATATTTGCCTACAAAGCCTTCAAATGTTTATTGTAAAGTTATTTTTACTTTCATTAGTTTGATTTTTTAATATAAGTTTATAATGTAGATTGAAAATTAAGAAGTTACTGTTTTAACACTTTTTTGATTTACTGTATTTTACAAACTACAGTAATATACTTCTATAGATAGGCCTACATTGTAAATTGTTTAAATTTTAAGGGATTCTGTTATTATAATCATTAGAAATAAAGACCAAAGTATCCATATTTTTTGACACATGTTTCAACTATGTCATTTTCAAGTAATTAAACTATAAACCATTTATATTAAATTATTATATATTAACTTAAATTAAACTATATTGTATGGTTATAGTTTTAACTAGTGGCTCATAGGGGCAAAAGCCCCTAATCATAAAATTAAAATAGCATGAACCATAACGTATTACCATTTCTTCCACAACGAAGGTTTCCAGACAAATTAATTTTAATTTGAGGTATATAGACTTAATATTTTAACAATACCGTTTAAACAGACCATTCACCCCCAAGCACTCTTATCACTCCAGTACTATTATATCGCCTGTTTGTAAATGCTCTATTTTGTCTGTTGTTAAACTCATATCGATCTATGGAAAATAAGTTTTGAAAGAAATCGTAGTCCCTTAGTTGAGCTGTGACAGCTTTTTAATATAACATAGAAAATCAGCAATTAAAAAAAAAATTGATTTTTTTTAGCTATTGTCAGTTTTTTTTTTATTTTTTATGTTTTAGTCACAAAATTTAAACACAGCACCTCAAAGTGCATCTTTACTTGCTGTGAATATTCATCCCTTCTAATCAAAACTCTTAATTTAAAGTAAACAAAGCAGATTTTTTTAAATCAGGACTTGGAGAATCTTTAAGGAGAACCTTTCAGAAAATAATCATTCTTATATATTTCCCATTTTGTTGTATGGTTTTTTACCTGCTGCATTTTCCTCTAGTATGTAGGATAAACATTTTTGATTTTAACTCGTCTCCTATAATCCTACAATCTATGAAATGACTAAAAGGTTTCTCGGAAAATTCAGCTAACAGAATACCAAAACTTAATTGACTGATACACTTTAAGTATCAATTAATGTGTCATCGTTATTCAATATGATCATTTGACAATTTTCGTCTTAAAATTAGACCAAAACAATGGAAATAATGTAGGTGTTTCTCAAACCACAATTCATCGCCCATTGCATCTCTATTAGCGATCAGAAAGCATTTTATGATTTGCATACACGCTCAGTTTTTTTTACAATTTAAGTTATAGTAACAACAGTAAAATCAGCAGTCAATTTGCAATAGTATGTAAGGTTAACCTCCTAGTAGAATTTTTATTAGCTCAAAGCAACAAAACGTCTTATTATAGTATTACTACTCTAGGGTTAATTTTTGTCATTTGGCTATGAATAGTTCTTTACTTAATTTTATAATCTGTCTCTCGTTTTAAAATAAAACCAAAACATATGTTTCAATGTACACAAAGAAGAGATTTTTTCGAATCCCTTAAGGAGGAAGTTTTACTATATTTCTCATTTCCTTGTAACTTTATGGATACGCTTTATGGTACCGAAACCTTTAATTTGAGACTCCTACCATCTTCCTGAAATTTGTAAAACGCTCACAATTTTGTCCAAGAAATTTCGCTTACAGAATTATTATATAGATTGCTTCTCTTGGTGTGAATTATTTTGTTATCTTCACTCAATGTTATCATCTGTGTCACATTTTGAAATTAAACCATAACACATGTTTTAATGTATACAAAGTAGACGTTTTTTACTTTCTCCCCCTATACCATAGTATATGGAGAAAGTATTGTTTTCGTCAAAATTTTCGAATTTGAGTTGTTGGTGTATTTATCCATTATGGTTCCCCCTGAGTCCAAAAAAGTGGTTTTCGGAGTGATGTCTGTGTGTGTGTGTGTGTGTGTGTGTGTGTGTGTATGTGTGTCAGGATGTAAACAGAGCTAGAGAATGCCCTAATGGTCCGATTTTAATGAAATTTGGTATACAGGTCCAAATCCACGATAATTCCAGGCGTTTTTTTCATTTTTTTGAATTTTTGATTTTTAAGGGTATTTTACCCCCAAAAACCCTCAAAAATCGTCAAAAATCAAAATTTCTCAAAAACGGCTCTAACGATTTTGATTAAAATTTTGTGGTTTATTAAGCTTAAAATGGTGGATAAAATGACACCACCCGCATCTCCGAGAAAATGCGCGTTCAAAAGTTATGGAGTAAAAAGTGTTAAAAAAATCAATTTTTTGGATTTTCAAAATAGCTGTTGTCTCGAAATAAATTTTTTTTTATCACCATTAAATCAAGCTCAAAAAACTAAATAATCCAGTACTTTTAATTATCGCTCTACGTCAAGTGGTTGAGGAGAAAATACAATTTTTCGTTTAGCGGTAAACGCAGTACGTTGTTAAAAGTCACAGATGCGCGTAAGGTCAAGCTCGCGCTGCTCAGCTGGTAGCTATCCGACAGAGTCATCTAGACATTAATGTTTAAAGCTTTAACAAATGTTTTTATATTGTTGGGAGAAAGTATGTGTCAGTTATCTGATACCGTTTATTTAAATCCCCATGCTATTCTTATGGAGGACGTTTTACGTGATTTCTCATTTCCTGTTAACATTATGGACACGCCGATAGTTTTCCCTCGTGCATGGGACCGAGACCTTTAGTTTGAGACCCCTCCCATCTTTCTGCGATCTGTATGACGCTCACAATTTTGCTCAAGAAATATCACTTACAGAATTATATATATATATAGATTTCTAGAAAATTATATGATAGTCGAAACATTTATAATAAATACCCTTATTATATACATAATAATATGAATGCCATATATGTATTATATATATGGCGCCCCTCCGGTACCCATTCCACCGCCCTTTTCATAGTGTCAGTCCACCCCTGCCGTTGAGTTATGCAGCACTCACTGCGGCTGTTTTTGTAGTACCGTTTGAGGTAGTCGTCGACATAGTGAATGAATCCACATCACTATTTATAAAGAACTAAATCCTCTTTAACTTAATTTTCCATGGCATTAAAACTTTTAAATAAATAAATCACAAAAATTAAGACAATTTACATCTTTGTGGGCGTGGTCCATCTTGTTTTTATGAGGCGATATTTATATTTTGGTTAAAAATTTTCTTTACACAAACCATTTTGTAATAAGTTTGTTATTTATAATGGAGGTAAAATTTTTGAAATATTTGTCTTTTTTTAAACAGTTGTTTAATATTTTTAGCATTCTGCATTGAATTTTGTTATAGTATCATCATTGACTATGTACACGGTAGTTATTGTTCAATACCAAACGGACAACCTAAATAATACCCATGTCAGAAATCTCAATTTACAAACTTGCTTTCGTACAGAGAAATTAATTAGGCCTAGTCTAAGGTTAAGTTACTTAACTTATTTTTGTGCCCAAATACACGTAAATAAACAATTCAACTAAAATCTACCCGCTACATTTTCAGAAAAAGTTCAAACATCACAAAAGACACTCCTCATATTAAAGTATGAAATTTATTGTGTTGATATTACAGTATACAATAATTGATAGTTCAATTTCTTCTATTTAGCTATTAACATGTGTTTTCTGTTTTACTATTAACAGCTGTTTTATTTTCCAATTCAATATAAATTGTTTCCCATGTTAATCTTATGGACAAAAAATGAACTTTGAAGGCTTCCCGTTGGCTTCAGAATTAAAATATCAAAAATCTAAAACCTTATTGCAAAACTATGAACTGAGACCATTCTTTTGACACCTCAAACTTTAAAATTGGGCCAGAAATAAGGGAGGAGTAGTGTTAACAAAAAAAGGGCATCACGTATCTATACTTATTTAATACGCTAAGGGTTTTTTTGTCCTGAGAACTCCTCCTACAATTTTCAACCGATTTTCAAGTTTTTGGTGTCGTTGGATAGGGCTTGGTCTGTAGTTGTTTCCGCCAAAAACTGATGAGAATCGGACTGAAAATAAAGGCGCTATTCACCATTGAAATCTCAAAATTTCCCTTTAAATAACATTGGGATTAAATAAAGCATTTCAAACATCTGTTAATAATCAGCTGTAAATACGTGTAGTTTTGGTGATTAAAGATATTCACAGTATTGGATTGGTCGGATGTCATTGATTTAGAGCTAAAAGTAACTTTTGTATTGTATTAAAATAAATTGCTCGATTTCGAGCAACAAGTATACTAGTTATATCAAAAATCTAAAACCTTATTGCAAAACTATGAACTGAGACCATTCTTTTGACACCTCAAACTTTAAAATTGGGCCAGAAATAAGGGAGGAGTAGTGTTAACAAAAAAAGGGCATCACGTATTATGTATATAGATAGATACAAATCTGTCTGTAGCCGTTATCGGTAAATTCAATAACACATGTTTAACTGAACTAACGTACAATTTTACACCTCCCCCGATTGTGTTTCTGAAATGAATGTGATCAGTTTTAATATGTCTTAAAAATAACACATTAGTTAATAACATATTAATAACTATTATGTTATTAAACATTAAACCCTTTTACTATATTTTTAACTGTTGTCTTTTTACTGGCAAATATTCCATGTAAAACATTAAATTTTAAAAAATTCTCAAAAAGCTTATTTCAATGCATTATTTTTTTTATATTTTTCAATCACCAATCTAAATAAGTACATGAACAATGAATTCACTTAAAACGTAGGGCTTACGAGAGCAAAGATGTTATTTAATGATACCATTAGAAAGAATAAGTAGCGGAGACTGTCATTAGCCTGTGGCCCGCCGCAACTTCTCCATTGATTTTTTTCATTGAAGTCGACAACAAAGGAAGTAAGTCTTGCATAGCTCGAAAAGGTTAAGGCATTAAGTTTTATTTATTAAATTAATTAGTAGGATACTGCTACATATAGGTTTCAAATGAGAATTAGTTAACCATTCTCGATTTGGTTAAACGCACACACAAATCTTATGTTGTTATGGGGTTTACTATTTTAGTTGGTAATTTAATTGAATACTAAATGATACCATTCATACCCTTTCATACCATTACATCTTTATAGTTTTAAACCGCTATCAACTTACCATCTTAATCTAAATGTCAAAAAAGATGATAAATCCAAGTTAGAACTTTTCATTAGAATCGCATCTGGTTCCTGGGTTAGCTTGAAATACGACTTCCACGAAAACCAGCACTTCAGGGCCACATGAGAGCGGGCTATCTATACTAGATTCGATCTAAATTATTTTATAAGTGAATTGCAAAACACCCAGTAAAGCTTAACAAATAAGAAGCCCAGTAGAAAATGTAAGAACAAAATTGTGTGCGAGAAAGTGAATCAAAAGAGTAGTGTAATATGCATTTAATTATTCCAATATAGTAAAGAGTCCAATTGTTCTCAACCAGACACTGTTTTATCCAAACATAATTTTATATATTTCATAATCATAGGTTGTACTTAAATAAAGTAGGTGAATAATATATGCATATATGTATGAACTTACTTTTTTAATTTTGTATTTCTGACACTAAACACATAATTTTTCCTACAATTAAATTCCTTCTGAATGTGTAATGTCAGTAAGGAATTACAACATTATTTTTACTTTTTGTTTTAAAACACATAAAACATATTGTTCCTATCTGAATAAATGGGACCGAAGAGTGTTTAATATCAGTGGTAGTGACATTTTATTCCACCTTTAAAAACTAACAAAAAAATCAGCTTTGACTAGATATAAAATTACCTCTACTAGAATTGTCAAGACAAATTAGGAAATCTTGTAACTTTTTTTTATTACATTTAGTACCTCTCGATCAAAAAGCCAATAGTAACCAATCATCGCTGGTACTGTATTTTAAATTAAAAACTTGATAGATTTGTGTTCAATCAGTTGCTAAGAAAATTAAGTTCAAAAGTTCTCTTTTTGTTTCTGTTGGCGTTTTAACAGTAATTGCAATTAATTGTTGCATAAATTAATGATAAAAACTCATTTGAGCTGTGACTTTCATGTTTTTAATAGGTAATGTTAGATACATTGTTTCGAAACAATAGTGATTCTATTGTAATTATAAAATCACAAAAACCATTAACTATAGCTTCGAAAATAGAAAAGTTAAAGCCCTTAAAGTAATTATTATGGTTTTACTATCTCCAAAACTGTAATGTTTTCCAAACAGTACTGTTTCTCTAATACTGCAATATAGGTCTGTCTAATTCGTTGTCTCGTCGCGTACGAGTTTAATGCTGATCCTTTCTCTACATACTGGGTGAACAGCTCTTCTGTGCCACCATTGTTATACCAGAAACAATAGGATTTGGTGAAAGTTTTAAATAAAGGTGTATTTTAAAAAACAATTAAAAATCTATACTTATTTAATACGCTAAGGGTTTTTTTGTCTTGAGAACTCCTCCTACAATTTTCAACCGATTTTCAAGTTTTTGGTGTCGTTGGATAGGGCTTGGTCTGTAGTTGTTTCCGCCAAAAACTGATGAGAATCGGACTGAAAATAAAGGTGCTATCCACCATTGAAATCCCGAAATTTCCCATTTAAATAACATTGGGATTTAATAAAGCATTTTAAACATGTGTTAATAATCAGCTGTAAATACGTGTTGTTTTGGTGATTACAGATACTCACAATATTGGATTGGTCGGATGTCATTGATTTAGAGTTAAAAGTAACATTTGTATTGTATTAAAATAAATTGCTCGATTTCGAGCAACACGTATACTAGTAAATTTTAATGACAGTAAAATTTTTTTTATAACAGCCACTTTCCAGAAGGTGACTAACGTAAAGAATTTTTGTTTCATCTTCTTAGTCTTTCTCTTTGACTAAAGAATTCTTTTTAAAAAGGGTAGAAATGGTATGAAACTAAAAGGCGGAGGAACGCTGCTAACTGCTGTTCTCAGCTCACGCAAAGGCCGAGGGATCACGGGACCTCGTTTGCTCGATGACCTGGCGCTTCCTTCAATGAAAGCTTTCTTTTCTAGTTTACGCTTTGGTCTGTGATCAGTGGTTTTACAACACGCGGTTATTAATTATAATTTTATTACGTAATAGAACTTTACGTAACTATGTATTATTACGTAACTTTATTTGGTTAATTAAAACTGTGTATCAAAACATTGAACAGTTCCAGGACTGCGGAGAACACATGAACAAAAGAAGGGCTGTTTCATTCCTTTGATGTTGGAAAATGCCGCTTTTGAGCAAGGTGAACTACACACGTGTGTAGTTCGCCTTGTTTTGAGTCAGGCCGGTGACGTAATCAATCTGATGTATAAAAGAATAACATGTTACAGCTGATCAGGCTTGTGACGTTTTGGGTACTAATTTTTACATCGTTTTACCCTCTAATGAAACAGCCCTTGTCTATTACATCACAGCAGTTTTCCCCAGTCCTGGAACAGTTCAATAAAATAAATAAAAAATAAACAAAATAGACAGCTGTTTAGCTAGGTATCTATAGTCCGTTTTTTTAAAACCTGATCCTTCTCGAGAAAATTGGGGTGGGGGAGGGGTTTAAACTGTAAACAAAAAATTTAAACCGTAAACAACACATTTAAACTCGTGACAAACGTGTGTCGAGTATCAGATTTCCTCAAATAACGTTTTAAATAAGTTATGATATCTTTCAGTAACTCCTAGTCAGCTGTTAATATTTTTAAGCCAAACCTATTCCTTGTTAAAAAGTAACTGTTCTAAAGGAAACTGGTTAAAAAACAACTGCTACCAATAATATTGTAAAAGTGATACACATTATGTTGTGATGTAAAATTACCAGCTGGTATGAAACAGTGAAATAAAACAAAAACAACAAAAAACCAACAAAAAATCAAAAGGTTTCAGCCAATGGGATAGTAGCAAGTATAAACAAACCCCCACCATCTCTCCCTCGAAGGATCAGGTTTAAAATACCCCCGTCGCAGCAGACCTGCGTACTCAGCGAATTTCCAAATTAGTAGTATTAATTATGACCAGATAAACCTGTAAACCAAAAATCATCACAAGCTCATAAATAGGGAAATAAATGTTTATCTCCTTATGATAAATGTAGGGAAAGAGTATGCAGGTATGCTGCCATGGGGAACACTAAAAGTAGGTTTTTAGCATTAAAAAAAATATTTTGACCATATCAAGCCATACACTAAATTTCATCAATATCTTTCCATTGCTAAAGGAGTTTGCCTATTCTCCATATGATTAACATGGGAAAAGAGTATGCAGGTTTGCTGCCATGATAAGCACAAAAACCAAGATTTTTTACCATAAATGGATGAATCTCAACCAAATGAAGCTGAATACCAAGTTTCATCCAAAAACATTGGTTAATAAGTGAAATATTAACACATCCTTATTCTCCATAAGATTAACATTGGAGCCTCAAAATACAACGTACTGTCTTTAGACTTTGTAATATCTCGGTAACCAATGGAGATAGAGCAAAGCTTCAAAATGCTAAATTGTGTGTTTTTTTGAGCTAAATCCAATGGTCAAAATAAAAATTTGAAATTTTTAAAAATTACATATGAAAAATGCAAAAAACCCATTTTTGGGGTACAAAACCCCCCAAAACTACCCCTTCCGATAGGTCGATATGTCTGGTTTACGAACTCATCCGAATAAACGTAGGATTACACATTTCTACCAAATTTGGTGTCGATCGGACCATTTTTACGAGAGTTATCGTGTCTAGGGACACATACATATATATATATATACATATATACATATATATATATATATATAAAAATTTTAATGACTATTATTTTTGGTCTCTGGGCACCTAAAAACGAAAAAGTAACATGGTCCCGGGCTTAGGTCTTACCATGAGACCTACGGTAATAGCTTATTCCCTATGGGAAATTCGCTAAAAACGGTCTATAGCAATTAATTTAAGATGCAAGTAACTTCATATGATACTTTACCTATAATAGTGGAGATACATTCAACAAGTATATCCGTTCATGAAACAAATTTGTTTTGGTATTGAACTAAAAAAATAGACCTAAAGGCGTAACTTTCATTGAAAAAATAAATTCAATGAATTAGTTGAAGCTTAAGCTTTTTATGCTGGCTTGATGTTTTCTGATAGTGTATAACACATCTTGTGATGAAATGGCTGCTCCTCAGAGGGAAACAAGAAGCCACAGATTCCTTTGACACGATTTTGAACACTAAACTGCGAGGCTGCAAGATCACAAACTTTCCTACTGTCTGCTTTCGCTTGAAATATTATAATGTAACATTATTACTAGAAACCAAAGAGAGTAGTGTGATGAACTATCTGTAGTGAAATATGTGAATTTGTGAATTTATCCCTTAGTTAAGATTTTTTTGAGAAGAATTTAAATGCCACTATTAGAAATAATAATGTTGAAACCAATAAAAGTTGGCTAGGGAATGCTATAGTAATTCAATTTTTTTTAGCAGTTTTTAAAATATGTTGTAGTAAGTAAAATGAAAAGCAGATAAGTTGAATACGCCGTGGGAGAACCAGCGCGACATGACGGGTTTATTTCGTTTTCTTCCCATTTTATAGAAATAATCATGTCCAATATTCCCGATCTTCAATATCTTAGGTTTTTGCTATTGATTGCTGTTAAATGGGTCTTTTGCGGTTTACTGAAATTCATAGTAAATAATTTATAACTATACTTTTTACTCACTTATTCACATATCATGGTTACTTTTTCGTTATTTTTATACATTATTCCATATAGACTACGGAACTCAATACAGAAAAAAATTTGAAAACCAAAAATTCCAAGGAGAAAATTGGATCCAGTGCGTAGCACAAATCTTCTGATGAAATTATGATCCCCCTCGTTGTTGAGGCAAGATATCTCTCGTCAGCGGCAACTGAGTAAATATGTGGTGATGGTCACTGGGATAGACGAGCTACTTCAGTTTCATATTATAAATTATCCAATGCGTAGGACAAAAATCTTCTAATGATATTATGATCCCCCTCGTTGTTGAGGCAAGATATCTCTCGTCAGCGGCAACTGAGTAAATATGTGGCGATGGTCAATGGGAGGGACAAGCTACTTCAGTTTCATATTAGAAATTACAGTCAGTTGTATCAGTATTGACATCAGTATTTTAACAACTCTCCGGTACCTGTAGTCTGTTAGATTATTGATGTTGCTTTAGTATCGTCGAAAACTGAATACATTCTTTACGAGTTCACATAAATGACATTATCGGATTCGGATTTGAAATCCTATACTATAATACGAGAACCGTCTGAAGGGATGTGTGTTCCACGATCTCGAAATTTAGCGGGTAGATTTTGCTTAAACTTTGTATTTAAGAGTGTTTTTCCCCAAAAATAAGTTTAGAAACAATCCAATCACAGACAAATCGAAATCGGTCTAAATTTAAGTTTAAAAATCTTAATGGGTCTGATGCTGGGCTACTGCAAGAGCGATCTCAAGACCCTGGCGGCAAGTGGACTATACACTCTTGGGGGTAATCCTGTTCTTAACTTATATGATCAATCGTGTTTACAGATATGCCGCGCCGCTGGTCTCCCTGGCGACGGTGATGCTCGCGCTGGCGACCATACTGGCAATGCTGGGCCACTGCAGGGGCGATCTCAAGACCCTGGCGGCCTGTGGACTCTACACTCTTGGGGGTAATCCTGTTCCTAACTTATAGTCAATCATGATTTACAGGCAGTTTTCGTTTATCTCACGATATTAAAGACTTCTCCAGTAAAATTATTTTTATTCAATTGTGTTATCTATTTTCATTATACTTCATCTCAGAATTAATTTTCCCACTAAAGACTTTATGGGACGCAGATCTGGCGCTGGCCAGTGGACTGGTTGTGTCCAATTCACATTCCCAGCAAGTGTAACTGTAAATTTACCTCCCAAACCAGTGGCCTGGTTGTGTCCTATTCCCATCCCCAGCATGAGTAACCGTAATTTTACCCCCAGTGGCTGACGGTGTGTGACGTGTGACGCAGGTCTGGTGCTGGCCAGTGGCCTGGTTTTGGCCTATTCCCATCCCCAGCATGTGTAACCGTAATTTTACCCCCAGTGGCTGACGGTGTGTGACGTGTGACGCAGGTCTGGTGCTGGCCAGTGGACTGGTCGTGTTCGTCGCTGCCCTCAGTGACGTCATCGCCGACCGTACCCGCCACAGCCACCTGGAGCATCGCTACGGCACGTCCTTCCACGCCGCCGCCGCCTCCTGCGTCCTCTCCCAGGCCGCGGCGCTGCTCTCCGTCGTCGCCTACCTGCGCCGCTTCCCCACCGTCGAGGACATGGTGCGGGCCGTAGTACCGGGTGCCGACCGTAAGCTGCGCCACCGTCGCCTCCCGACGCCACCGGACCTCTGCTCCCGCGGCTCCCTGGTGCTGTCTCCCCCCCAGCACCCCCGATACACCACCATCATCCACCAGGGTCTGCTGGGCGTCGCCGAGGGCTCCACCTCCTCTTCCTCGCCCTCCTGCAGCAGTCACTCCCTCCCCCGCCACCCCCGCACCAACCCACACTCCGACACCCTCCCCCTCCCGCCCAGACACTCCGCTCGCTGCGTGCACTACCACAAGAGCTTCTCGCTGCCCCGGAGACATCCCATCCGACCTCCTGACTCGCCCTCGAGTGAAAGCCAGAACACGTGACGACTCAAATCATCCATATCAGTTTTTTAGTGAACAAATTTGATATTTTTTATAAAAATGACAATGAACAACATTTCTATTTCTTAAACTGGCAACATTGTGTCAAAACTAAATTTAATAACATTAAAAAGAGCACTTAAAAATTTTCTTGTTTTATAGATTATACAATTCCTGCAATCTCAACAATAATAATGACAGTAACAGACCGATGTGACATGGATATGCATGTTACTTAACACATTTATTTTTTTTAGCACCGTCTAAATCACATATATTGTCTACATCACATAAACCACACATATAAAAATATTGTTGATTGACAGCCTATACATTTCATCTTTTATCTTGAACATTTAATTCAAATTCAAATTCAATTTATTTCGCATTCGCAATTTGTTTACAAAGCAGTGCTTGCTTATCTCTCTAGCTTAAATGCTAATTGAGAGAAAAATACAACATTATTTTTACAATAATACTTTAAATCTAACAACAATTATTTTTTCAATTCAACAATAAATAAAATTTTTCATGGATGAAGTGAGATAACGTTTAAATATACTATATAAATTAAATAAAAACAAAAAATAAATTAAATCTAAATCCAACAACAAATATAACAACAAAATATTGTGTAAGTGACAGGAAATCCCAGTATTCTATCCTTACTCTGTGCCATCGATATATCGCCCCACATCATTCAACTTCTTCCTTCATTCGGTAGAGGCACTGACCCAATATGTAAACAACTTTCACTTTTCTTTTCAGTCTTATTCCTGCTCACTTACTCTTTACATCAAATAAAAACTATGTTGGTGGATAAATTATTGAATACCTGCTGTTTTCCCAAGATTTGTCCTCTCTATATGTTACAGTCTGTGTTTTATTTTGTGAATTATAATACCAATGTAAACCTATAACTTATTTATGTGTTGTGTTTGGCTTTGGGATGGAAAGTGTATCTATAATATTTTATTGATATTTGTGTGTGTATGGAATTTTGTTTGTGTTTATATAATTGTATTTGTGTTGTGCCATTGTTTGGATTTAATTTGTGTCTTCTAACAATAAGGTAAGATCTAGACCTAGATGCAGACTGCATAGGTTTTTCACACTTGCTTATCCTACTTAGTCCCATTTTAAAAGAAAACAAAATAATAATTGTAAACATGGATTCCAAAACATTAAATTAATTGATATTTTAGTGGTGACAATATATTGTTTTCTACACATAGTGTATTTCTAAGCATAAAAATTATTTATCTTATATATTTGCTTCAAAGTAACAAGTGTTTACAAAATAGAGAGTGTTCTTTATACTTACAACTTGAATTGCGATTAAAATACACTAAGATAATTATCTTATATGTTAACAGCAGAGGTCATTTTCATTTAAGCCTTTGATATTCATATCTACTGGCGAAAGATTAAATAAAAATAGTTAAATAACCATAGTGGAGTAAAAACTAAATAGATATTGATATTTCTCTAAAAGCTTCTGTGGTGACTAGTAAGGCAAAGTTATAAATAAGGATGACAATTGTATCTTTGGTCTATGAAGTCAAAGTCGCGAATGAGGGTATAAGCATTGACTTTGTACAAGGCATCGTAAAAATTCCTAGTCCTTAAAATTATTTGTTATGACATTATATGATTTATTGTGATTGATCACCTTTTACGGTTTTCATATCATAAGATCCTTCGAACAATCATGTTTTTATGATTTCAGTAAATTAGATCATTTGAAACCAGTTTGAAAACGATTTGTATTAAAACGGTTGTGTAGCAATTGTTATATTTATTACAGTAATCACGATAGACAGATGTGTTTAATAAAACAATTATTTTAAAATTAAAGAAATTAAATTTAAGTTATATCCAAAACTGATCAGGGTTTGTAAATAGATACTCTTTTAAAGGTATAAAATTACTACCTCAACAATAACAAATTTGGAACGATGTTCTTGTTATATCAGGTATAAAGCCTGTAAGTTGGTACAAGAAGTTTCAACGTGTGGTAGGCTCGTTTGGCAGTTTTGTAATGTGAGAACTCACAGTTGGCAAGCCTTGCCACAACCACACATCCACGTAATGTTCAGCCATCAAGACTCCCGGCGGGGAATAAGACATCTTGGCACTCCGATCCCTGAGGTGCATTGGAGATGTGAGAACTCACGGTTGGCAAGCCTGGCCACAACCACACATCCACGTAATGTTCAGCCATCAAGACTCCCGGCAGGGAATAAGACATCTTGGCACTCCGATCCCTGAGGTGCATTGGAGATGTGAGAACTCACAGTTGGCAAGCCTGGCCACAACCACACATCCACGTAATGTTCAGCCATCAAGACTCCCGGCAGGGAATAAGACATCTTGGCACTCCGATCCCTGAGGTGCATTGGAGATGTGAGAACTCACAGTTGGCAAGCCTGGCCACAACCACACATCCACTTAATGTTCAGCCATCAAGACTCCCGGCGGGGAATAAGACATCTTGGCACTCCGATCCCTGAGGTGCATTGGAGATGTGAGAACTCACAGTTGGCAAGCCTGGCCACAACCACACATCCACGTAATGTTCAGCCATCAAGACTCCCGGCAGGGAATAAGACATCTTGGCACTCCGATCCCTGAGGTGCATTGGAGATGTGAGAACTCGCAGTTGGCAAGCCTGGCCACAACCACACATCCACGTAATGTTCAGCCATCAAGACTCCCGGCAGGGAATAAGACATCTTGGCACTCCGATCCCTGAGGTGCATTGGAGATGTGAGAACTCGCAGTTGGCAAGCCTGGCCACAACCACACATCCACGTAATGTTCAGCCATCAAGACTCCCGGCAGGGAATAAGACATCTTGGCACTCCGATCCCTGAGGTGCATTGGAGATGTGAGAACTCGCAGTTGGCAAGCCTGGCCACAACCACACATCCACGTAATGTTCAGCCATCAAGACTCCCGGCAGGGAATAAGACATCTTGGCACTCCGATCTCTGAGGTGCTTTGGAGATGTGACAACTCAGAGTTGGCAAGCCTGGCCACAACGACATATCCATGTAATGTTCAGCCATCAAGTCGCCCGGCGGGGAATACGACATCTTGGCACTCCAGTTCTTGAGGTGCTTTGGAGATGTGAGAACTCGCAGTTGGCAAGCCTGGCCACAACCACACATCTACGTAATGTTCAGCCATCAAGACTCCAGGCGGGGAATAAGACATCTTGGCACTCCGATCCCTGAGGTGCTGTGGAGATGTGACAACTCAAAATTGGCAAGCCTGGCCACAACCACACATCCACGTAATGTTCAGCCATCAAGACACCCGGCGGGGAATAAGACATCTTGGTACTCCGATCCCTGAGGTGCTTTGGAGATGTGAGAACTCGCAGTTGGCAAGCCTGGCCACAACCACACATCCACGTAATGTTCAGCCATCAAGACTCCCGGCGGGGAATAAGACATCTTGGCACTCCGATCCCTGAGGTGCTTTGGAGATGTGACAACTCAGAGTTGGCAAGCCTGGCCACAACCACACATCCACGTAATGTTCAGCCATCAAGACTCCCGGCGGGGAATAAGACATCTTGGCACTCCGATCCCTGAGGTGCTATGGAGATGTGACAACTCAAATTGGCAAGCCTGGATACAACCACACATCCACGTAATGTTCAGCCATCAAGACGCCCGGCGGGGAATAAGACATCTTGGCACTCCAGTTAATGAGGTGCTTTGGAGATGTGAGAACTCGCAGTTGGCAAGCCTGGCCACAGCCACACATCTACGTAATGTTCAGCCATCAAGACTCCCGGCGGGGAATAAGACATCTTGGCACTCCGGTCCCTGAGGTGCTGTGGAGATGTGACAACTCAATATTGGCAAGCCTGGCCACAACCACACATCCACGTAATGTTCAACCATCAAAACTCCCGGCGGGGAATAAGACATCTTGGCACTCCGATCCCTGAGGTGCTGTGGAGATGTGACAACTCAAAATTGGCAAGCCTGGCCACAACCACACATCCACGTAATGTTCAGCCATCAAAACTCCCGGCGGGGAATAAGACATCTTGGCACTCCGATCCCTGAGGTGCTATGGAGATGTGACAACTCAAATTGGCAAGCCTGGATACAACCACACATCCACGTAATGTTCAGCCATCAAGACGCCCGGCGGGGAATAAGACATCTTGGCACTCCAGTTAATGAGGTGCTTTGGAGATGTGAGAACTAACAGTTGGCAAGCCTGGCCACAACCACACATCCACGTAATGTTCAGCCATCAAGACTCCCGGCAGGGAATAAGACACCTTGGCACTCCGATCCCTGAGGTGCATTGGAGATGTGAGAACTCGCAGTTGGCAAGCCTGGCCACAACCACATATCCACGTAATGTTCAGCCATCAAGACTCCCGGCAGGGAATAAGACATCTTGGCACTCCGATCCCTGAGGTGCATTGGAGATGTGAGAACTCGCAGTTGGCAAGCCTGGCCACAACCACACTTCCACGTAATGTTCAGCCATCAAGACTCCCGGCAGGGAATAAGACATCTTGGCACTCCGATCCCTGAGGTGCATTGGAGATGTGAGAACTCGCAGTTGGCAAGCCTGGCCACAACCACACATCCACGTAATGTTCAGCCATCAAGACTCCCGGCAGGGAATAAGACATCTTGGCACTCCGATCCCTGAGGTGCTTTGGAGATGTGACAACTCAGAGTTGGCAAGCCTGGCCACAACGACATATCCATGTAATGTTCAGCCATCAAGTCGCCCGGCGGGGAATACGACATCTTGGCACTCCAGTTCTTGAGGTGCTTTGGAGATGTGAGAACTCGCAGTTGGCAAGCCTGGCCACAACCACACATCTACATAATGTTCAGCCATCAAGACTCCCGGCGGGGAATAAGACATCTTGGCACTCCGATCCCTGAGGTGCTGTGGAGATGTGACAACTCAAAATTGGCAAGCCTGGCCACAACCACACATCCACGTAATGTTCAGCCATCAAGACACCCGGCGGGGAATAAGACATCTTGGTACTCCGATCCCTGAGGTGCTTTGGAGATGTGAGAACTTACAGTTGGCAAGCCTGGCCACAACCACACATCCACGTAATGTTCAGCCATCAAGACTCATGGCGGGGAATAAGACATCTTGGCACTCCGATCCCTGAGGTGCTATGGAGATGTGACAACTCACAATTGGCAAGCCTGGATCCAACCACACATCCACGTAATGTTCAGCCATCAAGACGCCCAGCGGGGAATAAGACATCTTGGCACTCCAGTTCCTGAGGTGCTTTGGAGATGTGAGAACTCGCAGTTGGCAAGCCTGGCCACAACCACACATCCACGTAATGTTCAGCCATCAAGACTCCCGGCGGGGAATAAGACATCTTGGCACTCCGATCCCTGAGGTGCTTTGGAGATGTGACAACTCAGAGTTGGCAAGCCTGGCCACAACCACACATCCACGTAATGTTCAGCCATCAAAACTCCCGGCGGGGAATAAGACATCTTGGCACTCCGATCCCTGAGGTGCTATGGAGATGTGACAACTCAAATTGGCAAGCCTGGATACAACCACACATCCACGTAATGTTCAGCCATCAAGACGCCCGGCGGGGCATAAGACATCTTGGCACTCCAGTTAATGAGGTGCTTTGGAGATGTGAGAACTCGCAGTTGGCAAGCCTGGCCACAGCCACACATCTACGTAATGTTCAGCCATCAAGACTCCCGGCGGGGAATAAGACATCTTGGCACTCCGGTCCCTGAGGTGCTGTGGAGATGTGACAACTGAAAATTGGCAAGCCTGGCCACAACCACACATCCACGTAATGTTCAACCATCAAAACTCCCGGCGGGGAATAAGACATCTTGGCACTCCGATCCCTGAGGTGCTGTGGAGATGTGACAACTCAAAATTGGCAAGCCTGGCCACAACCACACATCCACGTAATGTTCAGCCATCAAAACTCCCGGCGGGGAATAAGACATCTTGGCACTCCGATCCCTGAGGTGCTATGGAGATGTGAAAACTCAAATTGGCAAGCCTGGATACAACCACACATCCACGTAATGTTCAGCCATCAAGACGCCCGGCGGGGAATAAGACATCTTGGCACTCCAGTTAATGAGGTGCTTTGGAGATGTGAGAACTCGCAGTTGGCAAGCCTGGCCACAGCCACACATCTACGTAATGTTCAGCCATCAAGACTCCCGGCGGGGAATAAGACATCTTGGCACTCCGATCCCTGAGGTGCTGTGGAGATGTGACAACTCAAAATTGGCAAGCCTGGCCACAACCACACATCCACGTAATGTTCAGCCATCAAGACTCTCGGCGGGGAATAAGACATCTTGGTACTCCGATCCCTGAGGTGCTTTGGAGATGTGAGAACTTACAGTTGGCAAGCCTGGCCACAACCACACATCCACGTAATGTTCAGACATCAAGACTCCCGGCGGGGAATAAGACATCTTGGTACTCCGATCCCTGAGGTGCTTTGGAGATGTGAGAACTTACAGTTGGCAAGCCTGGCCACAACCACACATCCACGTAATGTTCAGCCATCAAGACTCTCGGCGGGGAATAAGACATCTTGGCACTCCAGTTAATGAGGTGCTTTGGAGATGTGAGAACTCGCAGTTGGCAAGCCTGGCCACAGCCACACATCTACGTAATGTTCAGCCATCAAGACTCCCGGCGGGGAATAAGACATCTTGGCACTCCGATCCCTGAGGTGCTCTGGAGATGTGACAACTCAGAGTTGGCAAGCCTGGCCACAACCACATATCCACGTAATGTTCAGACATCAAGTCTCCCGGCGGGGAATAAGACATCTTGGCACTCCAGTTCCTGAGGTGATTTGGAGATGTGAGAACTCGCAGTTGGCAAGCCTGGCCACAACCACACATCCACGTAATGTTCAGCCATCAAGTCTCCCGGCGGGGAATAAGACATCTTGGCACTCCAGTTCCTGAGGTGATTTGGAGATGTGAGAACTCGCAGTTGGCAAGCCTGGCCACAACCACACATCCACGTAATGTTCAGCCATCAAGTCACCCGGGGGGGAGTAAGACATCTTGGCACTCCGATCCCTGAGGTGCTATGGAGATGTGACAACTCACAAGTGGCAAGCCTGGCCACAACCACACATCCACGTAATGTTCAGCCATCAAGACGCCCGGCGGGTAATAAGACATCTTGGCACTCCGATCCCTGAGGTGCTATGGAGATGTGAGAACTCGCAGTTGGCAAGCCTGGCCACAACCACACATCCACGTAATGTTCAGCCATCAAGTCACCCGGGGGGGAATAAGACATCTTGGCACTCCGATCCCTGAGGTGCTATGGAGATGTGACAACTCACAAGTTTTTTTTTTTGTATTTTTTTGGCAAGCCTGGCCACAACCACACATCCACGTAATGTTCAGCCATCAAGACGCCCGGCGGGGAATAAGACATCCCGCACTCCAGTCCCTGAGGTGCTATGGAGATGTGAGAACTCGCAGTTGGCAAGCCTGGCCACAACCACACATCCACGTAATGTTCAGCCATCAAGACTCCCGGCGGGGAATAAGACATCTTGGCACTCCGATCCCTGAGGTGCTGTGGAGATGTGAGAACTCGCAGTTGGCAAGCCTGCCCACAACCACACATCCACGTAATGTTCAGCCATCAAGACTCCCGGCGGGGAATAAGACATCTTGGCACTCCGATCCCTGAGGTGCATTGGAGATGTGAGAACTCACAGTTGGCAAGCCTGGCCACAACCACACATCCACGTAATGTTCAGCCATCAAGACTCCCGGCGGGGAATAAGACATCTTGGCACTCCGATCCCTGAGGTGCATTGGAGATGTGAGAACTCACAGTTGGCAAGCCTGGCCACAGCCACACATCCACGTAATGTTCAGCCATCAAGACTCCCGGCGGGGAATAAGACATCTTGGCACTCCAGTGCCTGAGGTGCTTTGGAGTTGTGACAACTCGCAGTTGGCAAGCCTGGACACAACCACACATCCACGTAATGTTCAGCCATCAAGACTCCCGGCAGGGAATAAGACATCTTGGCACTCCGATCCCTGAGGTGCATTGGAGATGTGAGAACTCGCAGTTGGCAAGCCTGGCCACAACCACACATCCACGTAATGTTCAGCCATCAAGACTCCCGGCAGGGAATAAGACATCTTGGCACTCCGATCCCTGAGGTGCATTGGAGATGTGAGAACTCGCAGTTGGCAAGCCTGGCCACAACCACACATCCACGTAATGTTCAGCCATCAAGACTCCCGGCAGGGAATAAGACATCTTGGCACTCCGATCCCTGAGGTGCATTGGAGATGTGAGAACTCGCAGTTGGCAAGCCTGGCCACAACCACACATCCACGTAATGTTCAGCCATCAAGACTCCCGGCAGGGAATAAGACATCTTGGCACTCCGATCCCTGAGGTGCTTTGGAGATGTGACAACTCAGAGTTGGCAAGCCTGGCCACAACGACATATCCATGTAATGTTCAGCCATCAAGTCGCCCGGCGGGGAATACGACATCTTGGCACTCCAGTTCTTGAGGTGCTTTGGAGATGTGAGAACTCGCAGTTGGCAAGCCTGGCCACAACCACACATCTACGTAATGTTCAGCCATCAAGACTCCCAGCGGGGAATAAGACATCTTGGCACTCCGATCCCTGAGGTGCTGTGGAGATGTGACAACTCAAAATTGGCAAGCCTGGCCACAACCACACATCCACGTAATGTTCAGCCATCAAGACACCCGGCGGGGAATAAGACATCTTGGTACTCCGATCTCTGAGGTGCTTTGGAGATGTGAGAACTTACAGTTGGCAAGCCTGGCCACAACCACACATCCACGTAATGTTCAGCCATCAAGACTCATGGCGTTGAATAAGACATCTTGGCACTCCGATCCCTGAGGTGCTATGGAGATGTGACAACTCACAATTGGCAAGCCTGGATACAACCACACATCCACGTAATGTTCAGCCATCAAGACGCCCAGCGGGGAATAAGACATCTTGGCACTCCAGTTCCTGAGGTGCTTTGGAGATGTGAGAACTCGCAGTTGGCAAGCCTGGCCACAACCACACATCCACGTAATGTTCAGCCATCAAGACTCCCGGCGGGGAATAAGACATCTTGGCACTCCGATCCCTGAGGTGCTTTGGAGATGTGACAACTCAGAGTTGGCAAGCCAGGCCACAACCACACATCCACGTAATGTTCAGCCATCAAAACTCCCGGCGGGGAATAAGACATCTTGGCACTCCGATCCCTGAGGTGCTATGGAGATGTGACAACTCAAATTGGCAAGCCTGGATACAACCACACATCCACGTAATGTTCAGCCATCAAGACGCCCGGCGGGGAATAAGACATCTTGGCACTCCAGTTAATTAGGTGCATTGGAGATGTGAGAACTCGCAGTTGGCAAGCCTGGCCACAGCCACACATCTACGTAATGTTCAGCCATCAAGACTCCCGGCGGGGAATAAGACATCTTGGCACTCCGGTCCCTGAGGTGCTGTGGAGATGTGACAACTCAAAATTGGCAAGCCTGGCCACAACCACACATCCACGTAATGTTCAACCATCAAAACTCCCGGCGGGGAATAAGACATCTTGGCACTCCGATCCCTGAGGTGCTGTGGAGATGTGACAACTCAAAATTGGCAAGCCTGGCCACAACCACACATCCACGTAATGTTCAGCCATCAAAACTCCCGGCGGGGAATAAGACATCTTGGCACTCCGATCCCTGAGGTGCTATGGAGATGTGACAACTCAAATTGGCAAGCCTGGATACAACCACACATCCACGTAATGTTCAGCCATCAAGACGCCCGGCGGGGAATAAGACATCTTGGCACTCCAGTTAATGAGGTGCTTTGGAGATGTGAGAACTCGCAGTTGGCAAGCCTGGCCACAGCCACACATCTACGTAATGTTCAGCCATCAAGACTCCCGGGGGGGAATAAGACATCTTGGCACTCCGATCCCTGAGGTGCTGTGGAGATGTGACAACTCAAAATTGGCAAGCCTGGCCACAACCACACATCCACGTAATGTTCAGCCATCAAGACTCTCGGCGGGGAATAAGACATCTTGGTACTCCGATCCCTGAGGTGCTTTGGAGATGTTAGAACTTACAGTTGGCAAGCCTGGCCACAACCACACATCCACGTAATGTTCAGCCATCAAGACTCCCGGCGGGGAATAAGACATCTTGGTACTCCGATCCCTGAGGTGCTTTGGAGATGTGAGAACTTACAGTTGGCAAGCCTGGCCACAACCACACATCCACGTAATGTTCAGCCATCAAGACTCTCGGCGGGGAATAAGACATCTTGGCACTCCAGTTAATGATTTGCTTTGGAGATGTGAGAACTCGCAGTTGGCAAGCCTGGCCACAGCCACACATCTACGTAATGTTCAGCCATCAAGACTCCCGGCGGGGAATAAGACATCTTGGCACTCCGATCCCTGAGGTGCTGTGGAGATGTGACAACTCAAAATTGGCAAGCCTGGCCACAACCACACATCCACGTAATGTTCAGCCATCAAGACTCTCGGCGGGGAATAAGACATCTTGGTACTCCGATCCCTGAGGTGCTTTGGAGATGTGAGAACTCAAATTGGCAAGCCTGGATACAACCACACATCCACGTAATGTTCAGCCATCAAGACGCCCGGCGGGGAATAAGACATCTTGGCACTCCAGTTAATGAGGTGCTTTTGGAGATGTGAGAACTCGCAGTTGGCAAGCCTGGCCACAGCCACACATCTACGTAATGTTCAGATATCAAGACTCCCGGCGGGGAATAAGACATCTTGGCACTCCGATCCCTGAGGTGCTGTGGAGATGTGACAACTCAAAATTGGCAAGCCTGGCCACAACCACACATCCACGTAATGTTCAGCCATCAAGACTCTCGGCGGGGAATAAGACATCTTGGTACTCCGATCCCTGAGGTGCTTTGGAGATGTGAGAACTTACAGTTGGCAAGCCTGGCCACAACCACACATCCACGTAATGTTCAGCCATCAAGACTCCCGGCGGGGAATAAGACATCTTGGTACTCCGATCCCTGAGGTGCTTTGGAGATGTGAGAACTTACAGTTGGCAAGCCTGGCCACAACCACACATCCACGTAATGTTCAGCCATCAAGACTCTCGGCGGGGAATAAGACATCTTGGCACTCCGATCCCTGAGGTGCTATGGAGATGTGACAACTCAGAGTTGGCAAGCCTGGCCACAACCACATATCCACGTAATGTTCAGCCATCAAGTCTCCCGGCGGGGAATAAGACATCTTGGCACTCCAGTTAATGAGGTGCTTTGGAGATGTGAGAACTCGCAGTTGGCAAGCCTGGCCACAGCCACACATCTACGTAATGTTCAGCCATCAAGACTCCCGGCGGGGAATAAGACATCTTGGCACTCCGATCCCTGAGGTGCTCTGGAGATGTGACAACTCAGAGTTGGCAAGCCTGGCCACAACCACATATCCACGTAATGTTCAGCCATCAAGTCTCCCGGCGGGGAATAAGACATCTTGGCACTCCAGTTCCTGAGGTGATTTGGAGATGTGAGAACTCGCAGTTGGCAAGCCTGGCCACAACCACACATCCACGTAATGTTCAGCCATCAAGTCTCCCGGCGGGGAATAAGACATCTTGGCACTCCAGTTCCTGAGGTGATTTGGAGATGTGAGAACTCGCAGTTGGCAAGCCTGGCCACAACCACACATCCACGTAATGTTCAGCCATCAAGTCACCCGGGGGGGAGTAAGACATCTTGGCACTCCGATCCCTGAGGTGCTATGGAGATGTGACAACTCACAAGTGGCAAGCCTGGCCACAACCACACATCCACGTAATGTTCAGCCATCAAGACGCCCGGCGGGTAATAAGACATCTTGGCACTCCGATCCCTGAGGTGCTATGGAGATGTGAGAACTCGCAGTTGGCAAGCCTGGCCACAACCACACATCCACGTAATGTTCAGCCATCAAGTCACCCGGGGGGGAATAAGACATCTTGGCACTCCGATCCCTGAGGTGCTATGGAGATGTGACAACTCACAAGTTTTTTTTTTGTATTTTTTTGGCAAGCCTGGCCACAACCACACATCCACGTAATGTTCAGCCATCAAGACGCCCGGCGGGGAATAAGACATCCCGCACTCCAGTCCCTGAGGTGCTATGGAGATGTGAGAACTCGCAGTTGGCAAGCCTGGCCACAACCACACATCCACGTAATGTTCAGCCATCAAGACTCCCGGCGGGGAATAAGACATCTTGGCACTCCGATCCCTGAGGTGCTGTGGAGATGTGAGAACTCGCAGTTGGCAAGCCTGCCCACAACCACACATCCACGTAATGTTCAGCCATCAAGACTCCCGGCGGGGAATAAGACATCTTGGCACTCCGATCCCTGAGGTGCATTGGAGATGTGAGAACTCACAGTTGGCAAGCCTGGCCACAACCACACATCCACGTAATGTTCAGCCATCAAGACTCCCGGCGGGGAATAAGACATCTTGGCACTCCGATCCCTGAGGTGCATTGGAGATGTGAGAACTCACAGTTGGCAAGCCTGGCCACAGCCACACATCCACGTAATGTTCAGCCATCAAGACTCCCGGCGGGGAATAAGACATCTTGGCACTCCAGTGCCTGAGGTGCTTTGGAGTTGTGACAACTCGCAGTTGGCAAGCCTGGACACAACCACACATCCACGTAATGTTCAGCCATCAAGACTCCCGGCAGGGAATAAGACATCTTGGCACTCCGATCCCTGAGGTGCATTGGAGATGTGAGAACTCGCAGTTGGCAAGCCTGGCCACAACCACACATCCACGTAATGTTCAGCCATCAAGACTCCCGGCAGGGAATAAGACATCTTGGCACTCCGATCCCTGGGTTGCATTGGAGATGTGAGAACTCGCAGTTGGCAAGCCTGGCCACAACCACACATCCACGTAATGTTCAGCCATCAAGACTCCCGGCAGGGAATAAGACATCTTGGCACTCCGATCCCTGAGGTGCATTGGAGATGTGAGAACTCGCAGTTGGCAAGCCTGGCCACAACCACACATCCACGTAATGTTCAGCCATCAAGACTCCCGGCAGGGAATAAGACATCTTGGCACTCCGATCCCTGAGGTGCTTTGGAGATGTGACAACTCAGAGTTGGCAAGCCTGGCCACAACGACATATCCATGTAATGTTCAGCCATCAAGTCGCCCGGCGGGGAATACGACATCTTGGCACTCCAGTTCTTGAGGTGCTTTGGAGATGTGAGAACTCGCAGTTGGCAAGCCTGGCCACAACCACACATCTACGTAATGTTCAGCCATCAAGACTCCCAGCGGGGAATAAGACATCTTGGCACTCCGATCCCTGAGGTGCTGTGGAGATGTGACAACTCAAAATTGGCAAGCCTGGCCACAACCACACATCCACGTAATGTTCAGCCATCAAGACACCCGGCGGGGAATAAGACATCTTGGTACTCCGATCTCTGAGGTGCTTTGGAGATGTGAGAACTTACAGTTGGCAAGCCTGGCCACAACCACACATCCACGTAATGTTCAGCCATCAAGACTCATGGCGTTGAATAAGACATCTTGGCACTCCGATCCCTGAGGTGCTATGGAGATGTGACAACTCACAATTGGCAAGCCTGGATACAACCACACATCCACGTAATGTTCAGCCATCAAGACGCCCAGCGGGGAATAAGACATCTTGGCACTCCAGTTCCTGAGGTGCTTTGGAGATGTGAGAACTCGCAGTTGGCAAGCCTGGCCACAACCACACATCCACGTAATGTTCAGCCATCAAGACTCCCGGCGGGGAATAAGACATCTTGGCACTCCGATCCCTGAGGTGCTTTGGAGATGTGACAACTCAGAGTTGGCAAGCCAGGCCACAACCACACATCCACGTAATGTTCAGCCATCAAAACTCCCGGCGGGGAATAAGACATCTTGGCACTCCGATCCCTGAGGTGCTATGGAGATGTGACAACTCAAATTGGCAAGCCTGGATACAACCACACATCCACGTAATGTTCAGCCATCAAGACGCCCGGCGGGGAATAAGACATCTTGGCACTCCAGTTAATTAGGTGCTTTGGAGATGTGAGAACTCGCAGTTGGCAAGCCTGGCCACAGCCACACATCTACGTAATGTTCAGCCATCAAGACTCCCGGCGGGGAATAAGACATCTTGGCACTCCGGTCCCTGAGGTGCTGTGGAGATGTGACAACTCAAAATTGGCAAGCCTGGCCACAACCACACATCCACGTAATGTTCAACCATCAAAACTCCCGGCGGGGAATAAGACATCTTGGCATTCCGATCCCTGAGGTGCTGTGGAGATGTGACAACTCAAAATTGGCAAGCCTGGCCACAACCACACATCCACGTAATGTTCAGCCATCAAAACTCCCGGCGGGGAATAAGACATCTTGGCACTCCGATCCCTGAGGTGCTATGGAGATGTGACAACTCAAATTGGCAAGCCTGGATACAACCACACATCCACGTAATGTTCAGCCATCAAGACGCCCGGCGGGGAATAAGACATCTTGGCACTCCAGTTAATGAGGTGCTTTGGAGATGTGAGAACTCGCAGTTGGCAAGCCTGGCCACAGCCACACATCTACGTAATGTTCAGCCATCAAGACTCCCGGGGGGGAATAAGACATCTTGGCACTCCGATCCCTGAGGTGCTGTGGAGATGTGACAACTCAAAATTGGCAAGCCTGGCCACAACCACACATCCACGTAATGTTCAGCCATCAAGACTCTCGGCGGGGAATAAGACATCTTGGTACTCCGATCCCTGAGGTGCTTTGGAGATGTGAGAACTTACAGTTGGCAAGCCTGGCCACAACCACACATCCACGTAATGTTCAGCCATCAAGACTCCCGGCGGGGAATAAGACATCTTGGTACTCCGATCCCTGAGGTGCTTTGGAGATGTGAGAACTTACAGTTGGCAAGCCTGGCCACAACCACACATCCACGTAATGTTCAGCCATCAAGACTCTCGGCGGGGAATAAGACATCTTGGCACTCCAGTTAATGATTTGCTTTGGAGATGTGAGAACTCGCAGTTGGCAAGCCTGGCCACAGCCACACATCTACGTAATGTTCAGCCATCAAGACTCCCGGCGGGGAATAAGACATCTTGGCACTCCGATCCCTGAGGTGCTGTGGAGATGTGACAACTCAAAATTGGCAAGCCTGGCCACAACCACACATCCACGTAATGTTCAGCCATCAAGACTCTCGGCGGGGAATAAGACATCTTGGTACTCCGATCCCTGAGGTGCTTTGGAGATGTGAGAACTCAAATTGGCAAGCCTGGATACAACCACACATCCACGTAATGTTCAGCCATCAAGACGCCCGGCGGGGAATAAGACATCTTGGCACTCCAGTTAATGAGGTGCTTTGGAGATGTGAGAACTCGCAGTTGGCAAGCCTGGCCACAGCCACACATCTACGTAATGTTCAGCCATCAAGACTCCCGGCGGGGAATAAGACATCTTGGCACTCCGATCCCTGAGGTGCTGTGGAGATGTGACAACTCAAAATTGGCAAGCCTGGCCACAACCACACATCCACGTAATGTTCAGCCATCAAGACTCTCGGCGGGGAATAAGACATCTTGGTACTCCGATCCCTGAGGTGCTTTGGAGATGTGAGAACTTACAGTTGGCAAGCCTGGCCACAACCACACATCCACGTAATGTTCAGCCATCAAGACTCCCGGCGGGGAATAAGACATCTTGGTACTCCGATCCCTGAGGTGCTTTGGAGATGTGAGAACTTACAGTTGGCAAGCCTGGCCACAACCACACATCCACGTAATGTTCAGCCATCAAGACTCTCGGCGGGGAATAAGACATCTTGGCACTCCGATCCCTGAGGTGCTATGGAGATGTGACAACTCAGAGTTGGCAAGCCTGGCCACAACCACATATCCACGTAATGTTCAGCCATCAAGTCTCCCGGCGGGGAATAAGACATCTTGGCACTCCAGTTCCTGAGGTGATTTGGAGATGTGAGAACTCGCAGTTGACAAGCCTGGCCACAACCACACATCCACGTAATGTTCAGCCATCAAGTCTCCCGGCGGGGAATAAGACATCTTGGCACTCCAGTTCCTGAGGTGATTTGGAGATGTGAGAACTCGCAGTTGGCAAGCCTGGCCACAACCACACATCCACGTAATGTTCAGCCATCAAGTCACCCGGGGGGGAGTAAGACATCTTGGCACTCCGATCCCTGAGGTGCTATGGAGATGTGACAACTCACAAGTGGCAAGCCTGGCCACAACCACACATCCACGTAATGTTCAGCCATCAAGACGCCCGGCGGGTAATAAGACATCTTGGCACTCCGATCCCTGAGGTGCTATGGAGATGTGAGAACTCGCAGTTGGCAAGCCTGGCCACAACCACACATCCACGTAATGTTCAGCCATCAAGTCACCCGGGGGGGAATAAGACATCTTGGCACCCCGATCCCTGAGGTGCTATGGAGATGTGACAACTCACAAGTTTTTTTTTGTATTTTTTGGCAAGCCTGGCCACAACCACACATCCACGTAATGTTCAGCCATCAACACGCCCGGCGGGGAATAAGACATCCCGCACTCCAGTCCCTGAGGTGCTATGGAGATGTGAGAACTCGCAGTTGGCAAGTCTGGCCACAACCACACATCCACGTAATGTTCAGCCATCAAGACTCCCGGCGGGGAATAAGACATCTTGGCACTCCGATCCCTGAGATGCTGTGGAGATGTGAGAACTCGCAGTTGGCAAGCCTGCCCACAACCACACATCCACGTAATGTTCAGCCATCAAGACTCCCGGCGGGGAATAAGACATCTTGGCACTCCGATCCCTGAGGTGCATTGGAGATGTGAGAACTCACAGTTGGCAAGCCTGGCCACAACCACACATCCACGTAATGTTCAGCCATCAAGACTCCCGGCGGGGAATAAGACATCTTGGCACTCCGATCCCTGAGGTGCATTGGAGATGTGAGAACTCACAGTTGGCAAGCCTGGCCACAGCCACACATCCACGTAATGTTCAGCCATCAAGACTCCCGGCGGGGAATAAGACATCTTGCCACTCCAGTGCCTGAGGTGCTTTGGAGTTGTGACAACTCGCAGTTGGCAAGCCTGGACACAACCACACATCCACGTAATGTTCAGCCATCAAGACTCCCGGCAGGGAATAAGACATCTTGGCACTCCGATCCCTGAGGTACATTGGAGATGTGAGAACTCGCAGTTGGCAAGCCTGGCCACAACCACACATCCACGTAAAGTTCAGCCATCAAGACTCCCGGCAGGGAATAAGACATCTTGGCACTCCGATCCCTGAGGTGCATTGGAGATGTGAGAACTCGCAGTTGGCAAGCCTGGCCACAACCACACATCCACGTAATGTTCAGCCATCAAGACTCCCGGCAGGGAATAAGACATCTTGGCACTCCGATCCCTGAGGTGCATTGGAGATGTGAGAACTCGCAGTTGGCAAGCCTGGCCACAACCACACATCCACGTAATGTTCAGCCATCAAGACTCCCGGCAGGGAATAAGACATCTTGGCACTCCGATCCCTGAGGTGCTTTGGAGATGTGACAACTCAGAGTTGGCAAGCATGGCCACAACGACATATCCATGTAATGTTCAGCCATCAAGTCGCCCGGCGGGGAATACGACATCTTGGCACTCCAGTTCTTGAGGTGCTTTTGAGATGTGAGAACTCGCAGTTGGCAAGCCTGGCCACAACCACACATCTACGTAATGTTCAGCCATCAAGACTCCCAGCGGGGAATAAGACATCTTGGCACTCCGATCCCTGAGGTGCTGTGGAGATGTGACAACTCAAAATTTTTTTTTTTGTATTTTTTGGCAAGCCTGGCCACAACCACACATCCACGTAATGTTCAGCCATCAAGACGCCCGGCGGGGAATAAGACATCCCGCACTCCAGTCCCTGAGGTGCTATGGAGATGTGAGAACTCGCAGTTGGCAAGCCTGGCCACAACCACACATCCACGTAATGTTCAGCCATCAAGACTCTCGGCGGGGAATAAGACATCTTGGTACTCCGATCCCTGAGGTGCTTTGGAGATGTGAGAACTTACAGTTGGCAAGCCTGGCCACAACCACACATCCACGTAATGTTCAGCCATCAAGACTCCCGGCGGGGAATAAGACATCTTGGTACTCCGATCCCTGAGGTGCTTTGGAGATGTGAGAACTTACAGTTGGCAAGCCTGGCCACAGACACACATCCACGTAATGTTCAGCCATCAAGACTCTCGGCGGGGAATAAGACATCTTGGCACTCCAGTTAATGAGGTGCTTTGGAGATGTGAGAACTCGCAGTTGGCAAGCCTGGCCACAGCCACACATCTACGTAATGTTCAGCCATCAAGACTCCCGGCGGGGAATAAGACATCTTGGCACTCCGATCCCTGAGGTGCTGTGGAGATGTGACAACTCAAAATTGGCAAGCCTGGCCACAACCACACATCCACGTAATGTTCAGCCATCAAGACTCTCGGCGGGGAATAAGACATCTTGGTACTCCGATCCCTGAGGTGCTTTGGAGATGTGAGAACTTACAGTTGGCAAGCCTGGCCACAACCACACATCCACGTAATGTTCAGCCATCAAGACTCCCGGCGGGGAATAAGACATCTTGGTACTCCGATCCCTGAGGTGCTTTGGAGATGTGAGAACTTACAGTTGGCAAGCCTGGCCACAACCACACATCCACGTAATGTTCAGCCATCAAGACTCTCGGCGGGGAATAAGACATCTTGGCACTCCAGTTAATGAGGTGCTTTGGAGATGTGAGAACTCGCAGTTGGCAAGCCTGGCCACAGCCACACATCTACGTAATGTTCAGCCATCAAGACTCCCGGCGGGGAATAAGACATCTTGGCACTCCGATCCCTGAGGTGCTATGGAGATGTGACAACTCAGAGTTGGCAAGCCTGGCCACAACCACATATCCACGTAATGTTCAGCCATCAAGTCTCCCGGCGGGGAATAAGACATCTTGGCACTCCAGTTCCTGAGGTGATTTGGAGATGTGAGAACTCGCAGTTGGCAAGCCTGGCCACAACCACACATCCACGTAATGTTCAGCCATCAAGTCTCCCGGCGGGGAATAAGACATCTTGGCACTCCAGTTCCTGAGGTGATTTGGAGATGTGAGAACTCGCAGTTGGCAAGCCTGGCCACAACCACACATCCACGTAATGTTCAGCCATCAAGACGCCCGGCGGGTAATAAGACATCTTGGCACTCCGATCCCTGAGGTGCTATGGAGATGTGAGAACTCGCAGTTGGCAAGCCTGGCCACAACCACACATCCACGTAATGTTCAGCCATCAAGTCACCCGGGGGGGAATAAGACATCTTGGCACTCCGATCCCTGAGGTGCTATGGAGATGTGACAACTCACAAGTTTTTTTTTTTTGTATTTTTTGGCAAGCCTGGCCACAACCACACATCCACGTAATGTTCAGCCATCAAGACGCCCGGCGGGGAATAAGACATCCCGCACTCCAGTCCCTGAGGTGCTATGGAGATGTGAGAACTCGCAGTTGGCAAGCCTGGCCACAACCACACATCCACGTAATGTTCAGCCATCAAGACTCCCGGCGGGGAATAAGACATCTTGGCACTCCGATCCCTGAGGTGCTGTGGAGAAGTGAGAACTCGCAGTTGGCAAGCCTGCCCACAACCACACATCCACGTAATGTTCAGCCATCAAGACTCCCGGCGGGGAATAAGACATCTTGGCACTCCGATCCCTGAGGTGCATTGGAGATGTGAGAACTCACAGTTGGCAAGCCTGGCCACAACCACACATCCACGTAATGTTCAGCCATCAAGACTCCCGGCGGGGAATAAGACATCTTGGCACTCCGATCCCTGAGGTGCATTGGAGATGTGAGAACTCACAGTTGGCAAGCCTGGCCACAACCACACATCCACGTAATGTTCAGCCATCAAGACTCCCGGCGGGGAATAAGACATCTTGGCACTCCAGTGCCTGAGGTGCTTTGGAGTTGTGACAACTCGCAGTTGGCAAGCCTGGACACAACCACACATCCACGTAATGTTCAGCCATCAAGACTCCCGGCAGGGAATAAGACATCTTGGCACTCCGATCCCTGAGGTGCATTGGAGATGTGAGAACTCGCAGTTGGCAAGCCTGGCCACAACCACACATCCACGTAATGTTCAGCCATCAAGACTCCCGGCAGGGAATAAGACATCTTGGCACTCCGATCCCTGAGGTGCATTGGAGATGTGAGAACTCGCAGTTGGCAAGCCTGGCCACAACCACACATGCACGTAATGTTCAGCCATCAAGACTCCCGGCAGGGAATAAGACATCTTGGCACTCCGATCCCTGAGGTGCATTGGAGATGTGAGAACTCGCAGTTGGCAAGCCTGGCCACAACCACACATCCACGTAATGTTCAGCCATCAAGACTCCCGGCAGGGAATAAGACATCTTGGCACTCCGATCCCTGAGGTGCTTTGGAGATGTGACAACTCAGAGTTGGCAAGCCTGGCCACAACGACATATCCATGTAATGTTCAGCCATCAAGTCGCCCGGCGGGGAATACGACATCTTGGCACTCCAGTTCTTGAGGTGCTTTGGAGATGTGAGAACTCGCAGTTGGCAAGCCTGGCCACAACCACACATCTACGTAATGTTCAGCCATCAAGACTCCCAGCGGGGAATAAGACATCTTGGCACTCCGATCCCTGAGGTGCTGTGGAGATGTGACAACTCAAAATTGGCAAGCCTGGCCACAACCACACATCCACGTAATGTTCAGCCATCAAGACACCCGGCGGGGAATAAGACATCTTGGTACTCCGATCTCTGAGGTGCTTTGGAGATGTGAGAACTTACAGTTGGCAAGCCTGGCCACAACCACACATCCACGTAATGTTCAGCCATCAAGACTCATGGCGGGGAATAAGACATCTTGGCACTCCGATCCCTGAGGTGCTATGGAGATGTGACAACTCACAATTGGCAAGCCTGGATACAACCACACATCCACGTAATGTTCAGCCATCAAGACGCCCAGCGGGGAATAAGACATCTTGGCACTCCAGTTCCTGAGGTGCTTTGGAGATGTGAGAACTCGCAGTTGGCAAGTCTGGCCACAACCACACATCCACGTAATGTTCAGCCATCAAGACTCCCGGCGGGGAATAAGACATCTTGGCACTCCGATCCCTGAGGTGCTTTGGAGATGTGACAACTCAGAGTTGGCAAGCCAGGCCACAACCACACATCCACGTAATGTTCAGCCATCAAAACTCCCGGCGGGGAATAAGACATCTTGGCACTCCGATCCCTGAGGTACTATGGAGATGTGACAACTCAAATTGGCAAGCCTGGATACAACCACACATCCACGTAATGTTCAGCCATCAAGACGCCCGGCGGGGAATAAGACATCTTGGCACTCCAGTTAATTAGGTGCTTTGGAGATGTGAGAACTCGCAGTTGGCAAGCCTGGCCACAGCCACACATCTACGTAATGTTCAGCCATCAAGACTCCCGGCGGGGAATAAGACATCTTGGCACTCCGGTCCCTGAGGTGCTGTGGAGATGTGACAACTCAAAATTGGCAAGCCTGGCCACAACCACACATCCACGTAATGTTCAACCATCAAAACTCCCGGCGGGGAATAAGACATCTTGGCACTCCGATCCCTGAGGTGCTGTGGAGATGTGACAACTCAAAATTGGCAAGCCTGGCCACAACCACACATCCACGTAATGTTCAGCCATCAAAACTCCCGGCGGGGAATAAGACATCTTGGCACTCCGATCCCTGAGGTGCTATGGAGATGTGACAACTCAAATTGGCAAGCCTGGATACAACCACACATCCACGTAATGTTCAGCCATCAAGACGCCCGGCGGGGAATAAGACATCTTGGCACTCCAGTTAATGAGGTGCTTTGGAGATGTGAGAACTCGCAGTTGGCAAGCCTGGCCACAGCCACACATCTACGTAATGTTCAGCCATCAAGACTCCCGGGGGGGAATAAGACATCTTGGCACTCCGATCCCTGAGGTGCTGTGGAGATGTGACAACTCAAAATTGGCAAGCCTGGCCACAACCACACATCCACGTAATGTTCAGCCATCAAGACTCTCGGCGGGGAATAAGACATCTTGGTACTCCGATCCCTGAGGTGCTTTGGAGATGTGAGAACTTACAGTTGGCAAGCCTGGCCACAACCACACATCCACGTAATGTTCAGCCATCAAGACTCCCGGCGGGGAATAAGACATCTTGGTACTCCGATCCCTGAGGTGCTTTGGAGATGTGAGAACTTACAGTTGGCAAGCCTGGCCACAACCACACATCCACGTAATGTTCAGCCATCAAGACTCTCGGCGGGGAATAAGACAGCTTGGCACTCCAGTTAATGAGGTGCTTTGGAGATGTGAGAACTCGCAGTTGGCAAGCCTGGCCACAGCCACACATCTACGTAATGTTCAGCCATCAAGACTCCCGGCGGGGAATAAGACATCTTGGCACTCCGATCCCTGAGGTGCTATGGAGATGTGACAACTCAGAGTTGGCAAGCCTGGCCACAACCACATATCCACGTAATGTTCAGCCATCAAGTCTCCCGGCGGGGAATAAGACATCTTGGCACTCCAGTTCCTGAGGTGATTTGGAGATGTGAGAACTCGCAGTTGGCAAGCCTGGCCACAACCACACATCCACGTAATGTTCAGCCATCAAGACTCCCGGCGGGGAATAAGACATCTTGGCACTCCGATCCCTGAGGTGCTTTGGAGATGTGACAACTCAGAGTTGGCAAGCCTGGCCACAACCACACATCCACGTAATGTTCAGCCATCAAAACTCCCGGCGGGGAATAAGACATCTTGGCACTCCGATCCCTGAGGTGCTATGGAGATGTGACAACTCAAATTGGCAAGCCTGGATACAACCACACATCCACGTAATGTTCAGCCATCAAGACTCCCGGCGGGGAATAAGACATCTTGGCACTCCGGTCCCTGAGGTGCTGTGGAGATGTGACAACTCAAAATTGGCAAGCCTGGCCACAACCACACATCCACGTAATGTTCAACCATCAAAACTCCCGGCGGGGAATAAGACATCTTGGCACTCCGATCCCTGAGGTGCTGTGGAGATGTGACAACTCAAAATTGGCAAGCCTGGCCACAACCACACATCCACGTAATGTTCAGCCATCAAAACTCCCGGCGGGGAATAAGACATCTTGGCACTCCGATCCCTGAGGTGCTATGGAGATGTGAAAACTCAAATTGGCAAGCCTGGATACAACCACACATCCACGTAATGTTCAGCCATCAAGACGCCCGGCGGGGAATAAGACATCTTGGCACTCCAGTTAATGAGGTGCTTTGGAGATGTGAGAACTCGCAGTTGGCAAGCCTGGCCACAGCCACACATCTACGTAATGTTCAGCCATCAAGACTCCCGGCGGGGAATAAGACATCTTGGCACTCCGATCCCTGAGGTGCTGTGGAGATGTGACAACTCAAAATTGGCAAGCCTGGCCACAACCACACATCCACGTAATGTTCAGCCATCAAGACTCTCGGCGGGGAATAAGACATCTTGGTACTCCGATCCCTGAGGTGCTTTGGAGATGTGAGAACTTACAGTTGGCAAGCCTGGCCACAACCACACATCCACGTAATGTTCAGCCATCAAGACTCCCGGCGGGGAATAAGACATCTTGGTACTCCGATCCCTGAGGTGCTTTGGAGATGTGAGAACTTACAGTTGGCAAGCCTGGCCACAACCACACATCCACGTAATGTTCAGCCATCAAGACTCTCGGCGGGGAATAAGACATCTTGGCACTCCAGTTAATGAGGTGCTTTGGAGATGTGAGAACTCGAAGTTGGCAAGCCTGGCCACAGCCACACATCTACGTAATGTTCAGCCATCAAGACTCCCGGCGGGGAATAAGACATCTTGGCACTCCGATCCCTGAGGTGCTATGGAGATGTGACAACTCAGAGTTGGCAAGCCTGGCCACAACCACATATCCACGTAATGTTCAGCCATCAAGTCTCCCGGCGGGGAATAAGACATCTTGGCACTCCAGTTCCTGAGGTGATTTGGAGATGTGAGAACTCGCAGTTGGCAAGCCTGGCCACAACCACACATCCACGTAATGTTCAGCCATCAAGTCTCCCGGCGGGGAATAAGACATCTTGGCACTCCAGTTCCTGAGGTGATTTGGAGATGTGAGAACTCGCAGTTGGCAAGCCTGGCCACAACCACACATCCACGTAATGTTCAGCCATCAAGTCACCCGGGGGGGAGTAAGACATCTTGGCACTCCGATCCCTGAGGTGCTATGGAGATGTGACAACTCACAAGTGGCAAGCCTGGCCACAACCACACATCCACGTAATGTTCAGCCATCAAGACGCCCGGCGGGTAATAAGACATCTTGGCACTCCGATCCCTGAGGTCCTATGGAGATGTGAGAACTCGCAGTTGGCAAGCCTGGCCACAACCACACATCCACGTAATGTTCAGCCATCAAGTCACCCGGGGGGGGAATAAGACATCTTGGCACTCCGATCCCTGAGGTGCTATGGAGATGTGACAACTCACAAGTTTTTTTTTTTGTATTTTTTGGCAAGCCTGGCCACAACCACACATCCACGTAATGTTCAGCCATCAAGACGCCCGGTGGGGAATAAGACATCCCGCACTCCAGTCCCTGAGGTGCTATGGAGATGTGAGAACTCGCAGTTGGCAAGCCTGGCCACAACCACACATCCACGTAATGTTCAGCCATCAAGACTCCCGGCGGGGAATAAGACATCTTGGCACTCCGATCCCTGAGGTGCTGTGGAGATGTGAGAACTCGCAGTTGGCAAGCCTGCCCACAACCACACATCCACGTAATGTTCAGCCATCAAGACTCCCGGCGGGGAATAAGACATCTTGGCACTCCGATCCCTGAGGTGCATTGGAGATGTGAGAACTCACAGTTGACAAGCCTGGCCACAACCACACATCCACGTAATGTTCAGCCATCAAGACTCCCGGCGGGGAATAAGACATCTTGGCACTCCGATCCCTGAGGTGCATTGGAGATGTGAGAACTCACAGTTGGCAAGCCTGGCCACAACCACACATCCACGTAATGTTCAGCCATCAAGACTCCCGGCGGGGAATAAGACATCTTGGCACTCCAGTGCCTGAGGTGCTTTGGAGTTGTGACAACTCGCAGTTGGCAAGCCTGGACACAACCACACATCCACGTAATGTTCAGCCATCAAGACTCCCGGCGGGGAATAAGACATCTTGGCACTCCGATCCCTGAGGTGCATTGGAGATGTGAGAACTCACAGTTGGCAAGCCTGGCCACAGCCACACATCCACGTAATGTTCAGCCATCAAGACTCCCGGCGGGGAATAAGACATCTTGGCACTCCAGTGCCTGAGGTGCTTTGGAGTTGTGACAACTCGCAGTTGGCAAGCCTGGACACAACCACACATCCACGTAATGTTCAGCCATCAAGACTCCCGGCAGGGAATAAGACAACTTGGCACTCCGATCCCTGAGGTGCATTGGAGATGTGAGAACTCGCAGTTGGCAAGCCTGGCCACAACCACACATCCACGTAATGTTCAGCCATCAAGACTCCCGGCAGGGAATAAGACATCTTGGCACTCCGATCCCTGAGGTGCATTGGAGATTTGAGAACTCGCAGTTGGCAAGCCTGGCCACAACCACACATCCACGTAATGTTCAGCCATCAAGACTCCCGGCAGGGAATAAGACATCTTGGCACTCCGATCCCTGAGGTGCTTTGGAGATGTGACAACTCAGAGTTGGCAAGCCTGGCCACAACGACATATCCATGTAATGTTCAGCCATCAAGTCGCCCGGCGGGGAATACGACATCTTGGCACTCCAGTTCTTGAGGTGCTTTGGAGATGTGAGAACTCGCAGTTGGCAAGCCTGGCCACAACCACACATCTACGTAATGTTCAGCCATCAAGACTCCCGGCGGGGAATAAGACATCTTGGCACTCCGATCCCTGAGGTGCTGTGGAGATGTGACAACTCAAAATTGGCAAGCCTGGCCACAACCACACATCCACGTAATGTTCAGCCATCAAGACAACCGGCGGGGAATAAGACATCTTGGTACTCCGATCTCTGAGGTGCTTTGGAGATGTGAGAACTTACAGTTGGCAAGCCTGGCCACAACCACACATCCACGTAATGTTCAGCCATCAAGACTCATGGCCAGTAGCGGCTCGTGGCCCGTGCGGCCCGTGCGCCCGCACGGGGCGCCAAGGGCGCGCCGGCTTAAGGGGGGCGGCGCGGGGCGCCGCTCTGTGTGACGAGAACGGGGAGTCAGACAGGCAGGCACTTGAAAAAACAAGAGGAGAGAGGGGAAATGACAGTTTTTATCGAGTAAATTTATAAGTTTTCCTCAAATTATTTATCTTCATGATGCAAGATAGCAGATCAATGATCTTGTTTGTATGATTTTGAAATTCGTATGGATACAACCAGCAACCAAGCGAACCCTGAAAGACTCGAGCACCCATCCAAGTTTGCGGTGTCTTTCTTAGAATTTAGGCACCTTTATAGGCTTGTAGGTATCCTCTTCATAGTATTGGTATTCTAATAATGGACGAATGGTACTAATGGTAGGCTACGGTACGGACGGCAATTTTTAGAAGGGGTACAAGCATTGGCGTTCATCCTGGGGCGGCGTTCTGTCATGCTGGACATCCGCCATATTACTATAAACAACGAAATTTTCATAGATCAATGCCTTCGTCAAAGGAAACCAGTTTGGGAGGAGAGTTTTTGTTAAGTAACTTGCATGTGGCGAAAGAAATGGTGGTGGTAGGTTTAATTTTTTCGAGAGAATATGAGAGAGAATCGGATAAAAACAATATTCATATGAAATAGTAATTTTATTTTAAAGGATTTATGTTGTTAAGTTCAACTTATGGTAATTATCCATTAGGACTGTCAACATTAATACATTAACATTAAATTCTCCTTTGCAAGTTATAGGAAATACCACCCGTCGCAGCAGACCTGCTGCGTACTCAGAGAATTTCCAAATTAGTAATTTAATTTTGGCCAGATAAACCGGTAAACCAAATATCATCACATGCCCATTTATAGGGAAATAAATGTCTATTCTCCTTATGATAAAAATAAAGGGAAAGAGTATGCAGGTATGCTGCCATGAGGAACACTAAAAATAGGTTTATAGCTTAAAAATATATATATATTTCGACCATATGAAGCCTTATACTTCGTTTCTTCAATATCTGTCCATTGCTATAACCCCCGCCACGTAACTTGACGAATGAATTTTCACTACTATTCAGTTAAAATGATTGGATAATCAGCTGTTCTATCAAAAATTGCATGTAACGTAAGTTCGATGTTTTTGGAAAAGTATCCCCTCTCCTCCCCTCGCCCTACCCAGCTGTTTTTGGCCATTCGTCAACTTATAAAGGAGTTTGCCTATTCTCCATATGATTAACATCAGGGAAAAGAATATGCAGGTTTGCTGCCGTGATAAGCATAAAAACTAAGATTTTTTTATCATAAATGGATGGATGTCAACTAAATAAAGCTAAATACCAAGATTCATCCAAAAATATTGGTTAACAAGTGAAATATTAACACATCCTTATTCTCCATAAGATTAATATTGGAGCCCCAAAATACAATGTACTGTCTTTAGACTTTTGAATATCTCGGTAACCAATGGAGATAGAGCAAAGCTTTAAAATACTAAATTGTGTGTTTTTTTTTTTTTTTTTTTTTTTTTTGAGCTAAATCCAATAGTCAAAATATAATTTTTAAATTTTTTAAAATTACATATGAAAAATGCAAAAAACCCATTTTTGGGGTACAAAACCCCCCAAAACTACCCCTTTCCGGTAGGTCGATATGTCTGGTTTACGAACTCATCCGAATAAACGTAGGATTGCACATCTCTACCAAATTTGGTGTCGATCGGACCATTTTTACGAGAGTTATCTCGTGTCTAGGGACACACATATAAATATATATATATATATATATATATATATATATATATATATATATATATATAAAAATTTTAATGACTATTATTTTTTGTCTCTGGGCACCTCAAAACGAAAAAGTAACATGGTCCCGAGCTTAGGTCTTACCATGAGACCTACGGTAATAGCTTATTCCCTATGGGAAATTCGCTAAAACGACAAAAATCTTTCACAACAGCGAACGGCCAAGGGTGCACCCACTCTACATGCCGAAGGCAGTCGTCCATGCATCGATGCGGCCGGCACGGCAGCTCAGAAATGTTGTTTGTTCTACCCGACTTTTTGCAAGACAGTGTATCTGTGCATACTTTGCTTCAGAATCTATAGTTAGGCCTATTTAATTATTATTTATTTTAAAAGTTTTAAAAATTTACTTAGATGAATCCAAATACATTTATTTAAAGACTTCAAAATAATATCAGTAATTTAAGACCAACAAATTTGTGGAATACGTGATTGTTACAGATAACGCGTTTTTATTTTCGTCTTGAAGCTTTAATTCTTGGAATCAGAACGTCATTGTTGCCGGACGCGCCAATTGTTATCTAATCAGCAGATAAAACTTTCCTCACTACCTACCCAACCTGGAGTTTCCCAATTGTTGCACGTTCTGATAATTTTAATAATAATATTTTAGGTCGGTTTAACAAGATACCGTACGGTAAACAACTATGTCTTTCCAGTTTTATAAAAACTATTTATGTTTTCAATGAAGTTATGAATTGACATGTCAAAAAACTAAGCGGTGCAGAATATCGGAAACGTAAAAGCATAATATAAAAGGAAAATATCCTTAATTCTAATCAATACTTAAAAATTATTAATTAAAAAATAAATACTTTCCGAATATGTTTTAATTGCTGCAATTCCCTAGTTTTTTACTTTAAATAATGAGTGATCAGTACCGATCTATTTATTGTCTACCACGATTACTGTAACATATAACCAACATCTTATGAGTATGGGTGAGAACTCAAGGTGAAGCGCCGAGATGAAATCGAGGTTGAGTCATTTTTATCATGAGTTACCCGAAAGCCGAAAGAAGCAGTGTCAAGAGGGGGGGGGGGTGGTCCCGTAGGCCCCGGGTGGTCGGGGATAGCATGATGTTGCAAAGCAGGTGGGGGCGGCAAATTTGGTCTTGCACGGGCGCTAAAAAACTCACGAGCCGCCCCTGCTCATGGCGGGGAATAAGACATCTTGGCACTCCGATCCCTGAGGTGCTATGGAGATGTGACAACTCACAATTGGCAAGCCTGGATACAACCACACATCCACGTAATGTTCAGCCATCAAGACGCCCAGCGGGGAATAAGACATCTTGGCACTCCAGTTCCTGAGGTGCTTTGGAGATGTGAGAACTCGCAGTTGGCAAGCCTGGCCACAACCACACATCCACGTAATGTTCAGCCATCAAGACTCCCGGCGGGGAATAAGACATCTTGGCACTCCGATCCCTGAGGTGCTTTGGAGATGTGACAACTCAGAGTTGGCAAGCCTGGCCACAACCACACATCCACGTAATGTTCAGCCATCAAAACTCCCGGCGGGGAATAAGACATCTTGGCACTCCGATCCCTGAGGTGCTATGGAGATGTGACAACTCAAATTGGCAAGCCTGGATACAACCACACATCCACGTAATGTTCAGCCATCAAGACGCCCGGCGGGGAATAAGACATCTTGGCACTCCAGTTAATGAGGTGCTTTGGAGATGTGAGAACTCGCAGTTGGCAAGCCTGGCCACAGCCACACATCTACGTAATGTTCAGCCATCAAGACTCCCGGCGGGGAATAAGACATCTTGGCACTCCGGTCCCTGAGGTGCTGTGGAGATGTGACAACTCAAAATTGGCAAGCCTGGCCACAACCACACATCCACGTAATGTTCAACCATCAAAACTCCCGGCGGGGAATAAGACATCTTGGCACTCCGATCCCTGAGGTGCTGTGGAGATGTGACAACTCAAAATTGGCAAGCCTGGCCACAACCACACATCCACGTAATGTTCAGCCATCAAAACTCCCGGCGGGGAATAAGACATCTTGGCACTCCGATCCCTGAGGTGCTATGGAGATGTGACAACTCAAATTGGCAAGCCTGGATACAACCACACATCCACGTAATGTTCAGCCATCAAGACGCCCGGCGGGGAATAAGACATCTTGGCACTCCAGTTAATGAGGTGCTTTGGAGATGTGAGAACTCGCAGTTGGCAAGCCTGGCCACAGCCACACATCTACGTAATGTTCAGCCATCAAGACTCCCGGCGGGGAATAAGACATCTTGGCACTCCGATCCCTGAGGTGCTGTGGAGATGTGACAACTCAAAATTGGCAAGCCTGGCCACAACCACACATCCACGTAATGTTCAGCCATCAAGACTCTTGGCGGGGAATAAGACATCTTGGTACTCCGATCCCTGAGGTGCTTTGGAGATGTGAGAACTTACAGTTGGCAAGCCTGGCCACAACCACACATCCACGTAATGTTCAGCCATCAAGACTCCCGGCGGGGAATAAGACATCTTGGTACTCCGATCCCTGAGGTGCTTTGGAGATGTGAGAACTTACAGTTGGCAAGCCTGGCCACAACCACACATCCACGTAATGTTCAGCCATCAAGACTCTCGGCGGGGAATAAGACATCTTGGCACTCCAGTTAATGAGGTGCTTTGGAGATGTGAGAACTCGCAGTTGGCAAGCCTGGCCACAGCCACACATCTACGTAATGTTCAGCCATCAAGACTCCCGGCGGGGAATAAGACATCTTGGCACTCCGATCCCTGAGGTGCTATGGAGATGTGACAACTCAGAGTTGGCAAGCCTGGCCACAACCACATATCCACGTAATGTTCAGCCATCAAGTCTCCCGGCGGGGAATAAGACATCTTGGCACTCCAGTTCCTGAGGTGATTTGGAGATGTGAGAACTCGCAGTTGGCAAGCCTGCCCACAACCACACATCCACGTAATGTTCAGCCATCAAGTCTCCCGGCGGGGAATAAGACATCTTGGCACTCCAGTTCCTGAGGTGATTTGGAGATGTGAGAACTCGCAGTTGGCAAGCCTGGCCACAACCACACATCCACGTAATGTTCAGCCATCAAGTCACCCGGGGGGGAGTAAGACATCTTGGCACTCCGATCCCTGAGGTGCTTTGGAGATGTGACAACTCACAAGTGGCAAGCCTGGCCACAACCACACATCCACGTAATGTTCAGCCATCAAGACGCCCGGCGGGTAATAAGACATCTTGGCACTCCGATCCCTGAGGTGCTATGGAGATGTGAGAACTCGCAGTTGGCAAGCCTGGCCACAACCACACATCCACGTAATGTTCAGCCATCAAGTCACCCGGGGGGGAATAAGACATCTTGGCACTCCGATCCCTGAGGTGCTATGGAGATGTGACAACTCACAAGTTTTTTTTTGTATTTTTTGGCAAGCCTGGCCACAACCACACATCCACGTAATGTTCTGCCATCAAGACGCCCGGCGGGGAATAAGACATCCCGCACTCCAGTCCCTGAGGTGCTATGGAGATGTGAGAACTCGCAGTTGGCAAGCCTGGCCACAACCACACATCCACGTAATGTTCAGCCATCAAGACTCCCGGCGGGGAATAAGACATCTTGGCACTCCGATCCCTGAGGTGCTGTGGAGATGTGAGAACTCGCAGTTGGCAAGCCTGGCCACAACCACACATCCACGTAATGTTCAGCCATCAAGACTCCCGGCGGGGAATAAGACATCTTGGCACTCCGATCCCTGAGGTGCTGTGGAGATGTGAGAACTCGCAGTTGGCAAGCCTGGCCACAACCACACATCCACGTAATGTTCAGCCATCAAGACTCCCGGCGGGGAATAAGACATCTTGGCACTCCGATCCCTGAGGTGCATTGGAGATGTGAGAACTCACAGTTGGCAAGCCTGGCCACAACCACACATCCACGTAATGTTCAGCCATCAAGACTCCCGGCGGGGAATAAGACATCTTGGCACTCCGATCCCTGAGGTGCATTGGAGATGTGAGAACTCACAGTTGGCAAGCCTGGCCACAGCCACACATCCACGTAATGTTCAGCCATCAAGACTCCCGGCGGGGAATAAGACATCTTGGCACTCCAGTGCCTGAGGTGCTTTGGAGTTGTGACAACTCGCAGTTGGCAAGCCTGGACACAACCACACATCCACGTAATGTTCAACCATCAAGACTCCCGGCGGGGAATAAGACATCTTGGCACTCCAGTGCCTGAGGTGCTTTGGAGTTGTGACAACTCGCAGTTGGCAAGCCTGGACACAACCACACATCCACGTAATGTTCAACCATCAAGACTCCCGGCGGGGAATAAGACATCTTGGCACTCCGGTCCCTGAGGTGCTTTGGAGATCAATCCGTCTAACGAACCGGCGAGGGAAACCGAGACATGTGACTGGATATAAGCTACAATGTTAGAAATTAATTTTACATAGATTGTTCTTGAAAATTACGAGTATTATCATAATTACAAGCCCTTGTTTATTTATATGTTTATTTAAATTTCAACAAACCTTTCAAAAAGGTATGGTGTTTGTTTTAACATTTTTTGGTTATTAATGAAATACATTCGCAATGTTTATTTATTTAATTTTATAGAAACAATTTTTTTCATTGATAAAACTTAATTTTACAAAAATCGTAATGACTGGATCCACTGTAAAACATTTGCTCAGAAGAGATTCAATTATTGAGTAAATGTCTTTCCATATAGTTTTAAAATGTGCATCAGATTCAATTGTATTAGAAATGTTTTTCAGTGATGAATGAGATTTCAACACCAGATAGTCTAAAGTGCCATAGTGCACCCGAGATAGATCACTCAATAATTTACTGGGTTAATATTTGTTTCGCTACAACTTCACTAGTTAAAAGATAATGTTGCTATGTTATATTTTGTAAAATTAAATGTTACATTTGTAGATGTCGAGTTTTCTACAAATAATTTTTATATATACAATATTAGAAGTAGGGCATTGTTTTAGGGCTGTCGCACTTTCCAATTCAAAGTCTGAGCTTGACAGAGGCCTTATTTGACTTGAGAAGGATCTGGACTGAATCCAAAGTTCAGATCTGAACAGCGCAGCGACGAGGTTTTCTAATAACATAAGGGAGTCATGCTTTATACTAATACAATGATCAAATTTAACTTCAGTTGAGTTAGAATTTGGTTACAATAAAGTTAATTTATTACAACACACTTAACACAATAGTTAGGCAAAAATATTACAATTGTTGTTGTCACTTCTAGATAGCACTAGATAGCTTTCTTTCACTTTTAGATAGTACAATGATATTGTGGTATTGAACAAACAATCATGTACCAATTTAAAAAGATGTACTTTTACAAAAATTTTTAAGTATAGGTCTACTTATATTTTACATGAGATTGTTTAAGTGAATATAATGCTGGAACTACAGTATTCTGTTGAAATTGTTTTGATCGTTAGCATTTAGTATTCAGAAAGTTGAACGGAAGTGTTGATCATTAATTTCGATTGAATACAGGTTATTAAATTTCCGAAAAAGGTCTAATTTTATAAAACTTTAACAAGAAATTCGCCCAAGAAACGAAGAAGCCTGGCCGGACAGAGGCAAGAGATATAACAATGGCGTTATTAAATTACAGTTCAGTCTACGAAACTATGGCCAAGCTTTCTCTGACTGTGTCTAAAATCCTTTTAAAACTCCTTCCTTCAGGACATTTATAGTGTTGTGTTATTTAATAATAACATAATTTCAAAAAATACTATTGTAATAGGAAATCGTAAAACATCAGACTGTAAAAGAAAGGCCATTTACTTTCTTCAACCATTTTATGTTTGTCTTTGTTGTTAACTCTTTCATGGTGGTACTAAATTATTTGACCCTTTCAGAACACCATTAAATAAATTACTGAGGTTTTATCCTACAGTTATTTTATCCTACATTTATTTTATCCTAACAAAACTATGCAAAGTTGTTTTGTTTAAAGATTTGTTGCCCATTAATTTTTTAAATGGTATAAAAATATAATTTGTAACTAAACTAAATAAATTTTTTGTTTAAAGATTGATTACTTTATAATATTTTAAATGGTGCGAAAATATAATTTGTTGTAAAATGTTTTCCTCAAGTGGTCCCCAAGAGGTTTGTTATAGAGATTTTAACATTTAAAATTGCCTTCAGTTATGTTAGTTACCCATCTAACCGTATTACCATGAGTATTCAAGTATTTTAAACCCAAAATATGATCGGTTTATAAACGAGGGCAATGTTAAAGTGTACACAGAAGGGTGAAAGTAATGAATGGAAATGAATGTTTGAAATTGATTCAACTCTGAACGGTTGTCACAAAAGTAATTTAGTCTGACAAGAGCTTACTCAACGGTAGCCTATCCCTGAATTAATAATCAAGAACGAGACTTGGATAGACCTGGAAAAGCGTTGAAATTTATTTAAAACAAGCTATTAAATTTTAATCGATTTTTACACCTTACTGAGAATGGTTAACCGATGCACAAATACCGAAAAGAAAAGAACTGAAACTTGATATTTTGTATGTATAAGAAACAGGGAATTCGATTTGTAAAAACAATGCCATAAAATTTAGGTTTCGTCAAAAAAATTTCTTACGACATGATATGAAAACACTAGTATACAGCACAACTTTGAAATTGAGGAATAAAGGAATTAAAATTTTGTAGACTAAAACTTAGATTACTATATAGTATAATATTTAATGATGCCCTCTTTCAATAATATACAAGGTGTCTAGCTTCAACCTTTACAAACTCTTCCAGGTTATTCAGCAAGCCAAAATAAACGAAAACAAAATTATAAAAACATTTCCTAAAATGCTTTTTTAATCCGCTAGTCATTTTGTTTTTTACAATTAATCTTTTTTATATTAATAGGCAAGCATGTTTCATTTCCTCCTTTTTTCTCAGCTCTTATACATCGTAGGAGAAATCCTCGCATACCGTTAGAAAGGTATCGTCCTGTAGATGAGCAGAATTCCATTCTAATTCAGATCGGTCTCCAGGGCCACGCCATACAGTCTTTAAAAGTTCCAATGTTATTCTTAAGGAGGAAGAATAATTGATTGACTCATTAGACAGCTGTTGTAAAAAAAACTGCTAGAAAAACACGAAGAACATATGTTTCAGTTTAAAATGTTTTTAAAATTCTTGGTCCAGATCAACTGTTATTTGGTCGAATTTCGACCAGGAGGCGATCTCTAGTAATTTTTATTTCCCTAGCTGGTAGTTCGTGTAGTTTAATGTTCACATTTGGCATGTATTTCGCAATGTTCATTTTCAGGAAAAAATTTTCTGCGATGGGTATTTTCATAATGGCGGCCAATAAAAGTTATTAAACTCAAATATCACAAAAACGCTGAATTTTTTAAAAGTTTGACAAGAAACAAAACCGTTGTCAATTATATATTATCTACCAAGTTTGTAAAGATCTGACAACAAATAACGGTGTTATTTGTTGCCAGATCTGTTCAAATTTGGTATCATTGTTTAGATAAAGTAATTGGTCACCTTTTTCCTACTTGTAAAAAGGTATTCCCCATTTGTTAATGTTTTATAAAACTCACTGTTTTAGAGATATTTGAGTTTAAAAACTTAAAATAGCTGCCATTTCGAATACTATTTTTACTGAAAATGAGCTTGGTGTGATAAAATTACATACTAATAATGAACCTTATACAACCACCCATTACGGAAATAAAAATTATTAAGTGTAAAAAACAAAATGCTGGCTAGCGGCTTAAAGAAGCATTTTCGGACATATGTTTTAGGGTCTACATAAAGTTATTGTTAATGTTTTCTTGCTAAATTAGCTGGAAAATTTGTAAAGGCACAAAAGCTGGACATCTTGTATACATATTTTTTACTCTTCTAGTTTTAAGTTTAAAGCTATAGTCTTTCCAACTAACTCAGCCTTCTCTCTAGTTTTTCCTCTATAGTTAATTTCATTATAAGTTTTTAGTACGCCTCAATCTTAAAAAAAAAAGAAGAGTGCAACGGAATAGAAGCTACCAGATGAAACTTAAGTGGATTACAACAATCTTATTTTTCTGATGGTGTTTACAATTGCATTTATTCTTCAAAAAGTACGGTCTAAAATTCCTGAAGGGTATTTTTTATTTTATTTAGTAAACATCCACACTACACATTTACTTCACATCCCCATGCGGCCAGTCACTCATGCTGCTGTCTACACAGACTCCGACTCCTCGAGCGGCTCGACGGGGGCGTCTGCAGCCTGCACCTTGGACGACCTCTGAACCCTGCTGTCCCTTGCGGACCATTCGCTCGGTGAAATTAATCCACTTTCCTCGGGTTGCCGTTTATTATTGTTAGGGTCTGGTGGTTCAATGGCCATTGTCTTTGAGAATAATTACAGAATCTACTAGAAAAATTTAAAAAGTAAACAAACTTTCAGTATGTATGCCTAAATAAGTATATCAACAGTTACAAAATCCAAAACCTTCCTTTCTTATATAAAAAAGCGAAGTTTGTATTAAACGTGACTCATTATTTTGTTGTATATCTCAACTGCGACAGTGACTATGATAAAGAATTTTGTAACATGCCAAAACTTTGTAAATTTAATTTAATAGACTAGTGTGTTTTTAATTATGTGTTTTATTTTCCTACCAGTCTTCTTTTTAATGATGCGAAAATTGCCTAGAGTAATATGATGTTGTGTGGAAACGTGCCCCGTAGGCTACACAGGGCACTTTTTCGCATACGACTTACTTAATTTTTTTGTATACTCATTAAAAATAATTTATTTTTCGTCGATAAAAATGCTCTCCAACAGTAGCTAAGATACTATCAAGTGTTATAATACATCTTGATTCGTTGACATTATCAATGAAAAAAATTAATTTAAAAAAATCAAGAAAAACGTGCGAAATGCCCTGTCTCCCCTATAAAGCATAAAGCAGCTTTTGGTGACATAACTCCTTCTCTATTAGCGAATTTCCTTATAGGGAATACGCTATAACGTTAGTAGCCATGGTAAGACCTAAGCCCGGGACCACTTTACTTTTTTATTTTGAGGTCACTAGAAGCAAAAAACACCGTTCGTTCATTTTCATATATATTATATCTATCTATCTATGTGTCCGTGGCACCGATAACTACTGAATGGGATCTCCGATTTTGATAAAATTTGGTATGAAGGTGTAAGACCAGGTCTATTTTCAGTTCGCGAACCAGCATTGTCCGGTTATGGGAACGGGGTTTCATGAGGTTTCAAAGGGGTTAAAAATGGGTTTTTGGAATTTTTGGACCTCAGTTTTAAAAATTCATCCATTTTAACTGAAAACATTTAGAAGAGCTTAAAAAACAAATAATTTGGCATTTTGATTTTTTATCTTAGCGTAACTGTTAACGGGTTAAATAAAAAAAATGTCTTTGACATGTTATTCTTATGGGAAGTCAAGAAACCTCTATATCTTGCTTATTTATTGACATAACTTAATCAAATTTTGTAAATCCTATACTATAATACGAGGAATGTCTGAAGGGATGTGTGTTCCACGATCTCGAAATCTAGCTGTTAGATTTTGCTTAAACTTTGCATTTAAGAGTGTTTTGGCCCAAAAATAAGTTTAGAAACAGCCTCAATCCCAGGAAAAATCGAATTTGGTCTAAATTTAAGTTTTAAAATCGTAAATTTTAACATTGGTCTTACGGGTTGCTATTTTGGTAACGAAATAACAACTAAATGTAAACAAAAATAAAGGAACATTAATGTTAAGCAGACCTTTTGAAACAGCTGTTAACTGTGAAGAGGTATAGTTGGTTGTTGGTGAAAATATTAAAATTGAATCAAAACCAACGAGCAAGGCTCGGTTAACCTGGTACTATAATACATAAATAGGGTTTAACTTATACTTGCTTACAAAAACCCATATGGCAGCAAACATACATACTCACCCCCATAGAGTTTATGGGGAAAATAAAAAATTGCCAAAGTTTGATACTAATTTGTGTTTACATTCACGAATTATCGATTAACGTAGATTTTCTAACAACACCCCATGGCAACAAAAGTACACACTCGATCCTATGGTGTTTTTATGGGGAATGTAAATAATCTAAATCCAAAATTCCATTGGAAATTCGCTAAGTACGCAGGTCTGCTCCGACGGGGGTATTTTTTAACAATTTTATGTTTTGGTCGTAAAATACTTCCTCTTAGTTCGTAGTTTTGCAGTAAGCTTTCAGATTTTTTTAAAATTTTTGTTCTTTGATCCCTCAAAGTTTGTTTTTTGTCCATAAGATTACCATAGTGCATAACTTGTATTGTTTTGAAAAACACAAACAGCTACATAAAGTATAACATAGGCTAACTTAGATCCGGGGAAGAGCTGTAACTAAAATGTGGGCTAACTGGAGACTGTGTGTTAAAAGAAAAATAAAAACAAGCAAAATACTGAAATGTTGCCCTTTGTATGTCCCATGCCAACCCAATGTCAACCCGATGCGGCACTCTATGCTGCAATAGTATTCCTAGTACTGTATGTATTATTAAGAAAATGAAAAAGAAAGTTTTAAGTTCCTTCGCCGAGGCCACTCGATACGTTTTTAGTAATAATTATATTTTGGGCCTCAAGTTTTGTAAACATGAATTTTTAACGAAAAAGTAAACGAGTACAAAATTTTTGTTTTCAATCAATTTGCACCTAAGAACTAGAAGTAAAGTAACAAAAGTTTAAGTTTTGTCAAAGATTTTCTGAAATATTTCAGCTGAAATGGGCTTACTCCGAACCGCATCAGTGCTGACTGCTCAATGTAACAACAATAAAGGATTCCATTGTTGAATTCCTCTCAACTGCTCTTTAAACAGCACATTTGGAAGCATCAGTAATTTAAAACTCCGCTCATACTATACTTTACAAATTTAGTAAAGTTAAATGTTGAAAAAATGCGTTGATTCTAGTAAAAATGTATTTGCTCTTTTATGTAAATTAAAAAGGAAGATAAATACGAATAATTCTTCTATCTTTCGGTTAATTTTATTGTTAAATTGTATTTTACCTCGATTTGTTACGAATTTATATGGAACTAGCATTTACCCGGCGCGCGTTGCTGCGCTCAAATTAAGTTGTTTACACAAATAAAGCTATTTTAATATAACAAAAAAAGATAAGTTAAGTTTTAAGTTTTTTAATATAACAAAAAAAGTCAATGGCATAGAAAGTAAGTATATTAATATTACTGTAAGGCCAAAGGATAAACAGGCATTTTGCAAATTTAAACCCAGAATAGTCAAAGTTTGCCTTGTATCTTATTGATCGTAATTGCAAATGCAAGAGCACCTATGAGCAAAGAGGCACGTCCATGTCAAATTTCAATTCCGGAGGCCCTAAATTAATTTTAAAGTCCAGTGGAGCACAGCCCTACTAAAAAATTTATTTGCAAAACCATTCTTGGTGAGTACCTATGAGCAAAGAGGCAAGTAAAAGTAAAATTTCAACCATGGTGGCCCTAAAGTAATTTAAAGTCCAGTGGGGCGGAGCCCTAAAGAGCTTAAAAATTATATTTGCAAAACCGTTTCCTAGTGAGTAGCTATGAACAAAAAGAATAATACATCAAATTTCAACCCCGGTGGCCCTAAAGTAATTTTAAAGTCCAGTGGGGCGGAGCCCTAAAGTGCTTAAAAACTATATGTGCAAAACCGTTTCTTAGTGAGCACCCATGAACAAAAAGAATCATCCATATAATTTCAACCCCGGTGGCACTAAAGTGATCTTAAAGTCCAGTGGGGCGGAGCTCTAAAGATCTTAAAAAACTATATTTGCAAAACTGTTTCTTAGTAAGCACCTAAGAATAAAGAGAATCGTCTGTCAAATTTCAACCCCGGTGGCCCTAAAGTAATTTCTAAGCCCAGTGGGGCGGAGCCCTAAAGAACTTGAAAAACTATATTTGCAAAACCGTTTCTTGGTGAATAAGTATGAGCAAAGAGGCACGTCCATGTTAAATTTCAACCCTGGTGGCCCTGAAGTAATTTTGAAGTCTAATGGAACAGACCCCTAAAAAGCTTCAAAAACTATATTTGCAAAACCGTTTCCTAGTGAGTACCTATTAGCAAAGAGAATCGTCCATGTCAAATTTCAGCTCCGGAGGTCCTAAAGTAATTTCAATGTCCAGTGAGGCGGAGCCCTAAAGTGCTTAAAAAACTATATTTGCAAAATCGTTTCTCAGTGAGTACCTGTGGGTAAAGAGCATCGTCCATCAAATTTCAACCCCGGTGGCCCTAAAGTAATTTTGAGGTCCAGTAGGGTGGAGCCCTAAAGAGCTTAAAAAACTATATTTGCAAAACCGTTTCCTAGTGAGTACCCATGAGCAAAGAGAATCGTCCATGTCAAATTTCAGCTCAGGAGGTCCTAAAGTAATTTCAATGTCCAGTGAGGCGGAGCCCTAAAGTGCTTAAAAAACTATATTTGCAAAATCGTTTCTTAGTGAATACCTATGGGTAAAGAGCATCGTCCATCAAATTTCAACCCCGGTTTCCCTAAAGTAATTTTGAAGTCCAGTGGCGTGGAGCCCTAAAGAGCTTAAAAAACTATATTTGCAAAACCGTTTCCTAGTGAGTACCCATGAGCAAAGAGAATCGTCCATGTCAAATTTCAGCTCAGGAGGTCCTAAAGTAATTTCAATGTCCAGTGAGGCGGAGCCCTAAAGTGCTTAAAAAACTATATTTGCAAAATCGTTTCTTAGTGAGCACATATGAATAAAAAGTATGTTAAATTTCAACGTCCATGTTAAATTTCAACCCTGGTGGCCCTGAAGTAATTTTGAAGTCTAATGGAACAGACCCCTAAAAAGCTTCAAAAACTATATTTGCAAAACCGTTTCCTAGTGAGTACCTATTAGCAAAGAGAATCGTCCATGTCAAATTTCATCCCCGGTGGCCCTAAAGTTATTTCAAAGTCCAGTGGGGCGGAACCCTAAAGAGCTTAAAAAACTATATTTGCAAAAACCGTTTCTTGGTGAGTACCTATAAACAAAGAGGCACGTCCATGTTAAATTTCAACCCTGGTGTCCCTAAAGTAATTTTGAAGTCCAGTGGGGTGAGCCCTAAAGAGCTTAAAAAACTATATTTGCAAAACCAATGGACCTATGGTGCACCTATGGACAAAGAGAATCGACTATGTCAAATTTCACCACCTGTAGGCTTTTAAGTGTAATTGTGAGCTTCCGTAGCTACACATCAACATTATACCTCACACCTGGTTACTTCTATGATTATAAGCATCTGCTTGAATGAAACTTTCAAATTTTTTAATTGCAGCAGTTCATTTTGTAAACACTAAATTTCGAAAACCTGACACTGCACCATTGTATGCCCTCTGGGTCAGAGCCCTTTGGACAGATTTGCACCAAACTTCACACAAACCATCCTCGAATAATGCTTACTAATGCCTGAAAGTTTCGTTGCAATCTGTTGAGCGGTTTCGGAGTCTATAGGCAACAAACATATATATATATATATATATATATATATATATATATATATATATATATATTTATATATACAAATATATATACATACTTTCTCTTTTATAGATATAGATTCTAGTGTTACGATTTGAACTCGAGTTTGAATATTTATGATTTCACAAATTCCAAGAGAAATATGGAGTGTAGGACTCACTCAGGCTTGAATCGGAACTTTATCGGTGAAGTTAACAAAATTACAAAAGTTATGAAAACATTTTATTCTTTTTTAATCCCTAAAATTATTGTATTATTTTTCTACCCGACAAAATTAATAAATATACGATTTCCAGGCAAAAAATAAAAAAATAAAAAACTTGAAAGGTCAGTCAACAACGTTTTATTATGAAGAGAAATAATATCTAGGGAACGGCGGAGAGTAAAATGTTTTGGACAGTGCTCACTCTGCCACTGTCAGTTCCATGATAAATTTAAGGAATAGTCAAGGACTGAACCCTATGATATGTAACAGATTATTGTACAATGTACAGTCATGGCATTGTACACTGTAAAAATTTTACCACAATCTTAGCCACTTATGGTTGATGAACACAAACTCTAGCCAATAAAATAATTCAGATTTTAAAGCATCCAGTAATTTTTCTAAATAAATTTTACTGACCATATTTCATGCAAGGGTAATGTTTTGTAACCCCAACGTTAGCTAAATGTTGTAATCGTTGTACTAAAATATAAAATATAATGTCTTTTCGCAAAAATTTCATTTGTTTATATTAATTTGTTTGATTTAAAAATGATTTTAATTCAACGTGTTAAACGTATTTCTTTTTCACTTTATATTTAACATTAACTAACAAAATTCCAAAATAGTTTTATCATTTTGTTTCTAAATATCGTTCTCCACATTCATTGACGTACTCTTTGTTATTAGTTCTTGAGTAGCTAATAACACAGGAAGACAGGATGTTTTTTGCAACGTCATCCTACAATTGCATTATTTTTTTGCATTTTTCATAGGTTATTAAAAAAAAAAATGTATTTTTGTAAATTTTGATTTTTTACCAATGAATTAAGCTCAAAATTATTGGCCCTGAGCAAGCCAATTTTGTTGTGAAAATCATAAGTAAAAAACAAATTTTTAATATCGACTCCTGTAGTCATTTGGTTTCCTGGAAAAATTGAGGAAATTTTTCACTTTCTATTTGAACGTTTTTTATAAAACCTATTTTAAGTTATTCTTTACATATGACGATAAAAATAGGGCAGTTAAATAACAGCAGTGTAATCATTTTTAACATAAACTAGAATATAATTGATTTTTTTATTAAAATTCAAAATTTGTTTTTAATTCGAACCCACTTCTCAAACTTATACGGAAGCGAAAGTCACATTGCAGAGTGTCGGTTATGTTATACCAAGGCGTGAGCAAGGAATATGTCACTTCCAGCGACAATATGGGGTTGGGGGTTGAGAAATACCACACGGTTACTCTTGTCATATTAATAATCAATACATGTCATCTAAACTTACTGATAAACCGATTTTAAGTGTACTACGAAAAATTTTCAGTGATTAGAACACAAAAAGACTGGATGCATATCAATTTTTTAAATTAATTTTTTAAGACATGTTATTTAATAACATCAACTGTACTCGATAAACCTCGAGAATATTATTATTGTTCACATAAATTCTCACATATTTGACGATAGCATTTTCTATTAACAGTAAATAAATAACATGCATAATATGTTAAAACAAAACATAAAAAATTGGAGTCAAGTTAAAAATGAAAAGTGACTTTTGGGAAAATTAAAAAGGATACATCCTTCCACTATACAGCCTGCAAGATTTTGAGCTTTTCTGGATAATAGAAAACATTCTGTATTCCTGTATACTTTGATAACAGTAGTGTAGGGGAAAGTGGAGTATAACCGGGTGGCTAATCTTTAGTGACATGTAGATGCCATGTTTTTATACAGAAAATTTTAAATAATGTCTCAGTTTATCTTGTGTTTATTTGTTTTTGATTTGCTTCTTTTAAAAACTTGATAAGTCTTATAGTTTTTTTTTCTGTGATTTTTTTTTGTAAAAAAAGTGCAAGTACCCGGATTCACCCCACTAGTGGGGTGATACCGGGTACACATGCTAAGTATATGGGAAATAGACAAAAAACAAAATTTTTAGTAGGATTAAAATTTTATTACTAAGTACACACAATTAAGTCAAAGATAGTATCAAAGATAACATATTCATTTAATGTATGAGCGAAAAATCAAATTTTAAATATTTAGATCATATAACATGTATAAATACCATCCGGTTTTACCCCGCGCGTCATACCCGGTTTCACCCCACTGGTAGTAACTAACAAAAACTTAACATATTCAGAGTGCTTAAAACTAATTTGAAATATTGCTTATATCAGTGTAAAGATAAAGACATAGACTACACAATAGTGTAGTCACCTTCAACAAAACTCATGTAGTTTTTCCGTAGTAGGCGATCAAACTGTCTGTAACATTGGGAAACGAAATATCAAAAACAAAGAAACACACTCTTAACAGCCAGAGTTCTGCTTAGAGACTAATGGCGCAATGTCCGCAACTTTCCCTCTCCAACTTAATGTTAATTTCGGCATTTATCGCCAGGTACCAGCACTTACTTGGTCAAAACCCGACCACCCGGTTTGTACCCAACCACCCGGTTATACCCACCTCTCCCCTACAAGCGTCAAAAGGATATCAATTTTCACACAAGGTTCAGGGAATACTCTTCTTTCAATTTATGCTTTTCTTTTAAGGCTCGAATAAAGAATAACCTGAAATAGTGGCACTAGTTGTTACAAACAAAGGAGTACCTAGATATATTTTTATCCATATATTTTTTATTTTTACCACTGGATTTAGTTCAAAAACACACAATTTAGCACTTTAGGCTTTGGTCTATCTCCATTGGTTTCCGAGATATTAAAAAGTATGATTACACTTTGTATTTTGGGGCTCCAATGTTGATCTTATGGAGAATAAGGATTAATTTTCCACTTATTAACCAATATTTTTTTATGAAACTTGGTATTTTGCTTCATTTGGTTGAGATTCAACCATTTATGTTTAAAAAATCTTTTTTTGTACTTATCATGACAGCAAACGTGTATCCTCTTTTCCCATGTTAATCATACGGAGAATAGGCAATCTCCTTTATTTATTGACGTAGTGCCAGGGGGACCGAGCTTAAGCTCGGTAAAATTGTTACTTTCATTCTCACACGAAGCTCGTTCGCTCCGCTCACTCGCCCCCTTACATTTTAAAGACGAGCTCGTTCGCTTCGCTCACTCGCCAAGCCGACGGGTGCTTCATTTTGGTATAATTGTCTTAAACTACAGGTTAAAGATGTAACACATTGGTTTATTCAGGTACATTGTAAACTTCCTGGCCTATTAAATTATATTATCAATGATGTTAACTTAACTATAGAAGATTGGACTTCTGCCAATTCACTTTGTCTAAACACCAGTAAAACTCAGAGTATGGAATTTAACCTTGGGATCTTAAAGCCTAATGAAGTCAGTGTTTCATTTTTAGGTGTTTCTGTTCAAAATAATGTTAAGTGGAATATTCATATTGAAGTTGTGTGTAATAGAGTCGCCAAAGGTATTTTTATTCTGAGAAAATTTAGATCTTTTGTAAGTATTGATGTATTAAAGTCTATATATTTTGGTCATATTCAGAGTCATTTATCATATGGTATTATTGTATGGGGCCATTCTGGAGAATTAGGCAAACTCTTGATTTTACAAAAAAGAGCTGTCAGGACAATTTATAATGTTAATAATAGAACGCATTGTAAGCAATTATTTAAGCAGCTTGGGATTCTAACTGTAACTTCTTTGTATATTTTAAATTGTTTATTGTATATTGAGTGCAATTTAGAAAATTTTCCGTCTAATTGTTTAGTTCACAATCATTTCACGAGACAGAGCTCTTATCTTCGACCAACGCAATGTAACCTGGAAATGTCTAAGAAAACTTTTATCGAATTTGGCAAAAAGATTTATAATTTGTTACCAAGTCATATCAAATGTTTAGAATTAAGTAAATTTAAGGTTAGCGTTAGGAAAATTCTCTGTGATTTATGTGTTTATAATGTTCAAGAATTTATTGAGTCCATGACCCCTGTGTACTCTAGATTAGCCTTTTGATAAAAAAAAAGAAAAAAATGTTATTGACGTTGCTGTACATGAATTTGTTGTTGGCAATAAATTGATTTGATTTGATTTGATTTGATATTTACAGTTATCAGCTGATTTTTGTTCAATTAATAAAATCTCCATAAGTATAACATGGGATCTTTGAAGTGCTCTAGCGCGAAAACCGGATTTTTCTCAGCTATGGGACCAACTCCAATCGATTTCTGGTGGCCAAAACCCCCATATTCAATAAAAAATCAAAAATCCTTGGAGCGAAAAAAACTTTGCCCGGACAAACAGAGCTTGTTTTAGAGTATAAGATATTAATGAAATTTATTATACTAGTATACGTGTTGCTCGAAATCGAGCAATTTTTTTAACACAGTACAAAAGTTACTTTTAGTTCTAAATCAATGACATCCGTCCAATCCAATATTGTGAATCTCTTTAATCACCAAAACTACACGTGCTTTCAGCTGATTAGGAACATATGTTTAAAATGTTTTATTCAATCCCAATGTTATTTAAATGGGAAACTTTGAGATTTCAATGGTGGATAGCGCCTTTATTTTCAGTCCGATTCTCATCAATTTTTGGCGGAAACAACTACAAACCAAGCCCTATCCAATGACACCAAAAACTTGAAAATCGGTTGAAAATTGTAGGAGGAGTTCTTAAGACAAAAAAAACCCCTTAGCGTATTAAATAAGTATAGATTGCTTCATATGGTTGAAATAATTTGTTATGCTAAAAACCTACTTTCAGTGTTCTCCATGGCAGCATACCTGCATTTTCTTTCCCTATATTTACCATAAGCGGAATAGACGTTAATTTCCCTTTTTATGAGCACGTGATAAAATTTTGTTTACAGGTTCATCTGGAACTAAATTTGCTAATGCAAATGTTACTAATTTTAAAATTTGCTGAGTATGCAGGTCTAATGCGACGGGGAGTATTTTTGTTTTCTAATTAACAATCTTTATAATATTACCTTCTCGGGCATTTTTTTACATTTTTGTTTTACTAACTTATCAAAGGAGAGACTACGTAAAAGTAAATGTGGTCTTACCGAGCTTAAAAATAACACATTAGTTAAAAAAATGGAACAGAAAAATATACAATAGAAATATATCTGAAACATTAAAGCTGAGAGGGCTTTAAGTCTACTCTAAATCGCATCACTGCTGACAGTGTTGACTTCCCAACGTAACAACAATAAAGCATTATATACATTATGGCTAAGTTTTCATAAACCGTTCTTGTTTTACATGACAGTTAGAAATATTAATGATTTAGGCTCTGAATCAGTAAGCTTCACTAATCTTTACTAAGTAACGTATTTAGGCTATTCTGCTTAGGATTCTAAATAAATTATACAATTTACTTAAACTACTTGTTAAGACGATTAAATTTGATGCAGAATTAAATTACAATGTGCATCATTATTATTTATATGGACACCACAAAAAAAAAAATAAATAAATAAAAAAACAGATTTCTAACACATTATGTGTTAATTTATATGTGTTGTGAAAAAATAATACGTTTCATTACGAACGTAATGTTATGCAGTTGAATATATGTGTTTAGATTTTCATTTTTTTTTATTATTTGAAGAATTGAATAATGTATTGGCTACTTTTTCGTTTAAAATATTATTCTTATCTTTATTACTTCTTATTATTAATATTCAAGTATGATTATTTTCCTCGTTTTTTTCTTAGCTTGTGTACATCGTGGGAGAAATCCAAGGGTAGGCCTACACCTACCGTTAGAAAGGTAGTGCCTTGAGATAGCAGAAACTCATACAATTCATATCAATTCATATTGGCATCCAGGGCTACGCTTTTGGTGTATATTTTAAAACTAATTAATTGAACTTTTTTGAAGAATAGAAAATATTCTACATTCACGTATCCTTGCAAATTACAAGTGGAACCTACAACACAATTTAGAAACTTATAAGTATTTTGACATTACTAAAGTACGAGAGATACTATTCTACATTTATTAATTCACAAAAACTGTAGGATTTGCAGGAACCTTGAAGCAAGCACTTTGCCAATCTATCAATTTTGATTAGCTAACAATAAACCTCTCTTGGCTTGATTATTGTATGTTGTAAAACATGTATGTTGTAAAACATGTGTTGTAAAACATGTTAGTATGGTTACTTTTGTTAGTGAATTTATACGAAAGAAATCTGGAAAATCTATTTAAATAATCGAAAATATTATTCAAACACAATCTTGGGATAAACTTAATTCTAATTTACGTTTTCAGAAAGCTCCAGTTGGATTAAGTTGTTCTCTGTGATTGACTAATGAGTTTTCTGCAGATCTTTTCTCGTCATTTTCGATTCTTTTCAATATTGAACTAACTTAAGTTCTTGATAAAAGTTAATTTCGATAGATTTTTTATAACTTATTGGTATTATAAAATTCACCTTTGCAAACATTAGATAGTTATTTGACCATAGCAAAGTTAAAATATATATTTTAATAAACCGCGTGTAAACTTTAAACAAGCCTATACATTAATTGTTAGCATCTTTATGAAATTATAATATTCTACCCTTTCTAGTTTAATTGAGTTTAAGGATAATTCCAGCACGATTCCAGTATAAATATTTAACTTACAATTGTAATTCGCATTAACACAAAATTTGTAAATCGTACATCCACATTTTGTTTAGTAATTTTTCTAACTAATAGGATGGGAATTATATTACAACATATCTTTATTGTTGTACATTAACTTACATTGTTACCCGATTAAAATAAATACCCCCCGTCGCAGCAGACCTGCGTACTCAGCGAATTTCCAAATTAGTAATATTAATTGTGACCAGCTAAACTTGTAAACAAAATTTCATTAGTGCAAAATAAATAGGGAAATAAATGTCTATTCTCCTTAAGATATAGGGAAAGAGTATGCAGGTATGCTGCCATGGGGGACACTAAAAGTAGGTTTTTAGCTTAGAAAAAAATTATTTCGACCATATAAAGCCATATAGTAAGTTTCATCAATATCTGTCCATAAATAAAAGAGTTTGCCTATTCTCCATATGATTAACATGGGAACAGAGTATGCAGGTTTGCTGCCATGATAAGTAAAAAAAACCAAGATTTTTACCTTAAATGGATGAATCTCAACCAAATGAAGCTAAATACTAAGTTTCATCCAAAAATATTGGTTAATAAGTGAAATATTAACACATCCTTATTCTCCATAAGATTAACATTGGAGCCCCAAAAGACAATGTACTGTCTTTAGACTTTGTAATATCTCGGTAACCAATGGAGTTAGAGCAAAGCTTCAAAGTACTAAATTGTGTGTTTTTTTGAGCTAAATCCAATGGTCAAAATAAATATAAAAAATTTTTTAAATTTACATATGAAAAATGCAAAAAACCCATTTTTGGGGTACAAAACCCTCCAAAACTACCCCTTCCGGTAGGTCGATATGTCTGGTTTTCGAACTCATCCGAATAAACGTAGGATTACACATCTCTACCAAATTTGGTGTCGATCGGAACATTTTTACGAGAGTTATCGTGTCTAGGGACACATACATATATATATCTATATAGTTGTAACATTGACTTTGTACACTACGTGACCTAAACCTACTAATGTCCCATTCATGTTTTAAATTGTAATAACAATACTCCGTTATGACACAACGCACAAAATTAATTGTGGTTTGATGCTCTGTTGATGGAAGAAGGTGAAAGAAGGTGAAAGCAGATTAGTGTGGCATTACAGCGGACAGCAAGCAAAATCTCAATGCCAAGCAGTCTTTCTCAAGTATGATATAACCACCACATGGCAAGTGTCCGGGATTCATTGTTAGAGCCCGTTTTTTAAAACTTGATTCTTGAAGGGAGAGATGGTGGAGGGGGTTTGTTTATCCTTGCTAAAATCCCTTTAGCTGAAGGTTTTTGGTTTGGTTGTTGTTTTTGTTTTATTTAACTGTTGCATACCAGCTAGTAATTTCACATTACAACATATTATGTATCATTTTTACAATACCATTGATAACAGTTGTTATTTAATCAGTTTACTTTAGAACTGTTACTTTTAACAAGGCATAGGTTTGGCTTGAAAGTATAGTAGCTGGCTAGGAGTTACTGAAAGACATTATAACTTATTTAAAACGTTATTTATTTAAGGAAATCTGGTACTTGATCATGTTTTCAACGAGTTTAAATTTTTTCCAATTTAAATCTCTCCCCCACCCAAATGTTGTCAAGAAGGATCAAGTTAAAAAAATAAGGAATTTAATCGGAAGTAACCAAATAAAATAAAAGTTAAAACCATATTGATATTCAAATTTATAAGTTTCCCAGTTAGTCATTATGTAAAGCCGCTTTCTATTATCGAAATTGAAACGTGAAATGTCTTAAACTTTGTCTAACAGTAAAACAGTAAAAATCCGTTATTGTAAAAATGTAAAAAAATTCTTATTAGTACCGGATATTTAATAAATATAATCTTGGGAATCGGTAAAATAACATGTGAAAATCATTAAATAAATCTCACATTAATTTAATAGACTTAATGGAGCGCGATTGAAAATCTGAAAATTCCGTTATCTCCTCGCTAACTTAATATCTTGCAGAGTTGAATTCAATCGGACTCCCGACATACCTCGAGGAAATAAGATTAAAAGAAATTTACAAAGCTACCGGTAATTAGGTTACAAGAAAGAACAACTAATCACAGTAGCTTTTGAGGAGTTTTATTTGAATTTAATATACTTAAAACAAGAACAGTGTTTAGCAGTGTTGAGTCATATTTAATTTAAAAAATTAATTAAAAGCAAAATCTTCGTTTAATATTGGGGCAGCATAAAGCATGCCATGAAAATCTATTTTCATGTTGTATTTATATACTAAAATGTCGTTTTAAATATATTTTAGAACTAATCTGTCAGTCGATAGAGACCAATAATTGATGAAGACTATTTACCGCCTAGAAGAAAAAAACTATTTATTCAACATAAAATATAAATCAAACAATACAGTAATGTAATCTAACTCCAAGACATACTGTATTACCGCCTACAATGCCTTTGAGTTTTATAACTATCGTCAAACATTTTTACTCTGCAACATTTCAATAAATATCTAGTTTTATTGAATTGTTTAAAGTGAAGAAAACGTAGCACAAAGCCGAGGAGATGCTTGAATGTCGACGGCCATACAAGGTCTGTTGTAGCGACATATTCCAAGGGGAATCGTTGAAATCAATGGTCTTTTGTAGCCAACGGGCGTGCATCAACTGCGCGAATTGACCTGAGCCAGGTAGCCAGGGATGCATCAACTGCGCGAAACGCTCCAAGGGACGACCAGAGAATTGCATTAAGAGGGCGTTGGAGTCAATCCAAATTCCGCCTTTCCCCCATAAGAGCAATGTTAAACGGGATGTCAAATAACTCTTTTATTTATAATCAGAAAATAATGGTTTATAGCTCTAAATAAAAGTTCATCAAGGCGGATTTGGTTTGCGAGAGGAATTTTTTATAAAAATTAGTGTTTTTTACTAACTTGAAATAACAAAGCAAGTTTTTTTACTACTTTTAAAACATTTTCTACAGAACTTTATAAATTATTTACAAAGAATCGATCTCGCAAAAGGAACGGGGAATTTAATTGTGATTCAAACGCTATTTATTCTGAACCAATCGGACAAAAAATAAAGAAATTATATGACAAATGCCGGGGACAAGTTTAGCATTGCTCTTATGGGAAATAAATTCAACATGGCGGCACTCCAACGCCCTCTTAACTGCGCGAAGTGGTGGATCTATTTCAGTATCATATCATAAGACAACATAGGGCTTTAATATTTGCAAATTAGATAAATTCTTGTATTTTAATTTAAATCTAGTTCCCATAAGGAGGATATTTTATCACACTCTGACGATTAAAACTCTTTGGAACTTGTATCCGGCCTTAACTATTACATTTTATACTTTCACTGATAAATTACATCCAAAATCATTCCACTATTTTTAACAACAAATATAAGTGAGACTGCATTTACAAAGCAAACAACAAAATATTTACAGTTAGCAAATTAAAAAAAAAAAAAAAAAAAAAAAAAAAATAGGCTATTTACGAAAAATATAAGGCAACGTGGGTGATGTTGTCCCTTTGAAAACTACACCGTAACGGACCGAAATAACCAGTAAAATAACATGGGGAGTGGAGTTTAGAAAATACTTAAATATTTCGCTTTGATTTCGCTTTTTTTGATTTCGCAATATTTCGCTTAAATATTGGGGCATGAGTCGCTTTGGTGGCACATGGGTAGTTAGACAGGGGGGCACGGGGGAAACATGGAAAAGGCTTGCTGGACATAGGGGTCATGGGGACACAGGAGAATAGAGGCGGGAGGGGCACGAGGTGGTACGGGTGATGCGGGGGCATGGGAGGCACGCGGGTCCCTGGCGCATATGGGAGTACTAAGCACGGGTCATGTGGGAGAACAAGGGGACATGAGGAAGGCATGGGGAACACAAGGAGCTGGGGAGGGGGCACAGGGACATGGAAGCACAGGGGCTCAGAATACAGTGGTTTACAGTATTAATAGGCTAATTTGAACCATTTTGTCATGTTGAATTGAAGTACAGTATTTTATTTATTTGAGTTTCGAACTCATCACGTACATGGTTAAGGTTAAAACCATTTTTATTGCGTCCGGCAGTTTAGTAATGTAATTAATTTTAATTTTTTCCACAAAATAGACTACTGTACGTAATACAAGGAAAATTATTCTTTCATTGCTGATTTGATACCACCAATAAGTTCTATCAAGATTAAGGTAATATTTTTTAGTAAAATTGAAGAGTGTAAATTCACAGTATAGCTTGAGAAGAATACTGTGAATTTACACTCTTCAATTTTACTAAAAAATATTACCTTAATCTTGATAGAACTTATTGGTGGTATCAAATCAGCAATGAAAGAATAATTTTCCTTGTATTACGTACAGTAGTCTATTTTGTGGAAAAAATTAAAATTAATTACATTACTAAACTGCCGGACGCAATAAAAATGGTTTTAACCTTAACCATGTACGTGATGAGTTCGAAACTCAAATAAATAAAATATTGTACTTCAATTCAACATGACAAAATGGTTCAAATTAGCCTATTAATACTGTAAACCACTGTATTCTGAGCCCCTGTGCTTCCATGTCACTGTGCCCCCTCCCCAGCTCCTCGTGTTCCCCATGCCTTCCTCATGTCCCCTTGTTCTCCCACATAACCCGTGCTTAGTACTCCCATATGCGCCAGGGACCCGCGTGCCTCCCATGCCCCCGCATCACCCGTACCACCTCGTGCCCCTCCCGCCTCTATTCTCCTGTGTCCCCATGACCCCTATGTCCAGCAAGCCTTTTCCATGTTTCCCCCGTGCCCCCCTGTCTAACTACCCATGTGCCACCAAAGCGACTCATGCCCCTGGTACCCTCCCATGCCCCCCACCCCCTCACCACCAATCTCCTGTTCCCTCCATGCTCTCGTACCCCTATGCCCGTGGTTCCACTCTGTCCCCCATCCTCCCTGTGTTTAAAATCGTTCTTCCCTGTGTCTCCATGCTACAAAAGGTTCTCTTGACCATTGTACCCTCCCATGCCCCAGCGCCGCCATGCCTCCCCTTGGCCCCCCTTTCCCCCATGCTCCACAGCCACCATGCCCGCCGTTCTTCCCAGTGCCCCTATGTCTCCCATGCCTCCTCCACGTCCCCTTTCGCTCCCATGTCCAACTACCCCTGTGCCACCAAAGCACGTAGTGCCCTGGTACCCTCCCATACCCCTCGCCACCCCCACGTCCCATACACCCGTTCCCCGATGTCCCGTGCCCCTATGCCCGCTGTTCTTCCCTGTGCCTCCATGCCCCCCAAGCCCAACTACCCCTATACCACCAAAGCCCATCTTGCCCCTTGTACCCTCCCATGCTCCCGCGCCCCTTCTCCCATGCCCCCTTGGCCCCCGTTTCCCCCATACTACTGTACTCCCATGACCGCCGTTCCTCCCCGAGCCCCCTTGCCCCCTGTCCTCCATGCCTCCCCCATTCTTCCACATACCCCCATGCCCTTTATATCCACCCATGCCCCAACATACCCCCATATACAAATACCTCCATGCCTCCTATCACCTGTTCCATCGACGTCCCTTATGTAGTACGTTTGTCTGTTTGTTTAATGGAAAACATTGATATATATATTGTTTGTTTTCGCACACTGTCATTTACATGAATAGGGCCTAGCTCCCCGTCTGTATGGGTTAACGGGCATTGGTTGTTTCCATACTACTTACGTAAAGAAAGAAGTAGAGAATGAATAAAAAAAATATTTCTCACACAGAGGTTATCCAATGTTTTTATTTTACACGAAAATAAAAAAACACTTTAGAAAAACGATTCAACTCTAACCACTAAATATAGCCAAAATGTAAAACAGTAACATAATAACTGAACGTCATTCACTGAGTAAACACAATATATTAACTATTATACTAACTGTATCAAGGTTAGGCATCTTTTAATTGTGGTCTATTCAACATACAAAATCATTTTAGTCCTCAGTCCTGATTATATACTAAATGTCATAGATGTGGCCACGAAGAAGAAATAGGCCTACACTGTGGATTCGTAATTTTTTCATGACTATTGGTGTTTCCATTTTTTATAGTGCATTGCCGATTTTTAAAAGTTATACTTAAGGTTATCTTAACTCAAAGTAAACAGCTGAGTTGTTCAGCTAATGTAAAATATTCACTGGAACATCTGCTTAATCACACGTGTAGATCTAAAAATCTCCTCCCCATAAGATTAACATTGGAACTTCATGGACCAATGGGGCAAAGCCCAGGTAACTTTTGATAATTCTGGTATTTTTCCTTGCGTCCTTGGCCCTCAAGCTTTATAATGAGCCATAATACGTTGCCCTATCTTTCTCCTAACTCGAGATATTTCGTGGGGACCGATTCGCTTACGGAATTATATATATATACTAGCTGTTGCCCGTCACGGCTTCGCCCGTGTTGAATTTGTTTTTTAATCTCTTTTAAGACCTACGAAATCTTCTTCTTTATAATATAAATTCAGATTAATATATTGAAATAGCATAAGAGGGGCACCTATGAGCAAAGAGGAACGATCATGTCAAATATTAACCCCGTAGGCCATAGAGTAATTTTTAAGTCCAGTGGGGCGGAGCCCTAAAGGGTTTCAAAAACTATAATTCCAAAACCGTTTCTTGGTGTTTTCCTATGAGCAAAGAGGAACATCCATTTCAAATATTAACCCCATAGGTCATAGAATAATTTTAAGTATAGTGGGTTGGAACCCTAGAGGACTTTTCACGTCAAATTTTCACCCCGTAGAATCTATGGTGACTTAAAGGTTCTGTGGAGTGGAGCCCTAAAGGAAATTTGCAAAATCGTTTCCTAGTAAATGCCCATGAGTAAAGAGTAACGTCCATGTCAATTTCCAACCCCGTAGGCCGTAGAGTAATTTTCAAGCCCAGAGGGGCTTGGCCCTAAAGGGTTTCAAAAACTATATTTCCAAAATAATTTCTTAGTGACTTCTTATGAGCAAAGAGGTACATCCATGTCAAATTTTAACCCCGTAGGCTCTCTAGTAGTTTCTAAGCCCTGAAGGGCGGAGCCCTTAAGGAGTTAAAAAACTATATATTCAAATCCGTTTCTTTGTACATTTGAGTGAAGAGAAATGTCCTCGTCAAATTTTAACCCGTAGGATCTATGGTAACCTAAAGGTTCTGTGGGGCGGAGCCCAAAAAAATTCGCAAAATCGTTTCTTAGTGAATACCCATGACCAAAGAGGAACATCAATGGCAAATTTAACCCAGTAGGCCATAGAGTAATCTTTAAGACCAGTGGGGTGGAGCCCTAAAGGACTTCAAAAACTATATTTCCAAAACCGTATTGGTACAATTTATATACAGTAATACATGAAGCAAATAACACACCATTATTTAAAAAATTTACTTTCATTATCATATCCTTACAATATTTGTATTTAAACTCACATGTCTATAACATTCTTTATTATTGCTTTGAATATACCTCCATCTCATCTCTCTTTTCAAGGTCTTAATTTCTTTTTAATAGTTTACCTCAGGTCCTTCGAGGATTTTTATTAGTTCCTCTCCAGTATCTAGTATTTTAGTGAATACTTATGTCTATGCAAAAAAATAACCCTGTAGGCTCTATAGTAATTTTGAGGTTATTTGGGGCAGAGCCCTGAAGGAAATGTGTAAACAACTTTTTATTGAGCACCTATGACCAAAGAGATTCCAAATTTCAACCCCGCAGGCCCTATATAGTTTATAGATTCGTTTTTCTTTTAATTCGTATTGTCATTGGCCCTAATTGTAACATTATATTGAAATTTCGAAGACTTGTGGGGTGGACCCCTGAAGGGATTTTTGTGAAAGTGTTTCTTAGTGAGCACCTATGTGCAAAGTGTATCTTCCATTTCAAATTTCAACCCCTTAGATCATCTGGCTTTTCATAATCGTTGTTCCCTAGTTTCATATTGGCCATAAGAATAACATTGGACCAAAATTGAAATCGTGTGTGGCGGAGCCCTGATAAATTTGGCAAAACACTTTCGTGGGTAGTAGTGAATACCCATGACCAAAGAGGAACATTGTTTAACCATGGGTAGTAGTGGGGTTTGGTTACTTTCAAAACGGAAGTCGTGCCATTTGCCAGCCGCTGCCGGCCAGCTGCCATCGGCCAGATGGCAAATCAGTTGCTGCCGCCATATGCCATGCCATATAGCTTCCGGTGGGGGAGGAGATGTTATTTGAAATTTGAAATTCAACTTGAGAATTAGGTTATGGAAAGTATGTCAAGGTCATCCAGAGTAAGTTTTAAAAAACCCTATCCCGCTACCACCGGAGTAATAGTTTGGAGAGTGGAACTAACTCTGGTGATAGCGGGATAGGTATAGAATTAGGTTTGTGAACTTTATTTGTGAAAAACATACAATCAATGTGTGACAGCAGTGTTTAAACAAGTTGAAGTTTTGTTATGAACTACAGAGTTGTAAAGACAAACACCGACGACGATGAGAAGGTAAACGCAGAGTCCCCAGATGATGTATTTAAAAAGTTTGAACAAACGTAACATCTCGAGTTGGTTTTCCCGTTCCATTTCCAATCGTTTGATTTCCAATTTCAATTTATCCTCTTCCATCATTGTTACAAATGGAACTTCATCCATCATATCCATCATGTTTGTGTTTTTTGAAATTTTGAAACAAGCGATGTTGATAGTTGAAGAGGCGACGATGGAATGAGAATGGAAAGAGGGAAATGTTGGTTAAATAAAGAAGTGGTGGGGGGGGGGAAGAGCGTTGTTACATGAAGTGGTGGGGGAAAGATGCTGCTCATCATTTGCCTCAGAAGTTGTGTCTGACTGTAGAGGGGTAAGAGGAGTAAGATTTAGTAAACTGTCTTCATCAGAACTTTCAACCTTATCACAAATAGGACAAGCGTAAGTTATTTCCAAATTCATTGTAATAGTGTTAAATTTATCTATAAGTTCATTTAAAGTATTAAATATTTCTTGTAAATCTTCTTTTGAGTTTATTTCAAAACTAGCATTCATTCGTGCCGATGGAGAGGTGTTCATGGTTAGAAAGTTGGCAAACAATTGAGGATAAGCGCCTAGGGAGGGGGCTTATATAATGGTGACCTTGAGCAGGCGTCTAGGGAGGGGGGCTGTCTAGGGAGGGGGCTTCTATATAGGGGACCTTGAGCTTATGATTGAATAAAACGTTTAGTTCTTCTTCTTCGTCTTTTAATTCAATTATTTGAACCGAAGTAGTTGTTTCATCTTCTTCACTCGATGAAGAAAACAATTCGCCAGGATTTAAATATTGAACTACAATTCTGAACCATCTTATAGGATATTTGTCAATGACAGAAAGTAAGTTTTGAAACAATTCTTCCATCTCCTCCCTGTCAGTTATTATATGTTTAAACTTGATAAATTTTCCTTCCATGTTGTTAGTTAGAGTGTTGGAAGTGGAATGATTTAATATTATATAAAAATTAGAACTAGTGGTGGGGGAAATCTCAAGGTCATCCAATTGAAGTTTTAAAAAAGAGTGTAAAACTGAAATTACACATTTGATGGTTCTACAGGATCGGAATACCAATCTGATCTGTATTTACATCTTTTTATCATATGTGTACAAAAATCATCTTGATGAGACTTGGTGCGTTGACAATGAGCAAGATCTAGAGGGTGAAATTTGAAACATCTTTGAGGACAACATGTATGAAAATATCTTGATTTGTAAAATTTGAAAGTTCGCAATTCCGGTGGCGGTAGTTGTTTTGTTTTACATTTGCAATAACAAGATCCAAAGAATTCACATTTAGTACAAGCTAACCCATCCACCATCATTGGTCCTAAATCTGTACACTGTTGTTCACAACAGTAACGAGGTTTGTACTTGTATTTTTGCTCTTCCATGTTGACGCTGCGGAGTCTAGTGAAAGAATAAGATTGTATAGTGATGAATAGCGAGTTTTATGTACTATGAAAAGTGGTAGGGGTAATTTCAAGGTCATCCAAATGGAGTTTTAAAAAATTATACCTTACAAGTGTAAGGATTATTGAAATTTAGGAAGTTTGTTTCTGTTTGTTTTCTTCAGACTTTTTTTCTCTCTCTGCCTTAGCCATAGCAATAAGTTCTTCTGTTGATAGTGGATGTACTTCAGGAAATTTCAAAATTAATTTAGCTTGATATCCTTCTTTAGTTAATACATCTAAATCTTGAGTCATTTGTTCAACAGTGTTATAATCTTTTCCATAGATTTTCCCATCAAGTTCAATCATCATTCTGTATAACATTTTGTAGAATAGATCTTGTCGTGGCGAGAGCTGAGAAGCGAATGATTATTTATTAAAGTGTTACATCTTTTTTATGAACTTGACATTGATCACGTGATTCCTTAGTTGTAATTTTATTTATTAAAAGTTATTCAACATTGGTAATACTTCTGGAACTTGACGTTATGTTGACCAGCTGGCGATGAAGAAGTTGTAGGTTGTGTAGAAAAAAATATTTCATCATCGCAATATTTTGTTTTAGTGAACATCCTTGTATTAGTAGCACTAACATCAACAGTTAAGTGATAACCACCAGTAAGTAAAACTCGCATTTCATTAGTTAAATCTTCAAGTTGTTCAAAAGTAGTTATGGTGTTGGTATCATAAGATGCACACTTAACCTTTAGGGACATGTTGAAGTTTTGTATTTAGTTATAGAGAGCGAGATGTGTACGGTACGAAAGGTAGTCGTAGACTGATGAATTTCACAAGTTGATTTTCACTTTTATTATCACACAAAATTGGGTCAAGGTCATCCCATGGAATTTTTAAAAAAAGCAACATATTGTAATGTATAAACACATTACAATATGTTGCTTTTCTTATTTTTTTTTTTTTTTAGGTTTATATCATATTTATTGAGAAACAATTACAAAGAAATATTTACAATTTTATGTACAAACTAATCAGTAGTAGGTGTTACATGAATTGTAAGTTCAGTAGAGTTGTTTCCACTTGGTCCATGTGATACCAAATAGAGTGCGCCGGGTTGAATTATACGAAGATCTTCATTTTGTAGTAGTTGTACGAAGCGCTTTGGTAGGAAGATTTGAAATTTTGCTTCATCACCAATTGTATAAGGTGCCTCGCTCAATGTGCAATTTATAGCATCACCTACTGAAGTTTCCATCTTCTTTATTGTATGAATGATGTAGTGTTTTTCTTCTTTCAGCTCGGAACATTTCTTCGTAGGTAGGATTGTTGATTTTGAATGAGCGTTGAATTGTTCAACTAAATTTTGAAGTAAGTTGTTTGATGCCATCTTAATGTTTTTGCTGATGCTAATCTTCTTGTTAATAAGAATATCCGTTGGAGATGTTGTCTCTTCGGAGGTTCGAGTAATACTCATGCTGTGTCATGGTAGCGCTCTCACTTTTATTATCGAGATTCCCCCCACCACTGACACTACCCCCACCACTGACACTACCCCCACCACTTTGTTGAAGGAAATTATTCAAGCGGTAGGCATTCTTCAAAGCACACTGTGACCTTCGATGTTTAAAACTTTTTGATGAAATACAAAGTTCATTAAAGTAGCATTGGAAATCTCTATCTATTATTGCATTTATCACTTCATTGCTTGTAAATGATTGTATCCAATTTGCTTTTTCCAATCCTCTTGTGTAGATAGTTTTAAACTCTTTACAATAATGATTCATAATATGCGGCATCATGTTATAATGAATAAAACCTTCATCCCATTTTAAGTTGTGAAAATGTTTGTTTAACCATTTGTTTGTAACTTTCGCTTTAGTTGTTAGTTTATTGAATGGAAATGGAGGTTTGAACAAGTAATGATAAATTACAGATGTGTTCATATCCAAAATTACTAATTCTTTAATAATGAAATTTCCATCATTCCCTCGAAAAGCTTGAAATTCAATTATACCTCTTTTAACTTCCATTAACTGTGATGCAGTAGAAAACGAAACCCGTTTGTTCATGATGAAGTCTCATCCACAACTGACTGTTATTACAAACACGATTGTTCTTCTTTTATTTCTTGTGTTTCTTCGTTTATATTAAAATTGGTGTGATAGTTGTTTAATTGTCTCCACATATCCACTTCTTGAGGTATTCGATTAAAAATTGAAGTATCTACAGGACCATATAAAATTGGAATAAATGGTTGTCTGTCCAATGTATCAATTAGATAATCTTTAATTATTGTACTTGAAAATACTAGTTGTTTTAAGTATCTAGTGACAGGACCGGTAGTACAACTTAAAGTGTAAAATTCTTCTTTAGTGAAATGTAATTTTACATCATGTCTAGTTAAATCTTTGAAGCGAACAACTTGTCCTCCACGATGTTTGATTATATCAACTTCAATATTTGATTCTAATAAACTTAATCTTGTTCTTTTTCCAAATGTGTTGTTAGTTAAATAACATTCCAAAAGATGTAAATGTTTCATTAGAGAATCCCAAGAAGTTTCAGTAAAGATAACCATTTTACTTCCTTGATTTAACATAACAATTGGTGAATAATCCAATGATTTTACAATTCCAACCGATATACTTTTTGTCATGCATGAAGAAATAGGGTAGAAAATTCGAAGAAATACTTCTGTTAAAATATTTGTTGTAATGTTAACTTCAACCTTTTTTCTTTTTACTTCTTTTTCAGCTTCTCCTTCTTCTTCTCTCTTCTTATGTTTGTTAAACTTGAGGAATTCATCCATTTCTTGTTCAACTTGTTTTTCTATATCAGAACTATTTTCATCCATTAGAGGTGTATTTTCTTCTCCGTTAGTAGAATTCATCTTGCGAATGATGTTTCCCATACGACGGTTGAAGATAGAATGAAGTTTCTACTAATTATTTTCTTGCTTTTATATTTTTTTGTAAAATCCTTGAAATTTATATAATTACAAAAATTGTTTATTTTCAACTTGTCTTTTAGAAACAAAATTCTAACCTTAACAATAAAGGAAGATAATTCTAACCTCAATATTTTGCAGTAGTTATACTAATTCTTCTTAAAGTACATTCTTCACTATTCCGGTCAGAGGTGTGTAAGTAACTATTTTATCATGTAGAATTAGACAATATGCCGAAGTTCCATCCGCTACTGGTTCTTCAAATTCCAATTCAATTTTTATATCAACACTTGATGATTTTACTGATTCATTTTGTTTTGAACAATCGATTACAATTATTGGAGCTTTGGAATAATATTGATCAGGTGATAATAGTGGTGTATTAGTCTTTCCATAATATGATGATTGAAATCTTGCGTACATATCATATAAAATGGAAAAACGTTTTTTACTAAACATGACATTTAAATTGTCATATGGAAAAAATTGAGAGTTTAGGAAAACTTTACAATTCTTTATTTTACAATGATCAAATTGACCAGCATTTGCAGTAATAACATCTTTTCGCTTAGTTTGGAAACCGAGTATTATGTACCTTGCACGTTCCAAGTAAGTTGATGTCTTGACGGTCCATGTTTGTCGTTCTGTTTGAGGTAATGTAGGGTATTCATGAAATTCCCAACTTCGGAATGGCATCACAATGTCACGGTCAGATTTTAACTTTTTTAACAATACTATTCTATGTTCATCAGCCAATCTTACATGAGGTACTCTCCAAACAACTTTATCCAATTGTAGTTGCCATTCCAATTTATCTTCCGTAGTTGCAGGGTCTGCAAGTATTAAGTCCTTATTAGTTGAAGATCTGAGTAATACTAATTCTTGTTTAACATTTATTATAACCCTTTTGTAATCTTCAGCAAATCCCAAAAGCAATCGTAAAGGTACATGAAAATGAAAATGACCGTTGGAAGCAGGTGTTATAGTGTCTTTATCGGGAGCAACCCATCCGGCGGTGACTATTGAATTCTTCTCATGTGGTGTTAATGATGTTAATCCTTTTAATGTAGTTGTTATACCAACCTTTTTTGTTGAATCAACTGTCACCCCTGATATCTCATATCTTATTTCATCAAAAAGATATGCCATTGGGTTATTTATAAAAGGAACTGTTGAAGCAGTTTTTCCATCCAATTTTAATACCCTTCCTTCGATGTACAAATAACTTTCACATGGTAATGTGTAAATATCTTGTTGTTGAATGGGAATTCTTATTTCATCATTATTGTTTAATTTTGATGAAGTGTAAGGGTTGTGTGTGTGATATTCCTTCTCCCATAGTGTTTCGTCGAATGTCGGTCCTTGAGATATATCCAGGATATCCATCGTTGTTAAGTTTCAATCGAATCTTTTGTAGAAAACGAATGTTGTCTGATGTTAACTCTTCCAAAGTTCGAGGAGCTACTGAGCTCCCGACTCTTCCGTTGTGGTTTAAATGATAATCCCATGTTGATTTTTATGTCGCCGCTCTGATGTGTATTCGTATAGTAATTGTTTCTCCTCTAAAGTCAACACTATGACCGTCTTGATCCAATATGCTCAGTACGATGTCTGAAATGAAACTGGTGTTTAATGGTAGGTATATCAAGTTTTGTGGCTTCTCAACAATTTTAAAACCTGGAGCAACTGTTGGATAAAATGTATGTAAGATATGCTGATTTACTCCTTCTCTATATGATCCATGTATAATATTACATGTTACATCAATACTATTTACTTTTAATATTGTAACAGTTGTATTACCTGAATGAGTAGTTCCAGGAGTTAAGATTTTCTTTTTTGTATCTGTAAATCCAAGTAAACTGCCAATAGAGTTTTTCATTCCGACATCTATATAATATTTTGAAGTTATTTCTGCTTTTAAAGTATTATTGTTTCCTTTGATTGTGATATTATCTTCTCCGAGTTTTTTCTGTAATAATTGGTTTATATCATCAATTTCATAAGCTCCAGTAGGAAATGTAATTATTTTCAATTCTGAGTATTTTCCTGCAGCATCCTTAGTTTCATAATAATGTAGTAAATTGTTTTTTCCTTCTGTAACATTAGGAATTGAATTGTAGGTAGTCAAATCAAGTAATGCCGCTTCCCATAATCTTTCCTTGGATAAACGCAATGCTGGGAATAGAGTACTTTTTAACGTGGATGAATTTCCACTCAGTGACACTGTATACGATGACATCTTAAAGGTGACTGACACTCTTCGCTAGAAACTCCAAACATAAATGTCCACATATTTCAGTATTGTTAGGTTGTTCTCTTTTGTAATTGTAAAAAATGTTTTTGGAGTTTTGAAAATAATGTTGAAGTTCTTTCGGCGGTGGTAGATTGCCAAAACTGTCAAAGTAGTAAACGGTTTGTCCGAGCTTTTTATAGCATACCCAATGAGTGCCTGGACCATAGGTGGAATCCAAATTTACTATTCCAGTTTCATTTTTCCATATATTAGTTGGTAATGCATCTTTCATAAAAACTCCTCGAAAGAATGGTATTTTCAAACATTTTACATAATCATTTAACTGATGATTAGTTAAGGCTTTATTTGGAATTATCAATTGATTCTTTTTATTTAGTACACACGGTACGGTCTTAGGTATAAACCTGCTCCGTTTTTTACCATTGACCAAACAGAAGCCTTTTTTACTTTTGCTTTACGAGTTCTACGACGTCTCTTTCTAATATTTCCACCTTTTTTGGGAGCTCTTCTTTTTGCAGGTCTTCCTCTGCGACGTCGTCTTCCACCACCAAACTTAGCTTTTGTCTTCATGGCTGTTGTTACTGCCCAAGCCGCTGCTTTTTCTGCAATACTTGCGTCACTTGATTTTACTCTTTGCCAAGCTTTTTCTGCTAGAATTTTATCTGCTATTGATCTATTTGTTGAATCTTTAAACTTTGAATATGCTATATCGTGTTGTTTGCAAGCTTGATCTAATTTATTAATTCCAGGATCTCCTCTTGCTAAACGTTTTGCCAACTTAGTTCCAGGTCCACAATATTGATAACCTCCAGGAATATGTAATTCGTATGGTAGAGCGTCTATCGCTCGATTTACAATAGCACCAACAGGTATCCGTTTAAGCAGGGATAACGCAGCTGAAGTTATACCACGTCCTCTCTTGTTGCTGTCTTGATGATGACTGAGTGATACAGCCTTCATTATGTAGTCTTATATAAACTGGCGTGTTTACTCCACAAGATACTTTACATAAATGAATAAGTTATGTATAATTTTATATATTTAAACACTTAGTTATTCAAATTAATGATATACTGATTTATAATTCTATTTTTAATCCAAGCTTCCCGTTCATCGGGTTGAATTATCACATGACTCGTTGTACTAGCTATATGATTATGGGTATCAATAAGTAAATTGCCCACTATTCTTATTAAACAATCTAAATTTACAGCATCTTTTGGATGTTGAGGATCATGTAATTGCATAATACGTTTATCATTACATGTGTAAGCTGTTGAATCACTTTTTGATGTTTTTATGACTTGTCCAATAGTAGCAGCATCATTTGAATCTTCACCTGGTAAAATATTAATTATTTTCTTCATCTTTGCATCATATTGGGTCCCAAAGTGTTTATCCCAAGTTATTGTTTGTCTCAATGTAACACAATCATCATCTTCATAACCAGGATAAATATTTTTTATTCTTCTATTACGACCATCGTATGTACCTAATCTACCACCACTCGCAATTAATGTTTGTACCATCAAAGGTACATCCGAATCTTTTATACCAAATCTTCCATTTGTTATTGTTTTATGTCCTGCATCCCATTCATCATTTTTTCCTTGCATTAAATCAAACTTTTCATTTCCATGTATAAATGTATCTCCTCGCTTTAGCACGGCATCTTCATGTTTTACAAAATTCGATGTTCCCCTTTTTAATTCTTTAGATAGTTGTTCCATAGTAACAGCATCTTTTGGTTGAGAACCGAACTTTACATTTGACAACACTTTCCCATGACAATCGATTTCATCACCATCTTGTAAAATACAGTTGTCCTTGATATATTTCAGGTTTACAGCATCGCCGTCTTCCTTTGGGTATCCAATGTCATTTATAATAAATTTATAAAAAGAATATCCATGTTTAGTTTTTTCCGGTATTATAGAATGTAAATATTCTTTATTAACTGAATCTTTATCATTTTTGGGATTTCCCACGTTGGTTATTCTATAATTTCCAGCATCATATGTTTGTCCATCTTTTAAGTTGTTACCCCATTGCAATTTTAAAGTATTTGAAAGTTCAGATAATAAGTACTCTTTAGTAATTGCATCAGAACCTTCAGTTGGTTTACCAACATTAATTAATCTATGTGATTTAACATCATAAGTATTCTTATGTAATTTCAATGATAGTAGGCCTCCTGAGAGTATAACCCAGCCCTCTGATTGGTCGAGAGCAGGTCACGTGACCGATGACGTCATCACGCCCCGCCTTCTGGTCGAGAGCAAGTCACGTGACCGATGACGTCATCAGGCCACGCCCCCAAGATGGCGGCCTTCTAGACCACGCCCCCGGCGGCGGGAAATTACCTCACTTTTACCACGTGTTTGACCTTGTGATCCAAGATGGCTTCCTAACCTCACTTTTGCCATGTGTTTGACCACGTCTGTAACTACGTGAGTCAGGAATAAAATTTTCACTGTGGACCGCCGGGATTTGAACCCGGGCCGCCAAGTTGGTGCGCCGCAACGCTGACCACTAGGCTACCACACTATTGAGTGTTTCAAATTGTCTGGTGATGCTATAGCAGAGTGTATGGATCAGAGTGTGGCAGCACTGGCGGTAAATTCCAATGAAGTGTTTTTATTGAATTTCAGCTTTTATAATTGAATTATATATGTGAAAAATATATATGTTATACACTACGTATGGAGGTATGTTTATGCTAAATTTTAATGAAATTGAATAAAAAATGAGACCTCCAATAAATGTTAAAGTTTCGGGGTTGAAGGTATATTTTATTATTTTCACCCCTAACTATACTGAGAGGAATCCAAAATGTAATCATACAAGGTAGTATACTTTAACTAGATACTCCATAAAATTTTTCAACATTTATATTTAAATTATAAGGTTGTTATATATAAATTAGCATAAGGGTAGATTTTTAAAAAACTAGGGGTGGTTTTTTGTTGGGGTGTTAAACAGAGGTAGTGTACATGGTAAACTATTTATGTACCAAATTTGAACCTCGAAAGTAGAATAGAAGCTGAGATATAAGTGAAAAACTAAATAGGGTAAATTTCATCCCCCACTAAAAATTTAAGTATAATTTGTCGATTTAACATTAAAAACGCTTGAAAATGACGTCCCAGATAATTCTGACCATTTTTATAATTTTTTAATATAGGGGTGGTTTTGGGGGTAGTTCACCCCCTAGTGTATTATAGAACTTTGACAATTAAAGCTATGCACCCTTGTACCAAGTTTTGTTCAAATACACCAAAGGATAGTGGAGATATAGTGTTAAAACTAAGTAGTGATGTACAACTAAATAAAGATGTACAGTAGTGGCCAACTAAATGAATAAAGAACAGTAGTTGCCCACAAGGAAAATGTATGAGCCAGCGCGCCGCACACGGCGAGATTCCTTATATGGATCTAGACTCATTATTTATACAGTCAGACGAGTTTTTGTCATGGGTTGCCGCCAAGACGCATTATATATGCAGACGGTGGAATTTATGGCCAATTATCTGAGCGCACCGAGACTCATTATTTATACAGTCAGACGGATATATGTTTTTTTCTGGGACAATTCTTGGAAAATTCCCAGTGAACGCATTTACTAAGAGCATAACTTGTGATTATCTTGACATCCTATCTAAATTATTGCTTGTCGGCTCCTTTAATCATACGGCCAGACGGTTAATACGCCTGGTGCAGAACCAGTTTACATACCACTTAATGATTCAAACTGTGGGAACGTTGGGATACGCCCAGGTCTGGTCCGCCATATAAGCCGGTACTTCGGACTCCAGCAGCATTCACTCTCCGTCTGGCGTTAGTACCTGGTTATTCAGTGTGACGTTTCTCGGACTTGTGTTTTTGTAGTGTTTTCTGGTGTCTCAGGTTAGTAATATAAAGTTATATTTTAAAATATTTTTATTATAATTTTTTATTTTTATAATTACAAATCTTTTGCCACTATCTCTTCTTCATGGTCCTGTGAACAAACAAGATAGCGCTTTAGTTTTGCACACAAGCTAATCTAAGTTCACTAAGGTTAACAACCAATAGTTTCCTGTTGCGTAATCTTAGCTGTTTGTTAGTTTTGTCCGTTGGGTTGAATTTTCAAATTTTATCAATACCTGGTGGAAAGGTCATAAAGGTCACTAATATATAAAGCGTGCAATAAGCTTTGAATTTCTCTTTACTTTTAAGCTCTCGTGTGAGAAAGGTGTCCCACAAGTTTTAAATAAAATATTTTAATTGTTTGTTAGTTTTGTCTATTGCGTAATTTCAACTGTTTTGGCCTGCTCTTTCAAGTGTCCCAGTGATTTTTTAATAACATATTTTCTGTTAAATGGAGCCAATTAACGTTGCCCATACCAGTGAGACGTACGTCCGTCGTTTCAGAGTTCATGGGCAAAAAACTGTTTTTAAATTTAATGCACCTCCGGAGGGGGTGACCGAGATTGAATGGTTGAGACGTGGGTTTTCTAGTTTGGTGGAGAAAATGAAAGCCGATGCATCTGATGGGGATCAACTGGGGTTTACACTACGCAGTTTAAATTTAAAAAGTAAAGAGCCTGGGTTTGTAAATTTCCGTCCAGCTTCTGAGGTGGATGGTGATGTGCTCTGGGAGATTTTTGGCGGTATTCTCCAGAGTAACGCCGATTCTATCACCTCAGCCGATACGTTCCAAGTCGAATGTACTCGTGTCAATCTCCCCGTTGGCACCGGTAGAATACGGCCAGGGATGTTTAGAAATTTCAATGAAGAATGTCACAAACGGCGGGGTATCATTGCTATAAATAACAAAGACCGACTCTGCCTGCCCAGAGCAATCGTTGTGGCTAAAGCTAAGGCTAAAGGAAGCTCTGAGTTTCAGGCCATTCGTCAAGATAGACGGAACAGACAGCTTAACAAGGCGACAAAACTGATGCAAAAGGCCAGGGTGGAAATACCTGAAGAGGGGGCCGGTGTACAGGAACTTGCAAAATTTCAAGAACACCTTAAAAAGTATAAGATCACCGTGTACAATTATGACGCCAGAGGCAGGGACGTATATTATGAAGGAAACAACCCTGAAGCGCAGTATAAAATCAATCTGTTATTTCATAATGGGCACTTTAACTTGATCACTTCTTTGACGGCTGCCTTTGCTTGTGCCTACTATTGTGAACCCTGCCATATACCTTACAGCAATAAGGGAGAACATAGATGCACACACATTTGTCCCGAATGCCAAACTGTCTCTCCACCTTGTGTTCAAGACAATGAGGGGGTACTGTGTCCTGAATGTAATTTGACTTTGAAGAACCGCATTTGTTTTCTGGCCCACAAGAAGGAGCGCTGCAAATCAGTCAAGAAATGTTTGGACTGCAATAAATTGATTAGCTTAAGGCATAGGAAATCCCCGCATGTCTGTGGCGAAGTCTTTTGTGTGATTTGTAGGGAGTTTATGCCGCCAGAACATCAGTGCTTTATGAAAGTGGACACAAACCGGCCCAAAACAGAAAATTCATTGTACATATTTTTTGACCTGGAGACACGTCAAGATGAACCTCTTACGGCTGACGATCCCGAGACAAAGGTGCACAAGGTCAATCTGTGTGTCTCTCAACAGTACTGTTGGAAGTGCATTGAGGGGCAAGATTGTGACACTTGTGCAGATCGCACTAGGATATTCAGAGAGGAGCCCATTGCTAGATTTGTTGACTATGTATTGGAGTCCCGCAAAAAGTTTAAGAATGTATGCGTGATTGCTCACAATGGTCAGGGATTCGACTTTCAATTTATTTTGAAATATATCATAGAGGAAACGAAATTCACCCCTGAGTTAATCATGCGTGGGACGAAAGTAGTACTCCTGAAGTTTGACAAGGTGCGCTTTGTCGACTCATTGAACTACTTTCCAATGGCCCTCTCTGCATTGCCGAAAGCCTTTGACCTTCCTCCAGAGCGTAAAAAGGGTTATTTCCCCCATCTGTTCAACACCCTTGAAAATCAGAGTTATGTCGGACCTATCCCAGCTAAACAATTCTATTGTCCCGACACAATGTTTGAGAAAACCTATAAAGACTTTGAAAATTGGCACAATGAACAGGTGGCTCAAAATTACATTTTTGATTTTCAAAAGGAACTTATTGAATATTGCATTTCCGATGTTGAAATTCTAGCCCAAGCGTGCATTAAATTCAGACAACTTTTCATGCAGGAATGCAATGTAGAGCCCTTCCTAGAGTCCGTTACGATCGCGAGCGCTTGTAACTTAGCGTTCAGACGTAACTTTTTAAAACCCAACACGATTGGTCTTGTTCCTAAAAACGGTTATCGTATGGCCGACAACCAGTCTGCCATTGCATTGCAATGGTTGACCTGGGAGGAAGACCAGCGAAATGTTTCCATTCAGCACGCTGGGCGTGGGAGAGAGAAGAAAATTGAAGGAATGAAAGTGGACGGGTTTGATGGTGATCGCATTTATGAGTTCCATGGTTGTTATTTCCATGGATGTCCTAAATGCTTTCCCTACAAACGAGAGGAGCCTCTGAAGGAGGACCCTTCTGACAGCCTACATCTCAGATATGAGAAGACGAAAGTGAAAATTCAAAAACTCTCTGAGACCCCTTATGAGGTAGTTGAGATGTGGGAGTGTGATTTTAGGAAAATTAAAAGTGACAAAAAACTTACGTATTTAAATTCCCTACCAATCCTCAACTCTCTCCCGCTTGAACCACGAAACGCCTTTTTTGGAGGAAGGACAGGCAATGCTAAGACATACCACAAGTGCGGAGAAGGAGAGACGATACAATATGTTGATGTCTGCTCCTTATACCCCTATGTATGCAAAAGAGGACACTACCCCCTAGGACACCCCACCGTACATGTAGGGGACAGAGTTTGCCGAGAGCTAGGGTTGGGTGTAAACGGCCTAATTAAATGCAAAGTGCTGCCCCCACTTGACCTCTACCACCCAGTTCTACCAACAAGGATGAATGATAAATTGATGTTTGTACTGTGTCGTAAATGCGGGGAACAGATGAACCAAGAAGATTGTATTCACAGCAGTGATGAAAGAGCCCTGACCGGTACATGGACGATGGACGAGATACGAAAAGCTGTAGCTAAAGGCTATGTGATATTGGATATTTTTGAAATATGGGAATACAAAATGGCCACATATGAGAACGGGGGGCTATTCACAGATTTCATCAACACATTTTTAAAAATCAAACAAGAGGCGTCGGGTTACCCCTCCTGGTGTGTGACGCAAGAGGACAAAGAGAGATATGTGAAGGATTATTTTGATCATGAAGGTATAAGTCTGGACCCCGCCAAGATTGAAAAGAACAGCGGCCTTAGATCCCTGGCCAAACTAATGCTGAACTCGTTCTGGGGCAAGTTTGGACAAAGAGAAAACCAGACAAAAGCGTCACTAATCCGAGATCCCAAAGAATTTTTCAGTCTGATGACAAATCCTACAGTCCAGGTGAACACGATTAGAGAGTTAAATGAAGAGGTGATTTTGGTGAACTGGCAAAATATTGATGAGGTCGGTGAATCACTGCGGACAGTGAATGTTGTCCTAGCAGCGTTCACCACAGCACAGGCACGTTTAAAGCTCTATGAACACCTTGAAGCTCTCGGTGGGCAAGTGCTTTACTACGACACTGACTCGGTCCTCTACGTGTACAAGAACGGGCTATATAGGATTGGTACAGGTGACTACCTGGGTGAGATGACCGACGAACTGGCGGAATACGGCCCGGGCTCTTATATTGTGGAGTTTGTGTCCGGGGGCCCAAAGACGTACGCTTACCTGGTATGGTCAACAAATCGGAACGAACTTGTTGAAGTGTGCAAAATTAAAGGGCTCACACTTAACCTCAACACCTCAAAAAAGCTCAATTTTGCACAACTCAAAGAAATGGTGTTGAGTGAGGCGAAACTTGTTGTTGAGACATCAGAAAACCGAATTAGAAGAACCAAAAATAAAGATGTTATTACAGTGAGAGAAACTAAATTTTTCAGGATAACAGGTCCTAAAAGACGACTTGAAGGGGAATATGACACCTTGCCTTTCGGCTACAAAAAAGCCAGACTTACCTAATCCCACCAGTCAATCCTCTCCTCCAGCTCGTCCAATCTCTTCCTCATCCTTGCTATTGCGCGTTCCAGCTCTCTGTACTCGAACAAATCGTAGTTGCACTCTGTATAAGGTCCGTGTAGCCACTGCATTAGGGAGAATACTGTGAGAAACATGTTGTCTTGTTGAAAACTTTCGTATTACTGAAGGAGAGCTGGTAGGGAGAGCGCGTGATAAGATTGCACGTGTTATCATCATTCTCTAGCCCCGTGGTGTAACATTTGTACTTTTGCTCTCTTACACAACAGCGCATCAAGTATTATCACTATGCTGATGAAATCTTTAACGTTTTATATAACAGCCATTGCTTTTTGATTAGAAACGTTATTATTTGAAAAGATTAAACTCGCGTATTTGCACATTTAGTACAAATTTTAGTTTATGACTTTTATAAAATCAGATTATTTATACCATCACGACGTTTCACTGGGATATACGAGTGAATGAAGGTCACTGGCGTGGAACTAAAAAGCCCGTAAACCATGTGTGGAGCAAGTCATTTGCACTGGGAAGTTTGGTTGATGACTTTGTTTGTGAGAATGTTTGAATGAATGGTGTGAAAGATGTGAGTGAATGAAGGTCACTGGCGTGGAACTAAAAAGCCCGTAAACCATGTATGAAGCGAGTCAAATGCGTTGAAAAATTCACGCAACGACTTTGTCGGTGAGAATGTTTGAATGAATGGTGTGAAAGGTGTGAGTGAATGAAGGTCCCTGGCGTGGAACTAAAAAGCCCGTAAACCATGTATGGAGCGAGTCAAATATACTGAACGGAACAGGCAATGACTTTGTCGGTGTGAATGTGTGTGTGTGAATGTTGTGGGGTCTAGTCGACTGAGTAGCTCAAACCCGAGTGACTCTTTGGGACGACCCTTTAATCCTTGTGAAACGTCGTGTTGGTACTTTGACGGAAATTCCTGATCTTGGGCAGGTCGCCGGCAACCATGGTTGCTGATGGCCCCTACGGTCAGAAGGGAGGTGAGGTAGCTCACCACGGCATGCAGCGAAGGCAGGGGCTGTATGGGTATTCCACAAATGATCATCGGTCACCGGTGATCTTTGGGGGATATCAGGGGGAAAATGGAGGCGACAACTAGTTTGTTTTTGGAGGTCGTCACAGTCTGCGGCGGTGGTAGGGGCCGCAGAATCCCGGGGGGTAAAAAAAGTATTGTTAGTCCGGTATATAAATTGATTTTGTAACGCATGTATTAGTTTCCTCTGTAGAGCCGGACTGTAAACATCTACACGATGGATACCTACTGTTGTGAGGCGAAATGTTTTGTAATACCTACAATGCAAGTTGATGGAATTGCATGTAGAACTTGTGAGCATTTTAGCTTTTGCATATGTCGCTGTAAAACCTACCAGCTGCCGACACCTGAACTCAAATCATTGAAAGTGTACAAGTCAAAGTTTTTCCACACCTGCTGTCCGCAACGATGTGTCAAGTTCCATCTTGAAAATCTTCTCCATTGCAGAAAATGTTATACTCATGCTGATGAATTTTGTAATTGCTACATAAACCTATGTAAATATAGAACAAGCTGGACCGCTGATCCCAGCCAAGAAAACCCATAAGCTCAGAGGGGAACGGAGGCGACAATTTGTTTTTGGAGGTCGTCACGTAGCTACGGCGGTGGTGGGGCCGTAGCATCCCGGGGTGGGTAAATATAAATTGATGAAATCCCCTCTTAGTCTATCATTATAACAATGAATGTCAGAAATACAATAGCTGAAGAATTGCATAAACAGGCGCGTAGAAGATATCCTCGTCGACAAGTTACCCTTAAGGGGATTAATGATCTCTATCAAGCGGATTTAGTTGAGATGCAACCTTATGCTCGAATAAACAATGGTTTCAAATACATTATGACAATGATAAATTGTTTTACTAAATATGCTTTTGCAGTTCCGATAAAAAATAAGACGGGTGTTGAAGTGGCCAAAGCTTTAGAACCTATCTTAGCAAAGCACAAAATGAAACACTTTCAAACGGACGATGGTAAGGAATGGTTTAATAAAAATGTTCAAGGGTTAATAAGAAAATATGGCATAAATCACTATGCGACATTTTCAGATATGAAAGCAAGTATTGTGGAAAGGCTGAACCGAACATTAAAATCGCGAATGTGGAAAGAGTTTACAGCTAGAGGGACTCACGAATGGTTAAATATATTACCAAATATAGTAAAATCCTATAATAATGCGAAACATAGGACGATTGGTATGAAACCAAAAGACGTGAGGCAAAAACATGTAAAAGATATACTGGCTAGGATTAATAAGCGGTCTAAAGTGGTCAAGTATAAACCAAAGTTTAAAGTGGGTGATAGTGTCAGGATAAGTAAGTATAAAAGGGTTTTTACAAAAGGTTACCTTCCCAATTGGACGAATGAAGTTTTTAAAATACACGCAATTAAACCTACAAAACCTGTTACCTATATTTTACAGGACTATAAGGGGGAAATATTAAAAGGTGGGTTTTATGAACAAGAACTAAATCTATCAAAGACTGGCAACGTGTACCTTGTTGAAAAAGTGTTGCAACGCAAAGGGGACAGAGTTAAGGTGCGTTGGTTGGGCTTTGATAAATCACACGATTCATGGGTACAAAAGAGTTCTATAAAATAGTAATACAAATTGAAAGTACTTTCACTTTTTTACAAGATGCGTATTGTAAAACATAGCGTACAGATACCAATAGAAAATTTTGATTTTTTTTGTTGGTTCAGGTATGAGCACGGAGAAGAGACATGGGACACTTCTTCCAAACACTATACGGTGTATCATTTGTGGACCGTCAAACTGTGGCAAAACAAACGTGCTTTTCAACATGCTTTTCGACCCAAACGGTCTTCGATTTAAAAATATATATGTTTTTTCAAAATCCCTTTATCAGCCTAAATATAAGTTTTTAGCCAAAACCATGCCCAAGGAAGTTGGGTACTTTGCATTTAACGAAAATGCTAAGGTCCCCCTGCCGAATGATGCTAAACCAAATTCTATTATGATATTTGATGATATAGCATGTGAAAAACATAATAATATTAGAAATTATTTTACTATGGGGCGTCACAACGAAATAGATACATTTTACTTAGGTCAGACGTACAGTCGTATTCCGAAACAGTTGATTAGAGATAACTGTAATTTATTGATAATTTTCAAACAGGATGATATGAATCTTCGGCATATATATTACGATCATGTCAACACAGACATGAAATTTGAAAAGTTTAAAGAAATATGTAGCGTAGCATGGAAAAACGTTCATGGGTTTATCGTCATTGATAAAGATAGTGAAATTGATAAGGGGAGGTATCGGGTGGGTTTGGACAGTTTTATACAAGACTTATAATGGTGCGCATCTATACTTACTCTGATATTAAAGGATTTAACAGTAAATTGCATAATGTTAAGTCCAATTTATGCACATTTTACTATAGAGAAAGGAAAAGGTTTTGTGGTAACTATTGCAGTAGGAAGGGTAAACATGGACATCCGTTCAGCCGAAGGTGTTGGAGGCATAGAAAACCCTTGAGTTCAGCATTAACTCCGCCGGTGGTGTTGCTTATGATTTCTGCAAGTGAAAGGATTTATAACCGTGATATTTGGATTCGTTTCTTAAATAAATGTGAAGATAATAAAGTTCCACTGGATTTGGTTATTTATCATGAAGATATGATTAATTCCACAGTTAGAAACCCCCAGAATTTAATATCTCGGTTTAGACCGTTTCCCGACATATTTGGCAGTGTATTACCGTTAAGAAATCTACATGGAAGTATCAATTTTGCTCAAATAGTCTTGAAAATGTTGGACTACGGATGTAAAATACCGCATGCTTCAAGATGTATTGTGCTAACAGAAAGGACTATCCCGATCAGACCACCCTTGGAAATTTATCGTACAGCCATGTCGCTCAATTGCTATATTGATATTAGTTATAATACTGCTTGGGGGCCGATTCCCGATGGTACACCTAGAGGGCCTAGGGGAAAACCGTTTGCAGCTGTCAATAACTACTGTCAAGGCTTATACATGGTTGAGTTTCTGAAACAAGCATTACCGACAGTCCCATCACAATGTGAGAGATTTGGTATAACACAAAATAAAGGTGTATACACCGTATCAAATAGAAAGCTGTTTGAACAGTGGCGAACTTTTACAGGGACTAATCCATGTGAATTTTGGCTTTTAAATTCTTATCTCATGTATAACAGACGTCATGACAAACCGATGGCAATGTTGAAAAAGTACATGAAGAAAACTGTGGAAAGTGATAAGTATATTGTAACACATGTTTCGGAATGGCGAGATGACGTAAAGAGAGCTTGGGTGTTTAAAAGTTTTACGCGTCCTTATGTGATACCACGATTTGATGCAAGGGAACATAGGTATTTCAGAGGGTTAGATTTTAGTAAGGGGGTTTCACTTTTGGACGTTATCAATTATATCAAAAGATATAAGGAGCGTGCTATGTTTTTCAGACAAGTTGAGATGCCTTAATTTATTTAATATCCATTATTTGTGTTGTAAAAACAGTTGTTATCATGAAGTCGAACAATAAACATCTAATTTTACGTATAGCCAAGCTCAAAGAGGCTATTCGTCGAAAGTATAACAGTTTCAAGTCGGGTGTTAGTGAAAGTGAAAGGTTTTTCGAAAAGAAATATAAACCAATAATATCAGAAATTAAAAAGGCAGGTCTTACACCTAAAAATGAGTTAACAATTAAAAAAGAAGAACCACATGAGGAGGTGGAGGAGGAGGAGGAGGAGGAATATCACGAAATGGAACAGGATGAGGAGGAGGAAAGTAAAGATTTTAGCCCACCGCCGGATACAAGTGAAATTGATACCCTTCTTTCTACACCACAAGGAAGAAACACTGTTTCAATGTATATAAATGAACAGTTTCAAAACGATTTAACTAAACAGTATATGGACTTATTTATGAGAGACCGTGGTGGTAGAAAAACTATGATCGATCATACATACGGCCCAAGACTTAGTGAAAAAGGAGACCTTCTTATGATTGGAAATAAAAAGTTAGAGTTTGATGAAGACGGTTCAATAATTATAGATGGCACTGCCTATGACGGTACCGAAGGTCTCTACGAACTAATATTCAAAAGAACACCGTATGGGTATAATGAAAACGACCAAGAAATTTATAAGGAAATATTAGAAAAAACTAACGCACATAAGAAAGGCTATAAAAGTACGGCTAATGTTAATAGAAATACTTCCACAAAATACAAAAGCATTATAGAGAAACTATTTCCAAATACAAAACAAGGCTCGGGAATGCAGTGGAAGTCTTCAGTTTCACGTGACATATTGCACTGGGATGATCCGAACGAACTTGTTGATAGGTTACGTTTACTTGTAATGTCAGCGGAAACGGGGAATAACTCACATAGTAACGAAATTATAAATATTATCGAAGAACTGCAAGAAGGTGGGTATATAAAAGGTTCTGGTAACAACAGATTTAAATCATTGTTAAAATGAACGTGGACAAGTTTGGTCGCTATACCTATACAGGTATGAGCATTGATAAATTCGGGCGTCATACGTCTACGGAAAGACTTAGAGGTCCAAAGGGCGAGGGGTTTAAAATGACAGAAGATAAAAGTGGGTATGACATAGACAATAAAAGACTAACTAACGTAGCAGATCCGCTTGATGAAAACGATGGAGTGAATTTAAAAACACTGCAGACACATACAAGTCCTTGTTTGAAATTAAATAATAAAAGTGAGTATGACATAGACAATAAAAGACTAACTAACATAGCAGATCCGCTTCATGAAAATGATGGAGTAAACTTAAAAACTTTGCAGACACATACAAGTCCTTGTTTGAAATTAAATGATGAAAACGTATTCAATGTTAATGGTAAAAGAATCACTAACGCTATCGATCCAGTAGACAGTAATGATGTTGTAATTAAAAAGTATCTACATTCACGAATACCCATTAAAATAGACCCTTTGAAAAGTTATTCATTTCATCAGTTTACAATTCAGGATGTTGGTCCCCCAATGGCTGGAGGTGATGCGGTTACTTTGAAATATTTAACAGACAATACGCTAGTAAGAAGGGGATATACTTTTAGTGCTAGCAATAAAAGAATAGCGAATCTCGCAAAACCAATTGAATTAGATGACGCTGTTAACAAACAATATCTAAAATCGGCATTGGGTGATTTAGCCTATGTTGTATATAAAGGCATGCACAAAGGTAGATCTTCCATTGTACCGGCTGATGTGTGGAAGCAAAAGGTGTTAGAATCATCATGGGAAGATCTATTTAGCGATAATGCATTGTGGTTAATTACTTAGTAATAAAATGGCAGGGGTTAAGGAAACATCAAACAGTCGAAAGCTAGCTCTCATCACAGGAGGAGGTATTTTAAGTTCTGCCGTCAACAAAGCAATAGATTTGCTACCCATTGAACTTCATATTCCGGGTTATAATTTTTGTGGACCCGGAACTAAATTAAAAAAGAGATTAGCTAGAGGTGATCGCGGAGTAAATCCTTTAGACGAAGCGTGTAAAATTCACGACATTGCCTATTCGAAATTTTCCGACGCGGAAAGGAGACAACAAGCTGATAGAGAGCTTGCAGAACGAGCGTGGCATAGATTTAAGGCAAGGGACGCCAGTTTAGCTGAAAAAGCGGCTGCTTGGACCGTGACAACAGCGATGAAGGCCAAAACAAAGTTTGGTGGTGGGACTAGCAGGAAACGACGACGCTGTGTAAAGAAGCCTGCAAAGAAAGGCAAGGGATTGTACCTAAGACCATATCCAAAGAGGGGAGCTGGTAAAAAGAAAAGAGGCGGAGGTAAAAAAAAACGTTCATCCCGTTAAAGTCTCTTACTAACCACGAGCTCGAGTACTATGTAAACAAATTAAACGTTCCAAACTTTAGAGGTGTTTTCATGAGAGATACTCTACCCATTCGTCCGAGAAATTATGAGACAGCTATAGTGAATTTAGATTCTATCAACGGGACTGGTACACATTGGGTGTGTTATAAAAAACGAGGCAATCGAGTTTTTTATTTTGATAGTTTTGGTAACCTTCGTCCTCCTGTGGAAATACTTAAATATTTCGGACCCTCAGCTGAAATTAGGTATAATTACGATCGACAGCAAAAATTTAACTCAGTTATTTGCGGACATTTGTGTTTAAAGTTTCTAACCAATGTTTTGCCTTAGCGGTAGCGGTTCCACCATTAGTTGTGAAATTTTCCCTCCTGTTGATGTGAGCGTAGGCAGTTGGGAGATAGGGCTGGTAGACCTGTCTACATATAATTCGATTCCTAACATAGAAAAAGGTGTAAATGATAAATTTTACTACGGCGATAAAGAAATAACCATCCCAGAAGGGTCTTATGAAATTGAAAATTTAGAAGAGGAAATTAAAAAACATGTACATATTAGATTACATGCTAATAATAATACATTAAAGGCAGAGATGAAGTGTGTGGAAGATGTACACTTTGAGAAAGACAATACGATAGCCTCACTTTTGGGGTTTGAACAAAAATTGTACCCTAAGAATAAGCAACATGTATCGACAAACACCGTCAACATTATAAAGGTAAATACAATCAGGGTTGAATGTAATATTGTGCGGGGTTCGTTTCAGAATGGCGTTGAGGGTCATACAATCCACGAGTTTTATCCCACTGTCGAGCCAGGGTATAAAATCCTAGTCATACCAAATCCAATCATTTATTTGCCGGTGAACGTCCAGCGGATAAGTAACATTTCAATTCAGCTTAAAGATCAGGACGGAAATTTTGTAAATTTTAGGGACGAGATAATATCACTAAGATTACATCTACGAAAACGGTAGAATGGGTTTAGTATTTAGGCCCGTGACAGATTCAACACCACTCATTGTGCGAAAGGAAACTGAACGATTAACATCGTTCAATATTAAATTTTTAGAGGCTCTAGGGTTTAAAGTGGAAAATGTTCGCCATAGAAAGAACAGCCGAGTATGAAAATACAGTGATAGGGTATGAATACCACACATATAAACCATATGCATCATGTACGTTTAAAAATAATGATGAAATCAGGATATCCGTCAGTCAACAAGATATTATTACTGCTCCATTCGAGAGTACAATATATATTGTGGGTAAAATTACTGCGAAGAAAGGAGACAATGTTGCCACTACTGCATCACTTGTTAACAATGCTATAGCTTATCTTTTTGATGATATCAGATACGAAATTGGGGGCATTGAGGTGGATCATACAAAAAATCCAGGTATAACGACTACAATCAAGGGCCTACTGTCAACTCGTGAAGTTGAAAAGGACATTTTAAAAAACGCCTGTTGGTTAGGTGCTGGGCAAACGTCGCAAACTGATCAATTTAATTTTTCAATACCACTACGAATGCTACTTGGTTTTGCCGAAGATTACAAAAGAATTTTAGTGAACGTCAAGCAAGAACTTATCTTGTTGAGGTCAGCCTCTGACCTTAACGCTATCATTTCTGCTGACGCAACATCTTGTGAAATAGAAATAACAAGTTTATACTGGCGGATGCCTCACGTATCGGTTGTAGATACTTTTCGTTTAAAACTTTTGCGAATGATTGAAAAAGACACACCTGTTCATTTACCATTTCGATCTTGGGAACTCCATGAATTCCCCATCCTCCCGCAAAACACTCGTCAGTCTTGGACTGTCAAATCTACGTCACAAATTGAAAAACCACGCTATGTTGTACTAGCGTTTCAAACAGATAGAAAAAATCAGATGAAAAAAGATATGTCAGTTTTTGATCACTGTGACTTGACCAATGTGAAACTATACTTAAACTCACAATACTATCCTTATGACAATATCCATGGTGACATGGCATTATTTTACGAGATGTTTTCGAGATTTCAAAAATCTTACTATGGTAGCGATACATATCCTTGTGTCGATTTAACAACATTTAAGGATAAAACTCCTCTGTACGTGATTGATTGTTCAAAACAAAATGATACAATCAAGTCTGGACCTGTTGATGTGAGACTGGAATTTGAAGCTAAAGAAAATTTTAAAGATAAAACCACAGCTTACTGTCTAATCTTACATGACTCACATCTAATATACACTTTACTCACAGGAACAGTAAAAAAAGTTATGTAAAATATTCTATGGTGGGGGGTCGTGGTAAAAAAGAAACACCTCGAGTAAAATTACTCAGACTACAACATGGATCCGTACGGTAAGGTTGTCTCTTCTGTCTCCTCTGACAACAGAGTAGCTTGTGTATTTTTAACACTTGTAAGAGATAATTCAGTTGTCGGGCGAATTGAATATGATGGAACACCGTTAGTTTTAGATGTGGAATCAAATGGAAATTTTGACACAATTCTGGTAGAACCTCTTACAGTCGGTGATTTAGAACAAACTGGCATATCCAGTGACCTTGAAAAGGTGGATTTTTTCGATAAAAACGAATGGATTGCATTTGACTTTTACATTAATGGAGAATACAATGAGGCTAACAATGACTACGTATCGCTAAAGGATTTTTACATAAATGGGGATGATGTTGATGAAGAAGAAGAAGATTTTAATGTCATCCCATTACTACCAGACACAGAACGAGTTAAAGTATATTCCGAAGGGGAGGGGGAATATTTGTGTGATGAAGGGGAGGAGCAGTGAGTGTAATTATGTGTAATTGTGTAAATAGTTCAGTTGTAGCCATGGAGTCGACCAGTGAAGAGGTGCGTGGTGAAACTTTGGCAGCTGAGGTAAGTATGGACACAGACCTAATTCGTTTTCCTCGGCGTAAGGAACCAATTGATATTTTAAATGGTATTTTTTTGAAAACTGTTCACTTTTTAAACACTGAACTGACCAAATGCGTGATTATTGGTATTTTTAAAAATAGGGGAACAAGTTTAGGTATTTTATTTAAAGGGCGTAAAGGGTCTACATTTTGGTCTCTAGATGCATTCAATCAGTTTTTACCACGATTCAATGAAATTACAAATGCATTGGAAGATAAAACCAAGTTTTATGTGAATCTCGATGGAGGGGAGGATATTAAAGTGAAAAATATTTTTGGCAAATCTTGTGTATTCCTCTATGATGGGGAGCATACTTTAACCCTTGATCAAAGTGAGTGGGTTCAGTTTTTGAGTTACCTTCCTATCGTGCACAGGGCCATTAACGAGTTATTTTACAGCGAACTTTTTATTCAACAGTACATTCATGACATTATTACAGGTTCGGAGGACGTGTTGAAACCTGAAAGTCTGCCCAGTCTCATTGCCGACCGTTTACTGGACGAGGTGCAAAGGTCAAAAAATGGAGGCGGTAGTTGAGTTTCATGGTTTCAAAGATAATGAAAATCGTTTTATTATTAAAGAACTGTCTATTGTCGGAAAATATATACAGAGTCAGATAATATTCCAGACTCCGTATTATTTTCATAATTAAAATTCAAAAATGCAACGAACCGCTCGTTGGCTTTCTCGTCATTTCCATCACATGAGATGGGATGACCCTGGTGTCCCGTATGACGAACAAATTATTCGTGATTTGTGTAGACCTTTTGAAACGATCTACACCAACGGTCTTGAAAAGTGCGAGTTTTTACGCGAGTTTCACCACGATGTCAGGGAAATAACTTGGGATCGTAGTGAATCGTGTGAAGTGCACTGTCTAATACCTAAACACAGGAATTGTGACACAAAGTGTGCACTACAAAGTGCCGTGTCCTTTCAACAGCATCTATAAAACCAGAAGTATTGATTAATTTTGTTTATTCACAATGGAGTCTGCGTGGCAGTTACTTTCAAAGGAGCCGAAAGCTCCGATCGGTGTGATGACAGACAGTTTTATTATGAAATTTGATCGGTTTTTAGATTGGAATTTGCTTTCCGAGTATTATGATTTCTCTCTTGATATGCTGAGAACATATTTCCACAAAGTCACTTGGGCAAAAATATTACGTAAGAAATTATTTTCCGAAATCTTCCTTAGAGAAATGGCACTCAGCTTTGACAGTGCAGCCTGGGAAGTTCTCAGCAGATATCAGTTTCTATCAGAACAATTTATTCATGACTTTTCTGATAAGGTTGACTGGGACAATATCGCTTTGTATCAAAATGTTAGCGGCAAATTCCTAACCGATCACAAGTATATGGAAAATGAATAAATCTCCACCGGTGGTTAGTAAAGGGGCGGGGGTGCTCGGCATTCGGTTGAGGGCTCACCCGTGATGGCTTGAACGGACCTGTGGAGATTTGTAAATAGTTGTAAGTAGTATACCTCACCACTGGTGTTTAGTAAAGGGGCGGGGGTGCTCGGCATTCGGTTGAGGGCTCACCCGTGATGGCTTGAACGGACTGGTGGAAGGTTGTAAATCAATGTACATAGTATACCACTGAGGGTGTTTAGTAAAGGGGCGGGTGTGCTCGGCATTCGGTTGAGGGCTCACCCGTGACAACTTGAACGGATCATCAGTGGTCGTTAAATAGATTTAAGTAGCATACTTCCGCGGGTGACTGGGAGTCTGACCCGGCCTACGGAGGTCTTAAAAACTCCATTGTGTAAAAGGGAGGTAGCAATTTGGATTTTTGGTTTGGCTACCACCGTAAGTGGGCGTTGTTGGGGCCCCTTACCCCAGAGGCTAGGACTCCTGGTGATGCTCTGGGTTAACAAAAAGAACGCGCCGAGACCCGTACAGCCTGACCTATATGGTCTACTGTGGTGTGGAAACTTGGGTCAATTTTTCTTTACCACTTCCAAGTAATCTGCCTTTAAATGCAACTGTCACCCCAGAGGTTATGACTATACGATTAACAAACCAACTAAGATTTGTACAATGCTTTGGAAACTTGGGTCAGTAGGGTCAGCGATAATGTGTGTAAAACTGTTATATAAATACGAGCTCTGTGCATCCACAATCAGTCATGAAGCTAGTAATTCTCCTAGCAATCATCGCTCATGTTTCATGCACGCCTCCAGATAGAAATGTAAGTAGATCAACTGTGTGTGTGTGTGTGTGTGTGTGTGTGTGTGTGTGTGTGTGTGTGTGTGTGTGTGTGTGTGTGTGAGTGTGTGTGTGTGTGTGTGTGTGTGTGTGTGTGAGTGTGTGTGTGTTTACAATGCAATAATTATTTCCTTATAGATTTACAGAATGTTCTCGTCGGACGAGGAGCTTTTGACGGCTGTTGAAAGGGCTGAAGGGCTTCAAACATCAACCCCGCGAAGAAACCGTCTTAATCTTCCAAGGGTCTACGGTTCCAGCAGAGAAGAGCTTGATGACCAATTAAGGAGAACACCTGGTGCTAATCGCCCTGTTCGCCCTGTCACCCCTCGCCCTCCACTATCAGAACTATCCACAGAAACAAGACACGGGGGATCCATCATGCAAAACATTCGAACAAATAATGTAAGTAATTTGTTAAATGACCACTGCTTTTGGTAATTTTATCCATATTTAACAGTTTGTTTACAGTTTATCAATATTATTACAGTTGAGAACTCCGGACCATCAGGAATTAATGGAACATTCAACTGGTTCTGCATCACCACACCACAGACAGAGTCAACCATCGCCGGATCCATTCCAGTTTCTTCCTCGTCGACAAAGATTAAACGAACCTATAGTAAGTATAAGTAAAACTAAATATTTTATATTATATACAAATTAACTTTTCATATAGTAATTTAAAATTATTATATTACAGGCAAGAGGGGTAACTTTTAACGAGTCAAACAATCAATCTCAACAAAGGCTTCTCCATTCTCCTGGCAGAAATCCAACCCATCACGTTTCTGAGGAGTTTCCACCACGCCGAAGACTATTTCAATTTTCCTCACCGGTGGGTTACAATAATCCGCATGTGTAAAACTATGTTTAATTGTTATTTATTGTTTCATTAACATTACTATTTTATGTTTTACAGCATGAAAATAATATTCAAAGACAGTCTGAAAAGGTTGAATGTCAAAACAGACAACGTCTGACTGGAGCCTGTCGTCTTTGTTTGAGTACCATTGACAACACCATGGGTGGCAGCATTCTCGCAGTCCTACTACACGCTGAATGTATACGTGTTGACAGTTTGATACAAGTAAGTATATTGTTAAATAATTATGTGTGTGTGTGTGTGTCTTTTTTAACTCACAAACTGATACTATTTTTTACTTTTCAGAGTGAAGCTGCTTTGTTCCCTCAGTGGCAATCATCGGAGGTCATCGACATTCTCTTGGAGTGGATGTTAGAATTAGCAGGGACATTGGGAATGCTAAATTACTTTTTTGTAGAAACAAATGATGAACAGCGTCTCGCCCTAGCCCCGACAATATGGCGGGATCTGTATAATCGTATAAGTAGGCCCCTCGGTGCTTGTAGCGAAAGGATGGCTCGTCTGGCTGAAAGCCACGGGGTGATTCCATTTAACCCGCTTCCCACGCAAATGCGAGCCGAACAACCTGAAACGGACACAAATGTATGCAGGGTTTGTCTGGACCGTCGACCGACGATTGTTTTGCGCTCTTGCGGTCATGTCTTTTGTCCCATGTGTGCTTTCCGCATCCATAGATGTCCTGTGTGTAGGGAAACTGCGCTAGGCAGATTACGATTATTTTTTTAAGTAATAATCAATCAAAAACATGTAGTAAACATTTAGCTAAATTACGTAACCAGAAGCAATTGTGGTGGGGAGCCTGACCGCCGGTATAAAAGCCCTGCTGCACAGCATGGAATCAGTCTGCTCTCAGCTCTACTCCTGACGAGTCACCGCTACTAGACACCTACATATAACCGTGAGTACATAAGAGTTTTAGTTAGTGCTATGATGCAAGAGCTATATTACGTAACAGACAGATGTGACAAACATGGCCTTTTGCTCGATAATTTCATTGTCTGATAGACTTTTCGTACTAGCCATATTTATTGCTAGTTTAATTTTTATTTACATAATGCGAGTTACTGAAATATCTGCATTAGAAAAATTTCAAAAGTAAACATCTTTAAAATCTAATGGTAGGTTATAATTTCTCTCTCTCTCTCTCTCTCTCTCTCTCTCTCTCTCTCTCTCTCTCTCTCTCTCTCTGTGTGTGTGTGGTGTGTGTGTTTAACCGTTTTTAATAATGTTGTGTTTTATAGATGTCGCTCGACGCAAAGCTAGTCGCTCTCAGCAAAAGCCAGGAGACGATTCAACTTAAAGACCTCGTTGGACGCCCGGAGGTTTTGATCGTCGGAGCCCGACGAGTCACTACACGCTTCGGGAGGATGGCTGTCGTCTTGGAGATCCAGGATAACGACATGAAGACATCGGTGTTCCTGCCGAACAAGTACAACGAGGCCTTAGAAGACAGCGATCTGGAAATAATGGTCAATGAAGGATACAAGATGCATGTAACCGAAAGCCCCTCAGGCTCCGCACCTAATGTTTGTATTTTTAAATAGATTTTAATAAATCATCTATGTTAATCACAAAATATGTTCTCATTTACCCTTGTCTACTTTTGTTCTAAGCAACATCCAGCTACCACTCAAGGTGAAAACCTATATTAATCACTGGGTTCTCAATACTAGGCCATCTGTGCTACAATCTGGTGGAGAATCGTAAAACTACAACATGAAAATTTCTCATGGTACACTCTGGTGGGGAATCATTACAAGAAAACTCCAAGGTGGTGTAATCATAAAATTACGAGTGCTTCTGGTGGAGAATTATAAAACTAAAAGCTCCAATGATAGTAATACACTCTTATAGTCAAAGACCATACGTTCTGTGTAAATCGTCAAACTACTGTGCCATCAGACACAATACAAAGCTCTCAGCACAACAGTGTGGTAGCCTAGTGGTCAGCGTTGCGGCGCACCAACTTGGCGGCCCGGGTTCAAATCCCGGCGGTCCACAGTGAAAATTTTATTCCTGTAGTTACAGACGTGGTCAAACACATGGCAAAAGTGAGGTTAGGAAGCCATCTTGGATCACAAGGTCAAACACGTGGTGAGGTAATTTCCCGCCGCCGGGGGCGTGGTCTAGAAGGCCGCCATCTTGGGGGCGTGGCCTGATGACGTCATCGGTCACGTGACTTGCTCTCGACCAGAAGGCGGGGCGTGATGACGTCATCGGTCACGTGACCTGCTCTCGACCAATCAGAGGGCTGGGTTATACTCTCAGGAGGCCTACTAATGATGTTGAAGTAGCTTCTTTTACTGTCTTTAAATTTGCTCCATCAGTATCTTCTTCTGGATCTTTAACTAATTTTAAACGTTTATTACTTATGTTATAGTCACCTTCAGGTGTTTGCGGTAATCCGCTTCTTTTTCTGTCTTCTCCAACTTGCACTCCTAATGCGGAGTAGCGTCCGAACTTGTCGACGCTCATGTTAGAACTGATACATCTTATACTTGTAACTTCTTTATATTTGCGGACAATTATACAATTATGCCACGATTTTTAAGTTCATCAACTAGAGCCACCCATTCATTATTTAAACCAGTATGACCGGCTTCCATAGCTTCATGCAATAGTCTCATTCTGTCAACTAATTTATTGATGTCGTTGTAATAGATAACATTTGTATTGTATGGATTTTTCATTAATCCTTTACCAGATGTTGAAGTATCTCCTTTACTCTTTTTACCATGTTGTTCAAGAAGTGATAAATCCATAAGTGATAAAGATTTTCTTTTTAAAGGTTGTCTCACAGCCGGTGTGGTACGTAATGTTGGTAATTTTCGTGGGGGAAACAATTTTTTTATAACAATACTATATTTTGTTGCACGTGAACGATTAATCATTGCATCCTTTGAGTAGTTTCTTTTATGAGCGTTAGTATTTTGTAAAATTTCTTTAAAAGTATTTAAATCTTTTGCTGAATATTTTATTGGTATATTTTTAAAAATTAATTCATATAATCCTTTTGTTCCTTTATATCTATGATCACCAATAATGATATAATCGTCTTGAGTTACTTCAAGCTTAGAGTTACCAATTTTCAATTCATTTCCATCAATTCTTGCTCCATATACATGTGATTTACTTAAATTTGGATTTGATTTCATGTCATGTAGCATTTTCATTATATATTTTCGTCCAAGAGGTCCATGTTGTAATATATCACTACTCAATTGAGTTAAATTTGGAATAGATTGTTCTGCTTCAGGTATTGGCTGTTCTTCCTTTTCAGCAATTGATTCTTCTTCATCTTTTGTTTCTTCTTGTTCACTAGCACTTGTATATGAATCATCATCATCATCTTCTTTTTTTAATGCTTGTACTTCTTGTTTAGAAACTGGTAGTAAAACATCTCCTTCATAACGAGGTTTACCAATAGTTTCTGATATCTGTTTTAAAGGTTCCGTGATAGGTTTAAATGTATTCTCTAAAAATTCTTCTCTTTCACTTAAACCCATCCTTAATGCACGATTCTTTATCCTAATAGAATCACTGAGTGATTTTATTTCTTTTAATAGTTTTTCTTGATTCACCATGTTTACACTGTGAAGTTCAACGTGTTACTAGATGTAGCATAGGTAGTTCAACGTATTAATACAAATTTATCCAATCCTATACGATATCTACCATTTTTAATATCTTCTTCTTTCATAATAACGAGAAATCCATATTTTTCATTCCATGCTTTACCACACATTTCTTTAAATTTGTCTCATCTTGCTTAAAGATGATCAACATATTTGCATTGTCTCTTATAAGTTGTTTTGGAATTTTACTGTATGTTTGACCAATATAAATGCTATCAATATTATTATGTCTTCCCATAGCAAAATAATTTCTTATAGTATCATGATTTTCACAAGAAACATCGTCAAATATAAAAATGGAAAATGGTTTTGCTTCACTTGGTTGCATTATTGTTTCACTAGCATTAAACTTGTAGAAATTCACTTCAGGTACACTTGCAAGTATTTTATCTAATAATTGATATTTTGGTTGTTGCAATGATTTTGAAAAAATATATATATTGTTAAAGCGTAAACCTTTAGGATTAGTTATAAGGTTAAAGACAACATTAGTTTTTCCACAATTTGAAGGACCAGTTATTAAACATCTTATAGTATTTGGTAGTAATTCACCATGTTTACCATGATTTAACTTATTATTGTCAACTGTCAATTCATCAATATTATTAATATTAAATCGATCTTTTTGTTGTACAATCTCCATCTTGTTTAAAGGTTAAACACATAATGAGCTATTTAATAACTATACCAAGTCTTTTGAAGGAATCCAAGAGTCTTCACTTTTATCAAATCCTAACCACCTAACTTTAACCATATCCTTTTTCCTTTGTAAAACCTTTTCAACAAGATATACATCACCAACTGTTGATTTTAACAACTCATGTCCATAGAATCCACCTTGAAGTAATTCACCCTTATTATCCTTTAAAATGTAAGTTTCAGGTATAGTTGGTTGCACTTTATAAATTGTAAATACTTCATTAGTCCAATTTGGCAGATATCTTTTACTAAATACACCTTTGTATTTGCTTATACGAACTTTATCATTAACCTTAAACTTTTTTGGTTGTAACTTTTCTATTTTTGGTGTTGTATTATTTTTGATGCATTGTAATACAATTTTAGCATTAGCACTGTTTACTTGGATAGGTTTCATTCCAATGGTGCGATGATATTTGTTGTTATACTCTTTTATAAGTTGTGGTAATATGTCATACCACACATATGATCCTCGTTTTGAAAATTGTTTATACATAGCTCCTTTTAATGTTCTATTAAATCTTTCAATTATTGAAGCTTTAACTTCAGAATTTGTAGAATAATGATTTATTTTATATTTTTTCATCAAAGCTCCAAAATCTTTATTAAAATATTCTTTTCCATCATCCGTTTGTAAATGTTTAATTTTAAATTTATTTCTTTGTATTGTTGTCTCCATAGCTTTGGTAACACTTTTACCAGTCTTGTCCTTCAACGGTAAAGCATCAGCTATTTTAGTAAAACAGTCTATAATTGTTAAAATATATTTAAATCCTTTGTTTAATTTACTGTGTGGTATCATTTCAATAAGATCAGCTTGGTAAAGATCATTCATTCTTTTAATGATTGTACTTCTTCTTGGAAATCTTCTTCTTGCTGGTTTATGTAGTTCATTTACAATCTTATCCTTTACACTTTCCATCTTAAAGTGTTGCTTGCACACTGTTTGTAGAAATACTGATCCATACAATGGTTTATTCTCTTATATATATAGTTGAAATATGGGTCAAGGTCATTTAATATTAGTGTAAAAAAGAGGGAACATGGCATTGGGCTTGCCATGTCCCCTCTTTTTTACGGAAAGGAAAAAGGAAGAAGGTAAAGGACGAAGAATAGGTTTACTGGTCGATAGGGTTTAAGGAATAGTGGCCAAATGGTAGAGTATTAATTTTATCTTCTAAAATATATCGCTTGTCGTCTTTGTAGCTTAATGCCCACTTTGTTTGTTTGACACTAAAAAGTTGGTGGTTATAACTTCTAATAGTGTTGAATGTTGCAGTTGTTTCAACATTTTCAAACAAACATCTTTTATAATGTTGAAACTGTACATTCTTCTTTAGGAAAGATGTCTTTATTCCTTTGGCTTTCTTCGTGACTTGATGTTCGTTCCTTTCGTTTATGTACAGTTGAAACGAATACAGTTTGGACATCAATGCTACAATTTCCATCATTGGCACACCATTTGTTTCATCTTTAAATTTTCCCAATACTTTTTTGTTTTTGTCATAGTCATAATTTGGATGGTCCTTAGGATAATCGGAAAAATCAAAATCATCTTTATATACAAAGGTTCGTAAATCCTCATACATGTCATTTGTTTTAATCCAGTAAATAAGTGCATCTGTATCCATATATGCAATACCAATGTTATCTCTTCCATAATGATTAACCATCTTCTTATAATGAAACTCGTACATGTGTGTTTTAGAAATATCTAATATTGACATTCCAAGATATAAAGGACGATCCAATAGAACTGATTTTTTGTTCATAGAAATGACGACAAGATTTTCATTTATAATTACGGATGAACCAAAGTTTGGTTGTTGCACTAGTTTCTGTAATTTTACTGGATCAGTTACTAATTTGATATTCTTATGTTTCCTTTTGTTTTCTAAAGTCTTGCCAAATATTGCATTGTTCATCAGTTTGAAGAAATCCTTTTGAAAACTTGACGTAGCGGCAGCTCTTCTTCTTGTGTTGTTGTCAATGTATGGTTTCAACCAACAAGATTGAGAGAATTGTAGTATTCGATTAATTTTTGTAATTTTTAATCCCAAGTCTAAAGCCTGTTGTATCATCCAATAATGTCCAACATACCTAGACTTATTGTTTAAAGTCATTAATAATTTCGGCCATCTTCCAGTAGGGGAAATTTCAGTCTTTGGAAGAAGTGGTAAATCGTAATGATGATCGTGAAGATGTTCAGGATATTCAAAATCAACATCAAAAATGTAACCAGTTTCACCATGCTTTGGTATATCCATAATGTTTTCAATCGATTCTGGATCTATCCATTTAAAATTATCATATGGAAGGGGATTTGACATTGCCCATCCGTATAAGTTATTTGCATCGAAATAACCTAGGAATGTCGTTGGTTTTGATGCATCATAATCGGGCAGATACTTGTTATTCGCCTTAACATGTCTGGTTACACTTTGTGTCAATCCCCCTCGAACTCCTGATTCTAACATCAAAACCATATCTATATCAGTAAGAAGTTGTAATTTACAATTTGTTTCTTTCAACATGGCTTGCCATGCTAGTCCAGGTGAAGTGTATGAATGAAGAGGGTCCAATCCATATGCTGCAAAACACGTATTTCTAAATTCTTCCATTATATCACATAATAAAGTTACATGTAATTTAACATAAAAATCTGAATATTCTCCCAATGTTGTAAATCCTAATTCATTCCATACTTTACATGCATGATCATAATCCTCTTGAGATATGTCCATGTCGTATAGTTTACTTTTAAATTCTTCTTTTGGCGGAAGTGATGTTTCATTAAACTTTTCTAAACTGTCTATATAATCATATGGGAAAACACCTTTCCGAAGTACGAGATCCAGTTTGTCGTTACTTACAATCTTCTTTGTTTCAATAAAATCTTGTTTCCTTAAATTTTCAGAAAGTTTAGACAAACTCGACGGCATAAATCGGTAGGAGTCTAAGAATCTTAATTTGACATTTCCAACTGTTTTAGAGAAACTTATAAATTTTTCTGAAGTTTCAGCCAACACATCTATCGAACCATCGTCTCTTCCTAATTCAGGTATTATAAAATGAGCATCATACCCACTGAGGTTATGCAGAACCACAGGAATAAATAGTGGTAAACGATAGCTCAAATTACATTTATTACAAGCAGCACCCCTGTAATAACCTGTAAGGTGGTCATGATCTTTAACTTTATAATTGTCAATGGTAAATTCATTTTTACATAAGAAACAATGAGTTGCATTTTCATGTTGAATTTCCTCTTCTTCCTCCATCGGTTTCATTGGTATGATATTTGTATATAATCTTTGTACATTTTCAGCTATTAAATATAAATGGTCAAGAAATATTGTTTCCACATTTTCACCACGATATACTAGAGGTTCTGAAGTTAATCCATATTGGTTTAAATGTTCTTCTGATAATGTTGATTTAACCATTAAACAAAAACTATTTGGTTTATGCATTTCATATTTGACACTTTTTCTAGCTTCACAATTTTCATCTTCTATAGGAATTAGTGTTGATTCAAAATCAGCATATACAACTATAGGGATACGATATTGATGATGAACTTTTTGAAATGTAACAAATGCTCTGCTTTCTGAAGGTAAAATAATTTTTGCTTCATAATTATTGTTACATAATCTTTTGTGCTCTTGTAACCATTCCATTCCTTGTCTTCCTTCTCGTTGGAAATTAAAACATCTTTTGCAGATCAGCTTTTTGTTTCGATTTTTTGAAAGTTGTTTATTAACAAGAGAGTCAAATTTCTTTATATACACATAATGAGATACATCTCCTTGTGTTAGTAGTAGTAAATCTGTATGATCTGCTAGCTCTTCTTTAGCAATACGTAAAGGATAAACTTTATTTGAACTATCTAATCCAAAAACATTAATAGATGTGCCGGGATTTTTCTTCTCAAATTTTGATATATCTTTTAGTGATACAGGATAACTAATTCCTTGAAAGTTATATCTATATCTTTGATTTTCATAGTGCTGGTTTGGTTCATTACAATGATTTGGTAAAAATTTACATGTCATCGCATATCTAAAACATTCGTTATCTTGATTTTTCACATTAACACATGATCTTGTATCCTCAACTATTTTTGGTAAACGAATATAACTAGATCCCATTAGTCCATATCCATGTTTATGAACTCTTATATTTAATCCTTCAATACTTATAAGACTCCACCCTGATCCTCGTCCTTCATGTTCCTGAATTTTAGTTAATATTTCTTCTATACATTTTTCAACTATTGAATCAATGTCTGAACTTCCTATGATAGTTTGATTTTTAGTTATAAATCCTCTTGGTGATAATTCTTCTTGTACATTTATAAACATAGCTTCTAGTAGTAATCCAAATTTGAGAAAATTTAATCTTTTTAATTCTTCTTTTAAAGTTCTACTGATAATTGGTTTTGCTTCTCTAATAAATTCTTCTAAGTTTAAATCTTCATTTTGAATCTTATGATGCATTACTACCTTTCCGGGTAAAGCTGATACTTGTAAATTTGGTAAAGTTGTTGTAGGTCTTGCTGTTATTTCATTTTGTTCTTCTTGTTCTTCTTGTTCTTCTATGTTGTTGTGAATTAGTTCCTTATGTATTTCTAACAGAATATCATCATTAAACGATTCCAAACATTTATCGCAATGATACATGTTTGGTGGTGTTCACTCTTCAAAATTTCGCCAAGAAATGAAATGAGCTCTCCCTTTCCTTCTTTTATAATAGTTCCCCCACTACTATTTCATCTTCTTCTTCTTCACTTTCAGAAGAAAACAAACGTCTTGGACAAAATATTAATCTTCTACAAACAGATTCTTCATTAGTATTCTCTATATGAATTGGAGTTTCAATATGTATTTCTTCATATTCAAATGATGACGAAGACTCTGATATTACTACATCCATATCCAAATTTTCATTCTCCACATCATTGGCATTTTCTTCTTCTGATGTTGTTACATCCACATCCATATCATTTATAGTTTCTACTTCTGAAGTTTCGCTATTATTTTCATCTTCTTCCATATTTAAATCCTCTAATTGAATTTTATACAATATTTCAATCATAGATTTCCTTGGATAATCGGTGTTGTCCACAGGAGCCATTTCCAGTAAATGAGGAATAACTGTTTTTGATCCGGCTTATATGATATTTTGCTAAGTATGTCAAGGTCATTTTTGATTAAGCGAGAACTGGGAATAGATCACTAAGCAGCATGATGATTCATTACTACAAAGTGATCTATTCCCAATTCTCTAAGAAGTGTCCAATCAATAACCAAAGTCCAAGTTCATTTTTTTTTTGTTTTGTTTAATTTAAGTCTTTTACATCTTCTTCTTTTATTACACAATTTATAGGTTCACTGTTCGATGTTTCAATATGTTGTTTTATCTTGTGCTCCAGCTCTTCTATTCTTGCTTCCTTTATCATTAATTCCGATTGTAAGTAACTGATGTAATCAGCCGCCATGTCTACCGTTCTTGATCTTATTTCTCCTAACTTAACACCAGGAATCAATCTCTGTAGTTTGTAAAATCTCAACCTTATTCTTGACTCTCTTACTTTAGCCATTTCTCGAAATCTTTGTTTTCTATCTTCTTCTTTGCTTGTGGTCAAGTCCATACTTCTGACAAGTTTACTTTCAGAGTGATTCCTCTATAGTAGGCTTGTCCTTTATACACTTTCCCCCACCATTTTCAATTTCCCCCACCCTACTAATGTAGGTCAAGGTCATCCAATATAACGCGAGAACGAGGAATAGAGCACTAAGTGGCATGTTAGTCCATTACCACAAAGTGATCTATTCCTCGCTCTCTATTCTACATCTACTTTTTTTTCATTTTACTATTTTATTATTATTTTTTTTTTTGTTTTTCTTGGGGGGAATGAGTGTTTACTTTTTACAATGTTCATTCTTCTTCTCCAACTTTTCAATTCTTTCTAACAATTCCAACAAATATGCATTGGTTGCTTGCAAAGTTTGTATTCTAGTACATCCCACTTTAATAGAGGGAACTGTTAACTGTAATTTTGTAAATTCTATCCTTTCTTTCTTGCACCTTTCTCTCATGTATGTGTTTTTCCTGATTCTTCCTGATTGAGCTGATATTAACTTATTACAATCTGTATGGGGCTTTGATACTTTAAATACTGATGTACAAAAATGAGTTGATGTTGTCGGCTGTTGATTTTCATACAAATTTTGTGTTGAAGTAGTAATTTGTTGATTTTCATACCAATTTACACTTGAAGTGGCAGGTTGCTGATTTTCATACCAAATTGAACTTGAAGTACTAGGTAGCTGATTTTCATACCAATTTGAAGTACTAGGCTTCTGATTTTCATAACAATTTAAACTTAAAGTATTTGGTTGATGCCAATCCTCAGATGCCAATACAGGTGTTGTGGAAGGATGCTCCATCGTTGTATAGAGTGAATTCTGTTCTACAATTTTGCCGGTTTTATCTCATTTCCCCCACCACTAACTTGTACATTTCCCCCCACCACAATAATTTTCTTCTTTTCACATTTCAAATTTTGTACCAGACTTCTAATGTTACATCTGCATCTTCTTCCTTCACATACTTAATAAATTCTGGGCTTCTTGAAGTAGTATTTGGAGTATTGAGGTAGTTCATCACCTTCACATGGCTTTCTTCATTATGGGTGTAACAAACTACTTGAACTAACATGTTACTATCTTCTTTCGATTTGATAAATTCTGCAACTGAGGTCCATTCCTCGTATTTAATTTTGAAATGCTGAACTTCAAACTGCATGTTGTTTGAACAAATGCTGCAACAATATTAAAAGTCTCTTCAAACAACCTGCATTTATACATGTTCCCCCACCACTTTATAATCTCCACTCCTTTCCCCCACCTTCTTCATATGTAGAAGGGGTATTATGATTTCAATGCACTATACTTAATAAATTCAAACAAATTTTGTGCACAAATGTTACATTTTTTCTTAACTGTTTCAAATTTCATCACTTGGCCTTTTACAAGGTGAACTAATTTACCTCCATCGTCTTTAAATTGTTCAAAATCTAAAACAGATGCTTTTCCACAATCATGACACATTTGTGTTCCATCTTCAAAAATATAAGCAAGATAAATACCAAATCCACAATTGTCCTTCTTAAATTTGATGAGCATTTCACGAATTGGTTGAGGTATTTCACATTTATTTGTTCTTATTATATGATGGTAAAGAAACCCATTATTAATAATTTGTTGTAAACACAAAACTAACAAGCTGTCCATAGTATTAGACTTGTACTGAAAGTTATATCCATAACTATCTCTTTATATGCTCTTACCCCCACCACTTTTATGTAGGTCAAGGTCATCGGATATTAAGCGAGAACTGGGAATAGATCACTAAGCGGCATGTTATTACATTACCACAAAGTGATCTATTCCCTATTCTCTATAAGGGGTGCTGATAATTTAGATTCCTAAAATTTCTTTTCCTTCTTCTTCACCTTCTTGAACAGTTGTATTACCAGACATGTGTGATATTAATTTCTTCAATTCTCGATTTTCCATTTCTAATCTTTTCAATTTTAGATCTCTTGCTTCAACTTGCACTTTCAAAAATTTGATATAACTTCCAGCCCAGTGGAGAGTTTTCAATCTTGGTGCTCCAAGTTCAATTCCTGGTATTTGAAATTGTAGTCTATTGAATTCCATCTTCATATCTTCTCGGTCTTGTCTTTCTTTTTCTAGTCGTTTTAATCTTTGTTTTTCCCTGAAGGAAGAAGTCGGTACATGATGAAACATTTTGATCAACAATTTCTTGAAGAGTGAGCTTCTACACAGATAGTCAACACATTTATCCACATTCCCCCACCAAATTTAAGTCAGTAGTGGGGAGATGCCAATGGTGGGGAGACGTCAATGGTGGGGAGAGTTATACTAATGTAATGGTTATTTCTACCGTTACACTCGCTCCATTCTCGAAAAGATATTTGTAATATGGTTCTGGATATTGTTCTCTTTCAGATCCTGCATGTTCTTGAATAAAGTCGAAAGCCAATCTTTTTGAATAATCATTATGAAACACTTCTCTAACACAAACAAGAATTTTTTCTTCCAAAAATTTTACTTGAACTAATGGTATTTTGCTTACATCGTCCTTGTCCATGATGGGTAGCTTGTAGGTAAAAGTATTAGGTGGTGGTTTTTGTGGTTTATCGAGTAGAGAACAAAATTTTCTGTACAATTTCTCCTCAATGTCTGGAAAACGATGTATATCAAACAGATTGTAGTATGAAGGATCAAAAGGTATTTTACGAAACATCTTCAGTCACTAGTCTCCCTAAGACTGATCTCCTGCACAAATATTTAACACATTTATAAACATTCCCCCACCAACTTTTAACTTGTGGTAGGGATATTTTTCCCCCACTACTTCTTCAAAATGGTGGGGGTACCTTAGTCCAATTCAGATTCAGATTCAGAAGACAGTAAAGGTGATATGGGTGATTCCAACGATGAATCCAATATAAATATTTCAATAGCTTCCTTAATTATATCTTCATCACTATCGTTTATCATTTCTTCAAATATTTCTTGTTCAATCTGTACCATTTCTTCCTCTTCCATCGTAGAATCATTATTAGTTTCATTATAATTTTCCTCTTTGTTTTCTTCCTGTATTTCATTTGTGCTTTCAAAAACATCTTTAACTTCAAAATAATTAATAAATGGAGTATCTTTAGACAACATGTTTATTTACTACTTCTTTTACTTCAAACAACAAACTATGTATCGCTTACTTAGTCTTATATATACTCCTACCCCCACTATTTTTGCAAAACAAAGGAATGGGAGGGGGGTTAGTATCTATTCTTCTCTATCTAGGTTATATTTCATTGCTGTCACATCTACTATAATTTTCTGCTCTTCAATTTTATTGCGAATAAATATTGTCCAAGGAAATAGTTCATTAATATTATTAATTGTTACTTTTATACTATACAAAATTTCAAAATGTTCTACTAATGAAACAAAAACAATAACTCCTAGCTCATTGTTTGCCATAATTTTTTCTTCAATTTTTATCCGTAAGTTTGTTATTAAACTCCATATATTAATATCATTGGCTATGAAACCATCAAGTCTGGTAAGCATCTTCATGCCGCAAGGTGTGGGTACAGACTAGAAACTTGGAGGTTCATAGCCTGCCTTTTTATCAATTTTAAAAATGGGGAGGGGGAAGGAATAAGGATTGGGAAGGGATAGGGTGTAGGGTAGGGGAAAGGTAATTTTGTTATTACACTACTTGTGCAAGAAAATAGCCACCAGTGTCCACACCTTGTTCATAGCACTCCATCATAGATTGTGCCCACTGCAACATGCGGTCTCTGTCATTTGGTGTGACAAGGAAAGAATGACTATCACCATACAATATAAAAGAGTCAATTCGTATATAACATCCTAAATTTAACCATTTATTAGCTTCAACCAAAAATTGTTCTATTGTATCAAATGGAAATTGTGGATCAATTGCTAAAACTTTACGTTCTTCACTAAGTTCAACACTATAATCATCATCGTCTTCACTCTCACTCTCACTATCATTATTTAAAATGTCTTCAGGTTGTAGAAAAACATCGGAAATTTCAGAAGAATTAAAATGGTAATTCACATTAGGAGGCATATTTGCTGTGATGTACTTGACAGCACAAAGTGCAAGTACAGACTAAAAACCTGAAGGTTCATAGCCCGCCTTTTATAAATTTTAAATATGGGGAGGGGGAAGGAATAAGGATTGGGAAGGGATAGGGTGGAGGTGGGGAAAGGGTAATGTGGTTATTAAGCCACTTTCCAACTATGAATCCAATATAAATATTTCATTAGCTTCCTTACTTCAAATAACTAACTATGTATTGCTTACATGATAAAATTTCAATTTCATTAATTTCATTTTCACTGTCATCTTCACTGTCATCTTCACTGTCATCTTCACTGCTACTATCCATATTTTCTATCACATTTTCTTCATGTTCAATCTCATCTTCACTGTCATTTTCTTCTTGTTGTTGGAAATCATCTACTACATCATCTTCAGGTGGTTGAAAAACATCAGCATTTTCAGAAGGATTAAAGTTTTCACTAGGGTAAGGAAGCATTTAAAAAAATAAAAATATTAAGACTGGCAGAAACAAAGCAACAAGAGCGGTGGAAGAAACCAGAATGAAACACTAGCCATAGCCGGCTCAGCTTTTATAACGGTATGCAAATGAGAGGGGTTACCAGCCGGTCATGACCGGTCATTGGTCCAGGAGGTGGGGGAAGAAGATAAGGGGGAAGGGGGGGGCTCCATTTTTTCGGGGGGGGGGGGGGTCATTGACCTTTCAGGTCCGGTCATTGACCCTAAGGAGTGGGGACAGACACAGAACCCTCCTTTGCTTACTACTACACGGATCAAACTAGCCATGTAGCAGAACTTATTTCTGCTAAGTCGCATGTAAGCTAAATAGCTTACATCCCTAAATTTAAGTCTTAGGTGGCCCTGAAAAGGGCCGTTTGGCTGGGTTTGGTGGACTGCTATGGAGCTTAAGCCATAAAAAAATAAGGGACTTCACTGTTGTTTTCTAAATGGATTTCAGCAGGATCGGCTTGTATAAACTTGTACAAATTAAGTGCGCAAATATTGCATTTTTCTTCTTCTTGGATGATAAACTTGTATGACAAGTAAGATTTGTATTCATAAATTCCACCATCTATTATAAAATCCAATAATCCATTTCCTATTGCAGCCGAACCGCATTCTGGACACATATTTGTTCCATCCATAAATTTATACTGAAGGTAATGAAAAACTCCAAAATTTTCTTTATAAAAAGAATACACTTCTTGACGTAGTGTTAGTGGAAGGTTTGCATCTTGAAATGCAAGTTCCACCAACACTATATTTGAAACTATCTGTCGCAAACATAATTCTAATAGAGTAGGCATATTGCAGTGGTGGCCGCACGGATTGGAATGAAGACTCTGGAGTAGCTAGTGTAACGGTTAGATGTAGGTAGACAACCGGTCATGACCGGCCATTCACCCAGAGGAGTGGTAGGGGAAGGAGTGGTGGGGGAAGGAGTGGTGGGGGAAGGGGGGGGCTCCATTTTTTCGGGGGGGGGCTCCATTTTTTCGGGGGGGGGCTCCATTTTTTCGGGGGGGGGGGTCATTGACCTTTCAGGTCCGGTCATTGACCCTAAGGAATGCAGACAGACACAGAACCATCCTTTACTCACTACTCACATGAAAGTAGGTCACGAGACTTAGAGTGTTAAAAAATAATGGGGGAGAAACACAACGCTATAACGCGTTGTGTTTCTCCCCCAGTATTTTTTTTAAGCAATAATTTGGAAAAAGCTATGTGAATTTACTTGCTACGCCCCCACCTTGTAATACCATCCAGTTTGTGTCTGAGGAGATAGTCTTTAGAGTCTAACTCATAAACAGATTTCTCTTTGCGCAAGGATTCAATCACTTTAATATTATATTTTACGCCGTTACAAGTTGCCAAAATGTGTTCGTTGTCAATAACACTTTCAAAAAAATAGACACAACCTCTCTTAAGCCTATTTCCTTTTACACCAATAATTTTGGATTGGTATTCAACAGTGGGGGTTTCTGTCACTTGTGGTTCAGAAATGTGTTTTACGATATGTACACGGCAAAAGCTTTCGTTTTTTACACATTTCCTCCCACAAGGTGATCCTTTCTTAATTCCCCTAGTAAGCATTTCAGGGCAAGTAGTGGGACGGCTAAATGCCCTACGACGCTGTTCTTGTAATAATTGAAATTGCTCTGAAGGAGCAGGTTTAGGAGTAGGTTTAGGAGTAAGTTTAGGAGCTGGTTTAGGAGCTGATTTAGGAGCTGATTTAGGAGATGATTTAGTAGCAGGTTGAGAGGATTCAGTTTTGTGATAGGTATGATCTTCAGGTGTACTAAGTGGTGGGGTAGGAGGCAATGGTGATAGTGGGATAATGGGTGTGCTAAGACGATGAACAATGGTTTCAACGGAAGGGGTATTAGGATGGTGGTGAACTGGCTTCTGCGGTGGCGGCATAGTAGTTGATGGTGGTGCGGAGTCCTTTGAAGGCGAAGGCGAAGGCGGTGAAAAAATACTACGAAGTCTAGAAGTGTTGGTTGGCGGAAGAATAGCTCCAGAAGTTGAAGGTTGAGATGCAAGTCGGTTCTTGTAGCAATCAGGAAGGTTTTTGAGGCGAAGAGTTTTCTTAGGTGCAGGAACAGCCGTAGTAGAAATAGAAGTCGAAGTAGAAGTAGTAGAAATAGTAGTTGGTAGAGAAGACATGGTTATAACTCCAAGTTCGCAGCGTAACGTCTGGAATCAGAATGAAATACTGGCCGCGGCTGGCTCGGCTTTTATAACGGTATGCAAATGAGAGGGGTTAGCAGCCGGTCATGACCGGTCATTGGCCCGGGAGGTGGGGGAAGGAGTGGGGGAAGGAGTGGGGGAAAGGGGGGGGGCTCCATTTTTTCGGGGGGGGGGGGTCATTGACCCTTCCAAAAGTGGGTCAAGGTCATTCAAGATTTATAATGATCCAAGGTGATGGGAACAGTAATACTGTTCCCACCACCCTGTTTGCCTAGCGGTTCCCACTCCCAACCCACTAGTTACGTTCTGCAAGGGAGGTCCCTGGGCCGTCCGCATCAAAGCGTAACTTCCCGTCCGCATCAAAGCGTAACCATTAATTTCAGGGAAACTGGAACAGTTAATGCAGAAACGCAACTCTAACCCCACCCAAACTAATCCCACCCATCATATTCCTAAACAAAATGCAAAAAAAGTCCGGCTTGCGGATGTCCCACCCATTTTAAATTAAGTTCAACTGAACTTCTGAATTTACAGTTAATCTACCCCCTAACATCTAGCTGTAAGGCAAAACAAATGCACAAAACAAACATAAATTATTAGTACCAACACATCATTATTAAAAACCAAATAATTCAACACAACCAAATACCATCATTATTCTTAAAATTAATACACCTTAATGCTAAACACCTCTTAAAATTAATACACCTTAATGCTAAACCCAACTTATAACTAACATCGCAATGCGCAAATTCTTTCTTAAATTAAATGCAACTTACAACTAAAACACACACACACACATACTACATTAAAAAACGCAACATAGTTTAAGAAGTTCAAATATATATAGGCCTACTATATATTTGAAACCTCTTGCTGAATCGCCAACAACCTTTCGCTATGAAAGTTTGTTGGCGACTGACGCAAGAATTGGGCTCCTATCCCTCCTCCGTTCTTGAGTAGTGGGAGAAGTTGTTTCACTCCAGTACAGTATTCAATCCAGTCCAGTTGACACCAGTGTAAAAGTAAACCAGAAGAGTGGGGAGCGGCGCATGCGCAGCGACTCAAAAACCAAGGTTTGAGGTTAGAATTATCCAAGTGAGGTTAGAATTATCCATGGTAGCTGCCATGTTTAGTTCGGTGACCGGGTGACCGGTCATTGGCCTGAAGGAGTGGGGGTAGGAGTGGGGGAAGGGGGAAGGGGTAAGGGGGGGGGCTCCATTTTTTCGGGGGGGGCTCCATTTTTTCGGGGGGGGGGGTCATTGACCTTTCCGGTCGGTCATTGACCCGAAGGAGTAGGGATGGACACGGAACCTTACTTCTCTTACTACTCAGGTGAAAGTCGGTCAACCAGTCATTTGCTCACCATCTGCCGCCATCTGCCGCCATCTGGCTGGAGTTATTGCCTCTATAAAAGTGGGTAGTTTATCGCGCCACAAACATTCATTGCCTTGCATCCGCTCAGTCATCATCTCTCATTAGTTTTACGTTATGACTACTTCGGTAACTAGGTTTGAGGTTAGAATTATCCATGGAATAAACTTCGTTACTTTTAGCATTCATATTGTAGGTTAATTCTAACCTACAAAATTACTACTGCGGCATTTTCTTTTAATTTCTTTTACACTTCATTTTATATCTCAGTCTTCTTTTAACTTCTAAATGTAACACATCGGTTACAATGAATACACAATGTTTAAAATTAAAGCTTTTGCGAACACAACACATATTACGAAGTACTTCTAAACCTTCAATTTCCAAGTGTAAAACTAATTTAAATAGAGTTACTAAGAAATACAGTTTTAACCCATTATACTGTTCGACAACTTCTGAGGTTAATGTTGATGATATTGTTATTTACGACATTTTACGTTCCATGTTACACTTCAATAACTTTGAACTTGTTACACCTATCGACTGTGTTCAACAAGTTTTTTTATTTTACCCCCACCATTCCCTATATAAGGGCCCCGACAATAATTCCTACTTCATTATCTTCTATGCTCTTCAGCTAACAACATCTCCACTCTAATTTACACTACAATAATAATGGAAACCAACCAAGAAAATGTTCAAGTTCATGAAATATCATCAACAACTCATCCAAGGGAAAATCCTTCTAGAAATTCAACTTCAACAACTCCTCAGAACCCTGTACAAGTTCCAGATGTATCTTCTACAACAATAAATGATGTAGAAGCTATTCTTCAGTCCCTTGTCGGTTTCGACTGACCTGTATGACGATCATCAATAAACTGAACTCTTAGAGTTCAGTCTTTTTTAAAACCCCCTCCATATGACCTTGAAGCAATTATCCCCTCTCCTTTATACACTAACTCCTACTTCAAAAATTAACACCATCTGCTCACCCCTTCTCCACCCCTTCATTTAATTTAGCCTCTCCCCACCTGAAGCTATATGGCATGGCATATGGCGGCAGCAACTGATTTGCCATCTGGCCGATGGCAGCTGGCCGGCAGCGGCTGGCAAATGGCACGACTTCCGTTTTGAAAGTAACCAAACCCCACTACTTGAGCACGTACATATGAGCAGAGAGGAACGTCCACGTCAAATTTCATCATCATAGATCCTATAGTTTTTCAGATTCGTTGTTTCCTAGGTTCGAACTAAAATTTAGCTATGAGTAACATTAGATAGAAATTTTGAAGTCCTATGTAGCGGAGCCCTGATGGAATTTTGCAAAACCGTTTCTTAGTGAGCATCTATGATCAAACAAGAACGCCCATGCCAAATTTTAACATCGTAGGTCCTATAGTTTTTCAGATTCGTTGTGGCCTTGATTTGTATAAAATATTGGCCAAAAGAATAATATTAAATGGAAATTTTGAAGTCCTGTGGGGTAGGACCTGAAAGAATTTTGTAAAACCGTTTCTTAGTGAGCATTTTTTAACACTAAGGAACGTCCATCACTAATTTCAACCCCCTATACCCTATGGTTGTAAAGATTCGATGATACTGAGTGAGTGGTATTTGACAAAGTAGATTAAACCGAACCTAACCTAAACTCTAACTCTAAATATTTTTACACCAGTTAAATTGTTTACAAAGATAAAAATATTGTCATATGGTTATGTCATCCTTTAAATGTATCATTTCGCTAACAGCTGATAGCTTTGAATCTTTAACAGATAATTACATCAAATATTTGAAGTCATGTGGGGCGGAGCCCCGAAGAAATTTCGCAAAACCATTTCTTAGTGAGCACCTATAGGCAAAGAGGAACATCCATTTCAAATTTCAACCCTGTAGGTCCTATAGTTTTGGAGATTCGTTGTTTCCTAGATTCGTATTTTAAGTGCTCCATAAGAATAACATTGTAACAAAATTTTGAAATTGTGTGGGGCGGAGCCCTGCAGGAATTTCGTAAAACCGTTTCTTAGTGAGCATCAGTGGGTAGAAAGGAACGTCTATACCAAATTTCAACCCTTCAGGTTGGCTAGTTTTGGAGATTCGTTGTTGCTTTGATTTGTATTAAAAATCCCCCATAAGAATAACATTGTAACGAAATTTTCAAGTCGTGTGGGGCGGAGCCCTGACGGAATTTTGCAAAACCGTTTCTTAGTGGGCGTTTTTGAGCAAAGATGAACGTACATGCCAAGTTTTAACCCTTTAGGCCCTATAGTTTTGGAGATACTCTGATACGTGAGTGAGTGGTATTTGACAAATATATAGTAGATATAGATATTTTTTAACTTTTATTTTATTTTGGCACTTCCGATTATTAGGTCTTTTTTTTAACTTTATCATTCTCGAGAATATTGGGGTGGTGGAGAGATTTAAACTGTAAAAAATCAAACTCTTGAAAAACATGCTCAGTACCAGATAATTTATCATGTCTTTCAGTAACTCCTAGTCAGCTGTTATACTTTCAAGCCAAAAATATGCCTTGTTAGAAAGTAACACTACTAAAGTAAACTGATTAAAAACAACTGTTACCAATAATATTGTAAAAATGATACATAATACCCCCGTCGCAGCAGACCTGCGTACTCAGCGAATTTCCAATGGAATTGTGGTATATTTTCTATTACCACATAAAATCTATGGGGATGAGAGAGTAGGGGGACTTGGCCGAAGCAAGGGTGTAGAGCAGCAAAGAGCGGCGCCCCCCCCCCCCCCCGAGGACCACCCACGGCGAGCCCCCCCCCCCCCCCGAGACCACCCAAGTTGCGGAGCCCCCCCCCCCCCGAGACCACCCAAGTTGCGGAGCCCCCCCCCCCCCGAGACCACCCACGGCGTAAAGGTACCGACCCTCGGCCAGGTGCGACATTCCACACCTAGGGGAGCCGGCACAATAAAACTCACCCCTGCGTGGGAGCGTCCGCCCGGCGATGTTACACAATAGCGCGTCTTATATTACCCATCACCCCACGCAGCTGCGCGTCCCTTCTCCGACCGTCACCTCACAGAGGATAACCAAACCGAGCGTCGTCGGCCATTTTCTACACTCCCCGGCATCAGTAGTTGCCTAGCTGCCGTAGTGACCGGACGTTCCTGCACTTCGCTCCGCTTGCTGCTTCCTTGCGCCTCTGTTTACACCAGTGTCTTCTTTGGATACTTCTCACTTCAAATGTAAGTATTATTTCTAATTTACAATAACTAGTTATAATTAAATGTAGTTTTTACTTTTATTAGATTTCAGCAATTTTGACTTTGTCAAGAAACTCAAAGAGTACCATGAGAATAGTTTTTACTGCTTCACGCACAAAATGTGAAACATATGCAAATAAATATTTTTAATTTTATTAAACTATACAAAATAGTAGTTAGCTTTTGTCCCACATAGACTAATTTTATTAGGATTCAGTAATTTTGACTCGGTCAAGAAACTCAAAGAGTAGGTTACACTACATCATACCCAAATGTTAAACATATGTGAATAAATATTTTTAATTTTATAAAACTTTTAACAAATAGCAGATTGGTTTTGTGACATATAGATTATGGTTCGTAGCGTTGAGTAGGATGTTCATAGTTTTCACTACGTCATACTAAAATTCTCTAACATACTTATATTTTCATTTATTATTATTTTCATTTCCTATTTTTTATTTTATAAAACTTTAAAAATAGTAGATGGGTTTGGTCCATCCTAGGCTTACTTTTGTAGCGTAAATCGTTTAAAAATCTATCACATTTGTTCATATAACATGTAAATTGTAATAAATAAATTGAGTTATTAAAACGTTTGATTAAGTTTGTAGAGTATTTAGAGACTTTATATTCAACAAAAATGCGTATTCACAATTAGAGTAGTTTTGAAGAGTTCATTTAGGACTTAAACCTTTATACTTATTTATAATTTAATTTGTACTAGTAGTATGGAGATGTAGTTGTATTTCATGTCCCCCCCCCCCCGTCCTTAGACTGAAAATAGCGACAGAGTTCTAATGCGTATCGTTATTTGTTTACAGATCATTATGAACAACGTTGTGCTGGAACGTCGCTTCTCCTGCGCCCAGTGCGGAAAGTCGTTCAAGAAACGAGACCACGTTAACGAACATGTCCGCTCCGTCCACGGTGGGGCCAACTTCCCATGTCCCGAGTGCGGACAATCGTTTACAAGGGAATCAAACCGTCGTCGCCACATCAACAAAAAACATGCTGAGCAGCTTCAACCAGTGATGAACCCTGCATTCAGACCAGGTTAGTTTAATTTACTTACAGTTTAAACATTATTCACTCTCAAATTTGGACAAAGAGTTGTACATTATCAATTTTATCTAGAGAATATTTCTCCTTCACTCATATCATGTCGAAAGCAACATCACTTCTTTGTTCGACAATTAATTTACCATGACATATAATCATTTATTTCATTTAACAATATTTTATTCCGATTCCAATTTCTATAGTGTTTGTTTGAACAAGTCAGACGAACTATGTTGAAAACATATGCATTTTCTCACTGTGTTCACCAATCTTAGATGCATATTCTAATCGTGCCTGTACTTTTTGTTGTAGACTTTGCGCACACACCGAGTCCGGTGGAACCGCGACCTGGCCCATCTTCTGCTCCCGACTTTGAACCGAGGCCCGGCCCCTCCAATGCTCCTAACATCGAGCCGAGACCGGGTCCGTCCCATGCTCCGGAGCCATCTCAAGCCCCAGAGCCTGCTAGAGTTCCTACAAGAGGTATGTATTTATCTTTTACTTCAAACTATTAAATTCCATTGCACTAACTCGTCTCGAATGTAAAAAAAAATCATCCAGATATTTTGTACTCACTAAATGAAACATACTATCAAAGGATCTATTTCAAAGACTCTTAAGCAATCTTAATATTAAATGAATCTCAGTCACAATGTAGACATTCAGGAAAATAAAATAAATATCTTTCTTCAGTTTTATCATTCAATGAATCTCAATGCAAAGTAAGCATATTAAACATTCAGATTTTCATATCAGTGTGGAATCTGTTTCTTTTATCAGGTTTAGCATTATAATTATACATGCGACTACAGCATTGTGTGTTTTTTTTCAGGCCATGTATGCGCTGGGTGCAGACAATCCTTCACGAGAAAGAATAACATGCAGTTCCACGCCTGGTACCGATGCAAAGCCCTACGTGTGGAACGCCAGCCTGACCAGACCGGTGGGGCACAACCACCTTCGCCTGCCCCCTCGTCGCCATCATCCGTGGCAACTTCAAACGAAGACGTCGACGAGGCGCCTGTGATCCCTGACGGCTTAGCTCCTGCGGGGTTCACCGAGGTAGAGACGGCGTTCCGCGGGCGGCTCAAAACCTACCGTTTGACCGAACCCGCAGACGAGACAGTTACCCTGCAGGAGTTTCTTCTGCCACTAAGGACACAGGTAACCACACTCATGCGACAGATTCTAATTCACACTCATGCCATCAAGTCTAATCTCTGGGTCGAATGCGAATTTGTTAACATTCATGGCGAGTCTTGTAGACGTGCATTCAAGACAAAGAATGTCGATATTTTTCACACAAGTAATGTTGATGATATTTGTCAAGACTTCATTAACAAAATCTTGTTGGAGAAGGAGACATGCGAGATGAAGGGCTCGGGGTGGAGCTTTGTTAGGGTTTTAGATATGGAGGTGAGAGTTAATGTTTACTGCCCTATCAGAGGTAGCTCCTTCATCCCCCTTCCTCGCGACATCGCCATGAAGCATGCCGTGGTAAATGCGTATAACGATGCGGATGAACGTTGCTTTGAATATGCTATGCTAAGTAAATTCATTCAAAATGCTCCTAGTAATCAACTCACTACAAATTATTTCACAGCAGAGGTTAGGGCACGTTCAAATCTAAATTTTGATGGACTGGAGTTTCCGGTTAGATTAGACAAAATCCGCTCGTTTGAACGCAACAACCCCGGCATAAGCATAAATGTGTACGGTCTGGACAAGAAGAAACAGAAGAGGCAGCAAGATAGACAAGAACACTATGTCTTCCCGCTTCGCGTTGTGGAACGAGAGCTACCGAACCACTTCGATCTGCTATTCCTAACTGATGAGCGGACCACCCACTATGCGTACATCGCTGACTTCGAGAGGCTAGTTGGTAGCCAAATAACACGTCGCGGACATCGTTTGTACATTTGCAGGAGATGTTTCGCGCATTTTGACAACCGACCTAACAAACTGGGCCTCACAGGAGAGCAGCGGTTAGAAGAACACAAGCGTTACTGCTACAAAAACGCGCCATTGAGAACCGATGTTGCGGAAGAAGAGCACATCATGTTCAATCGGCCCAAGCGTACTAAGAGGAGCCGGTTTACGATCTACGCCGACTTTGAGAGTATGCTCGTACCCTTTGAGGCTGATAGGCCTATTCATCCCGCACCAACTGTTCGACCGCCTGCTTGGGACCCAGCAACTAACAGAATGACTGGTCAACCTCGCATGGGTGGCACGCCCAACAACGTTAGGAATGTCCACAGACCGTACGCTTATGCCTATTACATTCGCGACGACCTGAGAACAGCCGACGAGGGAGACTGCAACGACGATGATCAGGATTCCAACACCTTCTCCAAGCTGCGGATGTACAGAGGCGAGGATGCTGCGCAGCATTTTATCAACGCTGTACGGGATGACGTACGGAAGATTGGCGACATCCTTTACGGCCAGCGCATGCCCGGAGACCCACCTCAGTTGACAGAGCAGGAAGAACTTCAATTCCGACGTGCCACTGTCTGTCACATCTGTAAACGGGAATTCGGCCCTAACGATGGTGAAGATAAGATGAAAGTTAGGGATCACCAACACTCGCCTCCGTACAACTACAGAGGAGCTGCTCATCGTTCGTGCAACCTCCGATACAGGGAACAGGAGACCGTCAATATGTATTTCCATAACTTGTCAAACTACGACGCCCACTTCATCGTGCGTGAGTTAGGCGTGGACAAAGGAGACGTCGAGGTACTCGCCAACACCGAGGAGAAGTACATAACTTTCTCGAAGCGATTCAAATATCCAGGCGCGGGCCGGCGGAACAGTATTAAGTTACAATTCGTTGATTCGTACCGCCTCATGTCTAAGGCATTAGGCACATTGGCGTCTATTCTGCCGGCCAACAAAATGCACCTTACGCGCGCCCGGCACCAAGACCAAGAAGACTTTGATTTGCTTCGAAGGAAGGGAATCTTCCCCTACGAGTACGTCACGTCCATGGAGGTACTTAATGATGATCACCTGCCACCTAAAGATGTCTTCGGAGAAAATGTCACCGACGAGGACTACGCACACGCCCAACGCGTATGGGATAAGTTCAGTTGCACATCCCTCGGGCAGTACGCAGAAATATATCTGATGACCGATGTTCTGCTACTCGCCGACGTCTTCGAGGGATTCTGCATGCGTCTGCGAATGTGCATGACGCATTACAACTTGGATCCTGCGCATTATCTTACTCTGCCTTCATACGCGTGGGACGTAATGCTACTCAAGACTGGAGTGGTGCTCGATACCTTGCGAGATAACTATATGTACTTGTTCTTTGAGAAGGGCATCCGAGGTGGACTGACCCAATGCGTCACTAGGCACGTTGTCGCCAACAACAAATACACAAGAGCTGAAGATGGCGGCAACCGAGACGGCCAGGGCGCATCGACAAGTGGAGGTGTCGTAGAACACGACAACGATACATTTTTAATGTATTATGACGCAAATAACCTCTACGGATGGGCCATGTCAGAACCACTTCCCTACAAAGATTTCGAGTGGCTTTCGCAGCAGGAAATCGCCGACTTGAACATCACGGACATACCGGCAGACGGCGAGTATGGATATGTTTTGGAAGTCGACCTGGAGTACCCAAGAGACCAGGCGCTCCACGACAAACACCGCGATCTCCCGTTCTGTCCGGAAGTACGAAAGTCGCCGGCTTACCAGCTGCCCTACTCATCAGAAGACATCATTAATAGCGGAGCAGGACAATCCAGCAAACTAATGGCTACTCTCACGGACAAGGATGAATACGTGATCCACTATCGTTACTTACAACAAGCGATCGAGAATGGACTGCGTGTTCGCCGTGTTCACCGGGTTATGCGTTTTAAACAGTCGCCGTGGTTAAAACCGTACGTGATGCTGAATACCGAACTGAGACGGCAGGCCAACAATAAATTTGAAGTAGAAATGTTTAAATTGATGGTCAATGCTGTCTACGGTATAAGCCTCCAGAATGTGAGAAAACACCAAAACATGAAGATCGACACATCCCGCAAGACATACACGAAGTACGTGGCCAAGGCAAATTTCAACGATCGAATTTGGTACGATGAGAACTTGGCACTACTAAATATGGCGAAAGTACGAGTTGTACTCAACAAGCCAGTCTATGCGGGAATGTGCATTCTGGACCACAGTAAACGGTGGATGTACGGTTTTCACTACGATATGGTAGAAAGGTACGGCATCGAGAATATAAAGATGGCCTACATGGACACAGATGGTATCGTCTACGCCATCCGTACCCTAGACGTCTACCGCGACATGATGACGCACCTGGACGACTTCGACACCAGCAACTATCCCCAGAACCACATGTGCTACGACGGGCGCAACGCTAGGGTTTTGGGGAAATTCAAGGACGAAGTCGGTGGGAGAGTTATTAGGTTATTCGTCGGCTTGATGGCAAAATTATATTGTATGGTATCCGGAGGCTTTACGTGTGCTGTTGGTAACGGAGATGACGACGACTGTGGTGCGCCTCCGCCGATAAAGCGGGCAAAGGGCGTCAACCGCGCCGTAGTTGCAAAGGAACTGTCCGTACAAGATTACCTAGATTGTTTATACAACAAGACTATCAAAAGTACGGACAACCAGAGGTTCCAAAGCAAACACCACATAATCTACACCGTTGTGGTAAGGAAGCGGTCCCTGACATCATATGATGATAAACGTTACGTAATGCCAGAGGACGGAATTAACACGCTTCCTTGGGGGCACTATGCTATTCCCCCCAGGGCGCCACCGTTACCTCCAGCTCTACCAGCGCCGATGGACGTAGACGACTAGACAGTATAATTTAAGTCGCATGAGTGTGATCGGGTAGGCTCTGTTCGGATCTCGGGAGTGTATTCGTGTGATGGACTGTGATTTGGATTGTTTATGGACTGTTGTGGACTGTGATATGAACTTTTATTTATTTTTGTGTGTAAATTTTTCTTGTTGTTGATTGTATGTAAAGTTTTATAAACGAATCAAATTCATTTTGTTGATTATTTTATAAATGTTTTATCCTTGTTGTCTATTCTATAAATTTCTATTCTTTTTGTAAATAATGTATAAACTTCATTCTTGTAAATTAATGTTCTGTTGAATCATTTCTTTTAATACACTCAAGGAAAGTTTTAAGATTGTTTCAATAAATCTACCCTTTTGTATTGATCTTTTTAAAATATTGTATCAAGTTCATTTTCAAATATTGTATAAAGTTTCTATTATGTTGAATAATTTCAGAACACTCGATGTTAGGTTTAAGAATGATTCAATAAATCTAGTCATTTGTATTGACATACTTGTTTTCATTTTCCAGTTTTACACTTAGTAATAAGATCATTCACTGTCAGACTCTTTGCTTTTTAAAAATACTAAGATATCAAACTCTTTTCACTTTGAAAGTAAAATATAAATGACGAGTCTGTACAGAGGTGTACAAATACTTAAACTATCAGACTCTTTTGAAATATAAAGTTACTGGACTCTCTGGTCTTTGAAAGTAAAAATGTAATGTAATGTCGAGTCTGTATAAAGGTTAAACTAATAGGCTCTTTTCACTTTGAACTGTTATGTCAAATATGTGCAATGAATAAACTATCAGACTCTTTTGAAATACTGAGTTACTAGACCCTCTGGTCTTTGAAAGTAAATTATAAATTACGAGTCTGCACAAAGATTAACTATCTGATTTTTCTAAATGCACTTTGAAATATTGAGCCTATTCAAAAATGAAAACTTACATACTAAAAGGAAATGAAAAGATTGCTGTTTGTTGAGTACTCATTTTTATTACAAGAAAAAATATCATTACAAGATAAATGAAAAAGATTTTTACTTTACAATACAAAGAAAAATAAAAAGATTTTTACAAAGAAAAAAGCAAACATTGCTACAAGTGTTTATACAATCTGGTGAATAGTTTTCTGATCATCGCATCATTGTGAGCAGTGGAGGTGTCGTCGAAGAGCTGCACGAAGTCCATCATCCTCATATCATGGTGAGTTCGGTAGTACAGGTAAGTCAGACAGTAGTGGCCGCAGACTGTGCTGTCATCATCTTGTAGGCGATACTCGTTGTACAGGTAACGACGTCTGAGCGTTACGTCTCAGGAATCCTTGGTAGAAGTACAGATGCGGGGGTTGTCCGTAACTGTCGAAGAATTCAATGACATCACTCTTTCGGTCCAGGTAGAATGCAACCCAGTGCGTACCGGCTTCATTGTGTGGATCGGTATTCACAACGATTGCTGTAGACGGGGAGATACGATGCGGTAGTCGGTCGGCAGCGTAGACCCCATGATTGTGCACTGGCAGAGTCGATAGATATTTCTCAATCTGATTGGTATTCATTCTACGGTGTCGATGCCAACAGTTGCGGCGGTAGTACTCGTTGTAGTGCTCGTAGACGTGTGAAAGCAAGAGCAGAAATACGAACTTGTTTCATCTGTAGATTCCAATTCATCGTCAATATTGTTAGTCAAAAATAACCATCCGTGCAATGCGATGCAATTGGAGAGTGAGCATCGATGGTTCGGTGATCTGTGATGGCGGCATCGCAGCGTGGATTTCGATAGTAGACTGTTGATTGTCGCCAGTGAACCGCATCCGATATCGTCCAAGTCGATAACGTTGGTAGTGCAGTGATCAATAACTAAATGTCTGTATATAAAACTCTTCTTTTCCGATCCTTTGACATAGACGGTGTGTCGTTTGGCGATTATCTTTCTTAGCTTTTGTTCCAAGTCGTTGTAGCTAATGTCCCCTTGATCCCACTTTAATCCGTGATAGTGTTTCGATAGCCAGTGTGATTCTCGATGTTTGTCGATGGTCAGTTCGTCCCTGTTGAATGGCGGTTTGGCGATGTGATGCATCAGTAGTATTCCGCTGTCCACTTCCATAACGCAGACTTCCTTCATTATGTAATCATTGATGTTGTCTTTGAAACTCTGGAAATCAATAATGATGGGAGCAGCCAAATTCCTGCAACGTACTCTGCGTAAGCGATCCATCTCGTACGAGTGTTGATGAGAGACTAACCACCAAAGTCGACCATCACGTTGCGGTGTCGATCGATTTCAATTACGTTGTCAAACTCTGCGTACACCAAACAGTTGACAGTCTCGGTTAGCGCGGTGCCGAATCCCAGCTCCATGCGCACGCTGCCGTTGCGTACGAGATTCCAGTGGCCGGTATCGCTGGCAGACAGGTCGGGTGTCAGATCAAACACTAGAAGGCAGTATCCGTTTTCGAAATCTTCTCTGCTAATCACGTTTCCAGCGTCTGAGAAATGGATTCCCGTGCCGTTGAATATTGTGTTGTACGCCATAATGAACTTTGCACTAGCAGCAGGAGAGAACTTGGGTTGGAGTGGTTTGGCCGGCACCTGTTCACCGTCCACATACAGTGAGAAGTAGTTCAAATCGAAATTCTTGAAATTGTACGGATTCTTTTTGACATCACCGTTGAATGCGGCATTGGTTACCATACCGACAATCACGCGCTTCGGAACTTGTCCCAGAAATACGTTGTCCAGAGTCTTGCTCCTTATGCCGGAAGCGAGCGTGAATGATTTCACGTCCACTCGTGTGATTGGATATTTAGCGGTACCGGATTGTAGTATCTTGCTTTGCGCCAACAGTACGGTCGGGCTGACTTTGCATCTTCTAATCCACAGGTTCGCATCGACGATATGCACTTTGTAGTCGCCTTCGTGTACCATTAAGGAGAATGCATCTTTCGACCTGTTTAACTTGAAGCGTAGCTCGACTCCGTTCAAAAGATATTTATTCTGATTACACATGTCCAAATGCAGATGACCGACCATATCGATTTCTCGTCCTCCTTTCGTTAGCTTACGTCTCTTTTCCAATCCATCATTATCGTCTTCGGTGTTTTCCATATGGCCTGAATCATCGGCGTTCCACAGCACGGACGATAGATGTGATTTCCTGGCATCGAATCCGTAGTTCAATACTGTTTCGATGTACGCTCGATAGGCGTAAGTGTTGTTTTGTGGTGTAACCAATTTTTGATTCATGCACATGTCCACTTGACTGAACAACGAGTGTAGCCAGTTATTTATCGGACCAGCTTTTATTGCATCATCCGCAGCGATCGCCGATCCGTCCGCCTTGATTATCGATGCTGTGACTTCCAGCATTGTTTGCGAAAGATCGGTGTACTCTTCGCCATTGCTGGGCACTACAAACTCTATCGGTGAGTCGTCCGTCAGTGTGGATATCGGTTTGTATTGGATCCATTTTCCATTTTCGATACTCGTCTGTGTGGGCCGTAGTGAAAACAAGTCCAGCTCCGTCTTGACGCATTCGCATGATCTTTGATGTATGAACGACATGATTAATTAAAAATATCTCTTATTGCCTTTGTCACTTTCCTTTTATTCTTAACTGCTGCTTTTCTCTTCTTGGACGGCGATGATGACGTCCTTCCTCTAAGGAGTTTAGCCAGAGACTGAGGTGTGACACGCTGTGTGCGACGGCCACTCGACTGCTTCCTGCCGCCAGACATAGCGCGCTTCGCGCCACTCTTACGCGATCCGCGCTTTTTGGATGCCGGACGGATGCGTTTGCCGCCACCACGGAGAACTCGTTCAATCTTGTCATCGGCCGTGCGTTTCAACGAGCCGGTAAACTCTTTCATGCGCTCCTCTGCCGCATCTCTGGGATGTTTCGTGCGGAGAGTCACATCACCTAGAAAACCCATTCCGGACTTTAACGCTTCTCTGCCCAATGCTGCAACTCCGCTCTTGATTATCGGAGATACAGTGCGAAACATTCCGCCCAAGAAGCTGCCGACTCCATGTCCTCTCTGATAGGCGGCACCGCGAAACACTTTGTCTATCGATCCGCCCGTCTGCGAATGCTGGCGATAGTAGTACGCCATGTACGGATCGTTCGAAGTCATTATTACAATTAATTATGCAGAGCTCTTCTGAAATGCAGCTTCACGTACGACGTCCCGAACAGGAATGACAGGTTTTGGCCCGTGTGATCCCTGAGGTCGATTTCCACAGTCTCGAATGCTCCTTTGGTGATCGGCACGTAATGCGGGCTGGTGAAGAGTACAGTCTTATTCGCCCCGTGCACGTAGTCACCTCTGTCAATGTTGATGATCTTCAATAGCGGGGCAGAAGCGTCTCCGATCAACTGCTGCTCAATCAGATCGCAGTACACGTACATGTTAGCTGGAAGCCCCATTGATAGATTCGGTGGCCATGACGCTTTATTGTTCTTCACAATGTCCTTCTGTTGCGGATCGAATCCCAACTGTAAAGCTAGTTTATAGTCTAAATGTATCGCAACCACATCTTCTTTCAGTATTTTTATTTCCACTCTGTCCGCATCTTTGTCATAAGTGAACTCCACGTAATCGATGAGGTCCTTTGCATCATTAATCATATTCAGCAGTTCGGTTATATTCATGTAGTAACCCATGTCCAGAGTAAACGTGTACTTGTCTGGCTCTTCCATACCTATGGCGGAAAGAATAGTATCCTGTTCGATTATTATAATCTCGTTTTTGCCCACTAATGGAAATGAACATGGTTAGTGAGATTCCACCAGAGCCATCTCCCATGCACCTTCCAATCGTATCTGTTTCGAAAGATGCGTAGTGTAGTTTGACACCTTATTGTTGGGGAAATATTCCATAGAACTGTTGCTGGGTAGCGTCAGGAAGAATTGCGAGTTAGACATTTTGTAAGTCTTGCGCTCTCACCCAAGAGTTAAACTCGTCTCCGTAACCTCGCCACTTGACGTAATAACGCTTACTGGTGCCTCTGCCACGAGTGTCCAGTATTTTGTCAATCTTGAATAGTTGATCACTCCGATAGATTACTTTCTGTAATTCGTGTTCGTAAAACTGACCGGTCAAAACTTCACCTTTGAGGTCCGCCAACGTGTACATGGGCAGCGGCATCAGAGTGTTCACTTTACGAATAGTAAACACTTCGTTACTCCAATTGGTCTCGTAGCCTTTGGCGAACGTGCCCTTCTCCTTTGCTATGCGCACTGTGTCACCAATCTTGAGTTTAGGCTTAACACGGCGTGGAATTTTACTGTACATGCGTTGTAGCACTTGTGCTATCGTCCGATCATTTTTCACATCGATGGGGCGCAATCCACCACCGAGACTCTTGTGTTCGCTGGCGTTGTATGCTTTCACCAGTTTGTTCAGTACATCGATATATCGGTAAGTGTTTTTGTAAGTCAGGTAACGCCACATGCGAGACTTTAATGTACGATTCACGCGTTCCACTACTGCTGCTTTAACATCGGGATTCTGCGTAGTCACATATTTTATTCCGTACTTTTTGAATAACTGTCTGGTCTTGGCGCCGGTAAACTCTGTTCCTTTGTCAGACTGGAGGCAACGCGGAGTTTTAGTCGCTTCTTTGAATATTTCTTCGAATGCCACTGCCACTTCTGCACCTTCCTTTCTCTTCAACGCTCTCACGTACAGACGTTTACTGAACACATCTATCACGGTCAGCAGGTAATTGACTCCATCGTTGTATTTACTCAATCCTCGCATATCATTCAAGTCCGCTTGCCACAGTTCATACGGGCCAAAAACAGAGTACTGGTTGCGTGGGAAGCGTTTACGGGCCGGTTTGTGTAATGTATAAGTATCCTGTGATTGTAGCCATTCGATTACTTTCGACTTTGAAATATCTCTCTTGCGTGCAGCTCGCACTAGCGGTGTGACACCGCCGAACGCACCGGGCTCGCCGGGGTTGTAATAGAGCCGGTCCATGCTCACTTGGCCGGATACGGTTCCCACCTGTCTAGAAAGCCCAGCGGCTCCCTGTCCCACTGGTATTCATCCCTGTTTGCGGGAGTTGACGTAGCATAGCCGCCAGTCGCCGCTTCTTCAATCGGTGTTTTCGCTAGATAATCATCGACCTCACGTAATGTTCTCTGTAATGATGTCTCACCGCGCCGCTCCTTAGCTCCTCGTTTCACTGTTGCCCCCGAACGTAGCCGCTCTCGCATCGGTGTTCTGCGCGGTGATGGTGCACTCGGTGAACTGGTCATCCGCAATGATGATTTGAATGTGTCATTCAATTCCCGTAACGCTCTGGTTTTATTTATAAATTCTAGAGGTACATTCATTTCTTTCAAAGCGGTCATCACTTCCATCCATCCTGGCGGTATACGTTCGGTCATTCGAACTCTCACTATGTTATTCAAAATATCAACTATATTCGCATTCGGTAGTTTTCGACCATCGATAAACACCGAGTAGTTGATATCCCAACTGATTCGACTATCGGGTTTTTTCATAAACCGTAACAGATTGCGGGCGTCACTCCTGTATGTCTTTGAGAACATTTCGACAATCTCATCGACTGGCCCTTCCGCTGCACCCCGTGTCGGGTGTTGGGCATCATCACCGAATGTCGCATCCACGATTGGAATATTAATCGACTGTCGATTATTAGAGGCAAAGTGTAAGAAACGTTGCAACGCCTGATTGTACAGTTTCCATTTTTCACTATCGTCTATACTCTTGTTATTCATTATTTTCTGCATCTCCACATCCAGTCCTTCCGTAGTGGACAAATTGTTTGATGACTTCTCCGATGATGTAGACTGTAAACGCTCAATAAGCTCTTGCGGGACGATAGCCATCTTCTTTGCGTGCTCCATTATTGATGTGCAGCAGCGGCCGGTCGGAAGTGTAGTTTAACGGTCAACGCTCCGTGACGGAATGAGAGATCTCGCTTTAAGATGTCCTTCACATAAATTCTCACACTTTCGAATGTCTTCTTTCTCACCGGTACGTAGTGCGGATCATTGATGTGTGCTGCCTTGTACGTCCCATAATCATCTATCGTGTGGGATATATTGATAATCCTCAATAACGGTGTACGGGCATCGCTTAAAATTTGTTCTTCAATCAGATCGCAGTACACGAGCATATGTGATGGTAAACCAAGACTTAAATTAATCGGTCTAGTACTCGTTTGTAAACCTGGTACATTTACTAATTCGTCTCCCCGTACTATTCCTAACTGAAGTCCGATTTTTGGGGAACCGGCCACTCCTTCGGTAGTTCCCAATGTATTTGTTCCGAACGTCACTTTAAGACGCTTTGCTTCGTCAATATCGAATACACTTCCAGTTTTCTTTACAGTTTTCAACCCGTTGATGTGTTTCAACAAATCTTCGGCTGAAGTGTAGTGTCCGGGATTTGGTTTAACGTCGACGATCCATACTTCTTTTTTGCTGAATGGTTTGCCTTCTTTTCCTGCAGACTTCTTGACTTCCTCCTTTTTGTAACCAAATATTTTTAGTAGAGCATCGGAGTCTACTGTTGCGAGCGTACATGGATAATGCGCTCCTACGAGCGCTACTTCCCAATCTCTACCGTCCAAGCAAATGTAATTCGGTAGTTGTACAGTAAAATCATGTGTAGTATTTTTCGGATAATAATGTATTGAGGGACCCGTACCGCTAAGTAAAGTCAAATAAAATGGCTTCGTCTGGACATCCATTTCACTTTCCCAATGCACTACTGACTGCTGCCTGTAACACTGTGCTCAATAGTAATGGAATAAAAACTCCGCCACCTTTCTGCACTAGATACTTTCGTTTCTGTCCCCAACACTGTCCTTGTCTTACTAAGCGTCTCAGAGTCACTTTATGTTTGCTCAACTGACTTTTAGTCTTACTCGACAGAGGTACGTTCCACGTAGCACGTTGTAGGCGCACTCGCAGACTCGCAGACTGAACGAATGCGACTCTTGTCACAAACCTTTAGCAGTGCCTTGCGTTCCTTGGGTGTTGCGTGTATCAGCGCTCTGAGCAGCGGTGCGTCCTTCTTCAAGCACGACATGATTGCAACTGACTTACTTTTATTTTTTCTTTGGTAAGTACACGTAGTTTACACGATCCTCGGGGAATATGCAAGTGCGTACTCTCATGTCCTCAGATGTCGACTGTTTCAAGTCCAAAAGTAGATAACCGTGTGCCTGTTTTGTGGCGTCACTGTAGGCTTCCTCTATGAACTTTGGGCTGTCTGGATATATCTGCCTGGCTAAATATCTGATTTGTACTCTGTCTCTGGGATTTTTAAAAAATATAATGTAGTGAGCATTTAGTGAGATGTCTCTCTGCCCACGACCCTGATGAAAAAGATTTTGAGTAATGAAAAACACACTGATGTTACGGTGATGACAACCCTTCGTGAATAGATCCACCACTCTATCATCTGCCTCACGCATCATATCGTCAATTATAACCAGTATTGGTTCCTTACCATCATAATCACTCAAGTCTGGTAAGCCCTCAATGTGGTTTATTTTGGAATTACTTACATCACCTCCTCCTCCACCACTACCATAATGCCAGTTGATTTTGGCAAATTTTACATCACACATTTCATTTATGTGTTCAATAAACTTGGACACAAAATGTGATTTACCACTGCCCGATGGACCCGCCACAATGACTGAGAATGGATGCTGCCACTTCAAGCTCATGACTGCTACTGACACTAAAACTAAATACCATACACTTTTCTTAGAATAAAGGTTTGGGGTTTCATCTTAAAATAAAAGACATTAGTTTATGCTGTAATGTACATGGATTATTTATTGCTTACGAAAGCTATCAAAATTTATAAAGGTTAATTAAATCTTGAGTCTTCTTTTTCTTGCTTTACAAAAATTCCAACGGTGTGAATTTACTGCCTGGAAGTGGACTGCGCTTCACCAGACGTAGGTGATCTCCGAAGCCGCTGTTGTACCGCTCGATGTCGTGATCGCTCAGGACTTGGTTGAAACGCCTGGGCAGGTAGACTCGTAGGAAGAAATCATCGCCGACTTGTCCCTCGAGAATGACGACGACTGTCTCGCCGAATGGAGTGGTCACACGCTCCATCCCGCTGATCGCATAGCTGCACTCCTCACGCAGATCAGACAGGCGGGTGTAGGCCGGAGAGCTGGACTTGCAGGTGTTCAATGATGTTCGCAGGTCCATCGTTACACCAGGTGCGGACTCTGAAGTCATGCTGCTGCTGATGCTCGACATGGTAATGATGAGAGTATGAGGATGATGCGACTAGTCGAAGTGGTCTCCAGGCGAAGAATGATGCTCGGTCGGTCCGTTCGTTCGGTTTTTGTTGCCCGCGGCGCCATCTTGGAATTTTTTATGTGCGCAGGTGGTCGATGAAACGTGAGAAGGGTCGTCCCGCAGGTGTTTGGCACATTCCACAATGTCTAGACATCATAAATCTTCTTTTGTTTGTGCAGGTGGTCGATGAAATCTGAGAAGGATCGTCCCGCAGGTGTCCAATCTTTTGTTTGTGCAGGTGGCCGGATGCAGGTGGTCGATGTAATCTGAGAAGGGCCGTTCCGCTTCTTTTGTTTGTGCAGGTGGTCGATGAATTCTGAGAAGGATCTTTTGTTTGCGCAGGTGGTCAAGAAGGGTGGCGGCCATCATGGGTTTTTTATGAGCGCAGGTGTTCGGCGAGGTCGCACTCCACAGTGTCTAGACGTTGTTCCTACAATGTTTTCTTGGTGGGTCTTCTACGCGCATCTTGCTTTTTCGGTTTTATCATTGGCTTTTTCGGTTTCTCTACTGTCTTACTGTATCGTGTTACTGTTTGTGTTAAGCCGCTAATCTTCGGTACTCCCGTAGCTTTATTAATCCACATATTCTCTGACTTGTCCACTACTTGGTTGACGCTCTAGTATAATTCACTATTCTTGTCTATAAATTATCCGCATCTGTACACCATATCCGAACCATCATACATTTCCATTTTTAATAGCACTGGTCCGCTGTTTGATGGATTTTGTACCGCGTAAAATTGTCCATTTTCAAGCCATGACACGATGGGGCAGTCATCTGAAGGTTTTGGAACCCATCCTGGTTTTGCTGTTTCTTCCACTTTAGGCTTAGGCGTAGGTCTTATCCTCTTCTTAGGCCTCGGTGATGGTGGAACTGGTATCTGCTCGAGTGTAGCGTTGTCGTCCGCGGCGTTGATGTCGGCCATGAATGCATTCAAGTAGTCGTCTATTAATCCGGACGCGCTCATGTCTGTACCGCACGAGTGACTGTGTAAGACTGAGTGAATCGCTTACTTACAGTGTATGAGTCGAACGACATTTTGTAAAAAGCGCGCGGGTTTCAAGGACGGACGGACGGTTATGTAACTAACGTTGATGGCGTGGGTATCGTTTAGGCGGGAAGCAAATTATGTAAATTGAAAAATGAAATAAACGAAAATAAATGAAATAAACGAAAATAAATGAAATGAAATAAACGAAAATAAATAAAATAAAGGAAAATAAAAAAAAATATCAAATACCTCTACTAATTTGGGGGGGGCCTCGCCGTGGGTGGTCCTCGGGGGGGGGGGGGGGCCGCTCTTTGCCGCTCTACACCCTTGCTTCGGCCAAGTCCCCCTACTTGAGAGTATGTAGGTTTGCCGCCATATGGGTTTTGTTGGTAAATATAAGTTAAACCCTACCTAGTGATTGTACATACCAAATTTTATAAGGCTATGGTGTTCTTTTTATTTTCCCCATAAACCCTATAGGGGTGAGTACGTAGGTTTGCCGCCAAATGGGTTTTCTAAGCAAATATAAGTTAAACGCTTCCTAATGAATGTACATACCAAATTTTATCAAGATATGTCAATAAATAAGCAAGTTAGAAGGTTTTGTTGATTTCCCATAAGAATAACATGAAAAACATACTTTTTGGATTTTCTCCATAACCATTTAAGCTGGGTAAAAAATTCAAAATACTAGATTGTTTGTTTTTTTAAGCTCTTTTAAATGGTTTAAGTTAAAATTGTTGAATTTTCTAAATAAAAGTAAAAAAAGCCAAAAACCCATTTTTAACCCTTTTGAAACCCCATAAAACCCTGTTCCCATGGTCCGATCATTCTGGTTCGTGAACTCAACCTAGTAGACGCTGGCTTACATCCCTGTACCAAATTTCATCAAAATCGGAGGTTCCGTTCAAAAGTTATCGTGTTAACGGACACACACATATATATATATATATATATATATATATATATATATATATATATATATATATATATATACATATATATCAATTTGAACGAACGGTGTTTTTGGCTTCTAGGGACCTCAAAACGAAAAAGTATCATGGTCCCGGGCTTAGGTCTTACCGTGACTACTACCGTAATAGCGTATTCCCTATAGGGAAATTCGCTAATATGTTGTAATGTGAAATTACCAGCTGGTATACAACAGTGGAATAAAAAAACGGGCTATAACAATAAATCCCGTACTTGCATGTGGCGGTCACTGACATGAGATTTTGCTTGCTGTCCACTGTAATGCCGCAATAATCTGCTAAGTTCTTTCACCTTCTTCCATCAACAGAGGATCAAACCACAATTAATTTTGTGCTTTGTGTCATAACAGAGTATTATAAATTGTTATTACAATTTAAAACATGAATGGGACATGAGTAGATTTTGGCTAGAAGAAGATAACATGATAAAAATTGAAACGTTAAAAAGAAGATTGCTCAACAATAATTTAAGTATCAAGTCATAAAAGATTCTTTACGTCACATTCAATCTTAAGAAGTCATATAGCTTTTGAAGAATATGTCGTAGTCATACAAGGATAAAACGCTTATTTCAGTACTTAAAACACCTCTCATGTTTCAGTTAAATTCTATTTCATAATAAAACTCTAGAGATGTTATACTTAATTGACTAAACTTTAGGAGGAAATTAATTTAGAGTTCACATAGGGAATTCCCTCCTTCTGGTCATGGAGGGCCAAAGAACATTATTGGTTTTAAGGGATAGGCCTACTTTTCCGTCGCTCTAACTAAAATTGTAGTATTTTCTGTTAAATATAATATATTATTGTTCTTGGTATTTGCGTTTTAGCATTTGGTATTTTTTCTTGAAATATTGCAAGGAAATGGCAGTTCGAAGGAGTACATTTTATAGACTACCTTACATGTTTGCACTATTATAGCATTTCATTTCCCACTAATGGAGCTGTATCCGTCGAGTATCGACGGGCAACAACTAGTACATTTTAAAACATGACTGGGTCATGAGTAGGTTTTGGCTAGAAGAAGATACCATGATAAAAATTGAAATGTTAAAAAGAAGGAGTCTATCTATATTAATAAAATTAGAGTTTTGTCTGTACGTTGCTTAGAATTTTGAAATTTTTGGTTATTTTTACTTTTTATGCATAACAGAATCCAAAATCGGTGTCATCTAAATTTCTTTCCCTCTGTCTGTCTGTCTCTCTCTCTGTCATTCTGTCTGTAACGCTCATGGGTCCTATTTTGTCCTCTTTTCACTGGATAACGACTTTACCTAGGGGTCTAAATTTTTTTCATGTCATAGACTAGAGTGGTGTGAAGGTTCATTACAACTTTAATTGACTTAGCGACCTTAGGGCTTTGCCCCATAGTATGTCAAAGTAGCCAAGTTGTGCTAAAATACCAATCTTTAATCTCTTTTCACACGACAAGGGCTTTAGTAAATGATATGAAAATTTTTATTATTGTTAAATGTTGAAATTAGAACGATTTTAGCTGCTCTAAAGCATCGTTCGTCAAAAAGGCTCTCCCTCATAGTAAAAGAAATATTCAATGTTAATCTTATGGGAATATTTAATTCTACCTTTTTATCTATGCTCTTTAATCAGCTGGATTAGACAGTTTGTCATTTTCACCACAGATGGCAACACTTAAAATTTTAAATACAGACTCTTTCATATCTAACCCTTTAACTTTTCACTGGCCTAAATACAGTGAATAAAGTCAACTAATTCTTGGTTCTAAATATGAATATTAAAATAATTTATGGAAATTATTACAAAACGAGTTTTGACCCTTAAATCTTAAAATGTTTCTTATTATCATTACAAACTAATTTTAGTTCCCAATTTAGCTTTCATTGCACTTTCTGACAAAAAGAGGTGTATTTTATCAAACACAACATGTAGTTAAAACCAATGAGGTTTATAAATTGCTCAATTTTTCAAGTAGTTCGGGTATAGACGGGGCAATATTAATGTGTAAAAGCTTAATGAGTAGGTTCTTATGAAGAAGTGAGAAAGTCGCTCAAAAAACACTCATAGTACCACTGTAATTTTCATTCAAGGATCATGCTGATTGGTTGAATGGAATCAGATGGTTTAAGAACATATTTGCAGAAGTTTGTTATTGTTTTTTATTTTGTGTAAACAAACAAATATACTTATTTTGACATTTAGAAGGTAAAAAGAACGCTTCCCGTGGCAATAAGGAAAAGTAATCCCACCATCAATGCTTAATTTTTCTCCGTTTTTCGACATAACTTTTTAACATGGGATGTCACTATTTATTCGGTTTTGTATACATTGGCAACACATGAGGTTTTAGGTAAATAGGTAAAGTCTAAAGACAAAAAAATTGAATTAAGTAAACCTAATATCTACACTGCGGTGCGGTGGCTATACGTTACTGACAGATGTTGCGTTGTTTTACTTGGTTTGGGAATTAAAATGTTAACTAATTTTGAATTTAGATTTAATATTGTACATGTCTGTACATATCTTTCATGGGTAGAACAAGATGCAGGGGTTCAATACATTGGATTTGGCATATAGCTATCGTCACACCCAATCAAGGATTCAATATTAGATTTCATAAGAATCTATAATATTTTTTACAAGTCTGAGTTTTCTTAAATCTTCTATAAGTTTAAACTCATAGAACTATAAAGTAAATCACCATACGAATATAAATGTTTAATCAAACTGCAACAAAACCATTAATAGAAATAACTTCTAGACTAAATGAGAAATGGATTTAACAAGATTTTGACAAATTTGCCTGGTAGCTATTAAGCATAAAACTTGATATCTAGATACGTTAGAATGAACCAACTGAAGGTTATGAATTTGTGAAATCATTAATATCATTCGTTTAATAAACTGTACACACACCCCGTGCGAAGAACGGGTACTCAGCTAGTTTCATAAAAAAATAAACTTTAGAGATGTCACACTTAATTGATATAACTTTAGGAGGAAATTCCTTTAGGGAAATTTTGTCTATTCCCCTGATGGTATATAGGGAAAGAGTATGCAGGTATGCTGCCATGGAGAACACTGAAAGTAGATTTTTAGCATAAAAAAACTTATTTGGACCCTATGAAGCCATATACTAAATTTCATCAGTATCTGTCCATAAATAAAGGAGTTTGCCTATTCTGCGTATGATTAACATGGGAAAAGAGTATGCAGGTTTGCTGCCGTGATAAGTACAAAATATATATGAAAAGTAACTAACGGTGTTTTTGGCTTATGGGGGCTTACCTCAAAATAAAAAGTAACATGATACCGGGCTTAGGTCTTACCATGGCTACCACGGTAATAGCGTATTCCCTATAGGGAAATTCGCTAAAAGGGCGTTTTTATGGAGAAAGACTCAATTATAACAGTTCAATAATAATATTTTTGCAAAGAAATGGTGAAGCTGGCACGTATCGTGAGAACGTTTAAGTCATGTTGTACTGCGTTTGTAAAAATATGTTGGCTGCAGTGCAATGTTTGAAAGAATAGTTTGTCTGCCACCTAAATGTGAACTAATAAATAAATAAGCTATAAAAACTTATACGGAGGTCATACATGTATTAACTGGTGCACATATTATGTCAATCAATTAAGAAATTTGAATCATACGCTACTTATTTTTAAAAAGATATCCCATTTATATTGGTTACAGTTTAAGTCACAATTCATAAGGCATTTATTTAGCCAGAAGAGACATTACAATAAAGTGTTAATGGCTATGAAAAAATTACACTTTTCAAAATACATTACAAACAATATTTGTTTACTAGGGTGCCTGTGCAGCGCAATGCGCTGCATTTAATAGGGTACCCGTTGATCAAACTTTGCCCCATGGTAATACTTTGAAAAACAATTTCACTATAGTGAAAATCAGATAGATCATTATTGGTGTTTCATCGATCGATTCTCATTATCAATTCTCCAACTTTCCAATGTGATAGGATAGTGTTGAGATGTGGTGCTCGTTATTTTAGGTCTAAATTAGCTAAGATTATGAAGTTGTTCTTTTGCCGATATGTCTTAGGGTCTTTGTCTAAACCCTCCTATAAAATTTAGAATAAACTCACAGATGTTGGATCCACATAGCTCATCAAACATAAAACGTAAATGACAACAGAATAAAAATCAACATTCCATTGCTCCCCGGTTGTGTATGAGTTATGCAACACTCACTGCGGCTGTTTTCGTAATACTACTGTATGAGGTAGTCAATGACATAGTGAAAGAGTCCACATTACTATTTATGTCTAAATCCTCTTTAACTTAACTTGCCAGGACATTACAAAATTTAAATAAAGAAATCACAAAAATTAAGAGAATCTACATTTTTGTTAGTGTGGTCCATTTTGTTGTTGGTGTCATTTTTATTTTGGTTAAAATTTCTCTTTATTAACCCATTTTTGCCCACCGTCGACATTTGTTTACGCTATAATTTAATTTATGAATGTCCATGGAATTTTAGGTTTTTCGTGATTAAAATTGGCATTTTGGAGTGAAAATATAATTATCTTTCATATTTAAAGGCCGTAGTGGCACACACACAGTAAACAGAAGTAAAAAGTAGCAAAATCAGTGTTGACCAAGGTGCAACTCTCAAAGAATCAACAGATCCCGTCAACTTCCACGCAAGCCTGCCACCGTTTATTTAACGTGGGCCCTCCCACCAACTTATCCACAGATCGGCTAACCCTTTAAGAGTTGCACCTTCAGGTCAGGGTTTGGTCGTGAGCGGATTCGAACCCGCGCCGACGCAGACATCCTGGCCAAGAATGCATGCGCCTTAGCCATTTGAGCTATCACGACCGGCATCCTAGACATGAGAATTCGGGGTTTGAATGGTGCGCGCCTCTAGCAGGATAGACTGTAGGCCATTGGTATGCGAGTTCGCTACAAGAGCGCAGCACTAAAGCCACAGCACCCAATTCACAAGAAATAATTTGGGCATATAGGGGTTAAACCATTTTTGTAATAAGCTTGTTTTCTATACTGGAGGTAAAAAACTTTTAAATGTTGTCTTTTACACAGGTTTATTAATATGTGTAGCGTATACTATAATAGTAAATAAAAAGGTTATTACACTTACAACCAACTACCCCTTTTCCTTATAGTTTACAGCAGTTTGAAAACCCATGCACACAAATGTAGTGTTCTATTTTAATATTTGTTACCTTTAATTATTGTTTCAATACCAGTCGGACAACCAATAAGACCCATGTTAAAAATTTCAATTTCCAAAATTGTGAATTTTTCCAGGGTTAAGGTACAAAACTTATTTTTGTGCCCAAATACGCGTAAATAAAACTTTCAAGCAAAATCTATCTGCTACATTTTGGGGAAAAGGTTAAAACCTCAGATTAGACACTTAAAAGTATATTAAAAGTATCATATTAAAAGTATGAAATTGTGTTGATATTTCAGTACCAGTTCAATTTGCTTCTATTCAGCTTTTAACATATGTGTTTGTTCGTTTAATTATCAACAGCTGTTTTATTTAGCAATTCAATATAAATTGTTTCCCATGTTAATCTTATGGACAAAAAAATGAACTTTGAGGGCTTCCCGTGAACTTCAGAATTAAAATATCAAAAATCTGAAATCTTATTGCAAAACTACGAACTGAGCCCATTCTTTTGACACCTCAAACTTTAAAATCGGTCCAGAAATAAGGGAGGAGTAGTGTTAACAAAAAAAGGGCATCACGTATTATATATATAGATTTCCCATTTTTTCATTTTTTACTATTGTAATCCTTGATTATAATCAAAACGATCTCGTTACCGGTATCGTTGAACCAAACGCAGAGGAGATCGTTAACGAATTGAGGTTTGTATATTTGTCTTTTAATTACGAACTATAAATATGCATACCCAGTTTTTCAATTAGGGTTACGTTTTCAGACCAATAAATTTTAAAATTAATGATCATTTTAGTAGTGAGACAGTATCGGCAGTAATAGTACAAAATATCAGTTGTATCATATAGTTACTCAACATTTTTTCCATTCTATTCAAACGATGCACAAACTGATTTTGCGCTGGCTTTCCAGTAAATTGCTTCTCGCAGCGTTCATCCGCTGTTTTGGCTTAGTCAAGTTTAATGCCGTTCGTATCTGCAATAGACATAGGACGAAAATATGCTTTCTTGTTTCTAACGTTCAAAGATAAGTTACAATTTCTACATATTAAAAAAAAAACTTTATTCTCAGTGTTCTACAGGGTGTTTCAGAACTCCCTACCAATATTTTAAAGCATTGTTCCTGGGTTAAAAACATATCTAAATATCATATTTAAATTGTCCGGAAGTCTTAAGTTACTCACACAGCCGCCATTTTGTTTTTTACACACAATAATTTTTATTTCCGTAACGGATGGTTGTATTCAGATCATATTTGGTATAAATCTTTATCATACCAATGTACATTCCCAAGAAAAAAATTAATTTTTCCCATTGTATATTTTCAAAATGGCGGCCATTTTAAATTTTCAAACTCAAATATCTCAAAATCGGTAAATTTTATAAAACTTTTACAGGACACAAAAAAGTTGCCAAATTAAATTACCTAACCAATGGTACCAAGTTTGTAAGGATCTGACAACAAATAACGGAGTTATTGCGATTTTTCTTCATAAAAACATTGATTTTGCTGTTAAAATGGCCTTATTTGCATTAAATTCAATGCAAAATCCGCATTTTTATGAAGAAAAATCGCAATAAATCCGTTATTTGTTGTCAGATCCTTACAAACTTGGCACCATTGGTTAGGTAATTTAATTTGGCAACTTTTTTGTGTCCTGTAAAATTTTTATAAAATTTACCGATTTTGAGATATTTGAGTTTGAAAATTTAAAATGGCCGCCATTTTGAAAATATACAATGGGAAAAATTAATTTTTTTCTTGGGAATGTACATTGGTATGATCAAGATTTATACCAAATATGATCTGAATACAACCATCCGTTACGGAAATAAAAATTATTATGTGTAAAAAACAAAATGGCGGCTGTGTGAGTAACTTAAGACTTCCGGACAATTTAAATATGATATTTAGATATGTTTTTAACCCAGGAACAATGCCCTAAAATATTGGTATGGAGTTCTGAAACACCCTGTATATTATGTTTTCTAAAATATTTGATTAGTAGCGTGCCTATTTTTGTAATAAGTCATTAACTGTACAAGGAGCATGCTTATTGTGTCCGTATGAAGATGAACGGACAAGAGATAGGCGACATTAACTTTAAATTATATTGCAAAAATAAAATATAACACAAACCATTTCTCTTTTAATATCACCAATAAATTCATATACCTACGGTTTATTTGATCGTTTCTCATAATCTCGGATTACTGTAAAAATTTCCGTATGCTAAACCTGAAATAACTCTTTGGAATAAATAACATGAATGCATAAGATATTTTTTCTAACCATAGTCAGACTAAAGAAGTATGTAATATAACGACATAACTTTTGTCACCAAATTTTTGTTTCCTAACTTATTTCTGACATTCCTGTCCACTTTTGCTGCAGTGCCCATATATTTACGGTTTGATATATTTGACTGGACTATTTGAAATAGCTGTTAGTTTCAATCATGACATCATTATTTTGATTAGTCATTCATAAATACTCTTTTTATTGTTATTAGTTAAAAAAATCTAACTTTCCGGTATCTGTAGCATTGAACTACAGTGTTTTAATTTATGAAAGCTTAATTCAATGCAACTCACAATATTATACATTCTAAACTACGTGTTTTTTATAATCAAATAAATCTTTTTATACATGTTTTTTATTTTATTTTAAATAATACAATATTTGCAGTAAATATCTAGATTAAATCCTTACTACTTATATTATTAAGGTAGGCTTACCTGTGAATGGAGGAATTTCACTCTACTGAAGTTAATATAAGTTCCTTAACAAAGAACCTGTGTTAAAAGAAAGAAGGCTTGCTCAACAAACTTAAACCCCCGTAAAGAAAGTGTATCCAGAGTTAGCGCATAATCTTGCAGAATTTATTTATCAGTTGGCCTGCAAGTTTGAAGCCTACACGATATTCCATACAACCCTATTTTAATATACATTATTATGAAATAATTACTACTTTCAGTTTTAAAGAAAAGTAAGTTGTTTGACTGAAAATTATTCCATTTATAATTTCGATGTTCACTTGTTTCCTTGGTTTTATACAAAAAAACCACAATAATATACGACTTTGAGGAAACTTTTGAAGTAAAATATTTGAACTTTTGAAGTAAATTTGGTATAATCTTTTTGTTATTTTCGTATGGATTCAATTTAAGATTCTTTATTTTTCTCGCATGCGCATTTGTTTTACACAACAATGCATATTTATCCCTCTAGCTTAACAGCTATTTGAGAGACAGTCTAATTTAAAGTTACATGTCAATTTTACAATATAATTTAAGATTAAACCTAACATGTTTTCAACAAATGCAATATTGGCTTGATCATAAATATTTTTTTTTTTGCATGCACATTATTTTAATATTTGTATTTAAATAATCATAGAATCATTAACAGATTATTTTAATAATTTATTAATATTTTATATTTCATGCATTAATATTAATAAGGTCATTCAGGTTTCCTCTTTAAAGAATAGTAAATTGTTTAGAGAATATGAATTTTGCTATCTGCACATTTCTATTTACGTTTTTAACAGTCTTCAGTGAAACCAAATGGAATGTTAGCAAGCACATTGAAGGGTTTTAATAGGAAAAAACTAAATATAACCCTTAAGGCAAAAAATATAATAACAATAAATATGGTACTTTATTTTATTCAGGGTTGAAAAAGATGTTGACGTGTAAGAATGGAAACGCCGATTAATTGCGGTTTAAGTTTCAAACATTAAACTTTTGAGCTCGTGCCCAAATCAATGACGGATGACGGCAATATCGAATTTCTGAGACTTCCGCGTCAAATATTTTTGTTTTCTGCTCCATGTACTGCTGAGGTTAATTATTATTACTTTAGGTACTTACTATTACTTTAGAAGATATTCACCATAATTAATTACAGTACCGGTAGTTTTTCAAACTTATATTCTTAAGTTTTATGTTTATTTAGGGTACCTTGTATTGTGACCTTTTCGTTCTTGAAGATTATATGTTCCCAATGTACATTTCGCCATGATGTGTGGCATATTCAGGCGAATAGTTCACCCCTGGGGAATAGCTATTCCCCTGAAGATGCTACACATCAGTGGCGAAATGTACATTGGAAACGTATAATATGCTAGAACGAAAAGGCCACACTACAAGGTAAGTAAATACAATAATGTTCTTGTATCTGGGTAAAATAAATATTTTTTATAGTTTTCTGTTAGTACTGTTTAATATTTGTGAATGATTAACATGATGGAGGTGTCGTTCTCATCTTGATTTTTGTTATTAACTACAGTAGCTTACTCGGAATTCTTTACAATACAAATCTGAGACATCTTTTTAATTTAATAAGGTGAGCTCGCTCGCAAAGCTCACTCTCCGTTAGGTTTAGCTCATTCGCTACGCTCACCCACTGCAAGTCTATAATTTTGTCTAGTTTTTATTACCTCAAGAACTATAACGAGAATAGCTGTTTATAGAATTAATATTCCTAAGGCCCATTCTATACGGACCAATTGTCTGCCGCCGATTGTCGGCGTCGATCAGCTGATATTTTACCGAACAATGGAGTTTAAATGGGAGCTTCTATACGGGCAGATTTTTAACGCTATGACGCGGTATATTCTGCTTCCGCCGCCGATCTCGCAACCTCACGCCAAATCTCGTAATTTCTCTCTCGTTCTCGCCATTTATCGTCCACTGCCTTTCCTGATCCTTTTGTCCTCACCGTTCTCCAGTTTGTTTTGTTTTTGTTTTTAGTAAATATGTGTGACATGAAAAACTCATTTTTCTAGAAATTGAAAAACATCCTTAATTATGTGGGCGGCTGAAAGGCAAAGTGGTCTAAGTCACTTTTTTTGTCATTTTGAGTTATGGTAATATTTGGATTGCCAGCAGCTGATTTCATTTTATGGCAAAGAGACCTAAGTCGTAGTTCGCTTAAACATCCGCTAGAGCGCAGAAGCTTACTGTGCCTGACTAATGTCAGCTGTATATTCGGCCGGCAGAGTGGTCTAAGTCAGACTTAAGGTCCTTTCTATACGGACCGATTGTCTGCCGCCGATTGTCGGCGTCGATCAGCTGATATTTTACCGAACAATGGAGTTGAAATGGGAGCTTCTATACGGGCAGATTTTTAACGCGCTATGACGCGGTATATTCTGCTTCCGCCGCCGATCTCGCAACCTCACGCCAAATCTCGTAATTTCTCTCTCGTTCTCGCCATTTCTCGTCCACTGCCTTTCCTGATCCTTTTGTCCCCACCGTTCTCCAGTTTGTTTTGTTTTTGTTTTTAGTAAATATGTGTGACATGAAAAACTCATTTTTCTAGAAATTGAAAAACATCCTTAATTATATGAAGTGACATCTAAAGATTACGCAGACAAGGTTAAAAATCTCAAATTTGGATTGAGGTAAAAATTCAATGTAGGCCTACAGTTAGTTTTTACCTGCATTCACTATTCAAGAAAACAAACAAATACAACTATATTTATCTCAATGACGCAGAGGTTATTCATTTCAATTACATACCGGTAGGCCTACTTTAGTGCAATTTGTTACTTAATGATTGCATGACAAAATAAGTTTAAATGATTAGTATAGGCCTCAACCGACGACAGTTATACAGTTCAAAGGCCATGTCAAGTTGTTACATAATACTGGTAAAAATGTATCAGGCCCTTTCAATTATTTATAGGTATATAAGCCTACTTATATCTATTATTTTCTTTCTTAAAGTTAATTGTTTTATTTAGTCATCTCTACATTTATTTCTATCTAAAAAATAATTATCAAATATTGAAGAAATCTTGTATTTTAGTATACGTAGGAGTTTGTGGCCATACATTATCCCTATTTATTACTTTTGTAATATTTTCAGTATTTTGGAAATATTGAAATCATATAGTCATTTAAAAAATGTATAAATACGTCATCACTTAATTGAAAAAAGACTTTTTCTTTTCTAATTTGAATTGTAATGTTGTATGTTTATACAATATTTATGTTTTTGGAATTTTATAATTATTTATAAATCATTTTATAATTTTAATTGATTGCAATTATTTTTTAACATTAACTGAATGGTTGGCAACACTGTTGCGCCGATTAACCGCTCGTATAGAATGGCCGGCGGATGGCAGATTTCGCATGAGCAGATCCGCCGCCGACAATCGGTCCGTATAGAATGGGCCTAATGTAGGACCACATCATAAAGGATATATGTACCAATACAGATGTTTCAATGTTACTTCCATAAGAATATCAAGGTAACTTTGAAGACGTGTGGGGTCTGGAGGAATACAATCAAAATATTTAACGAGACATTCAAGGTTATTCATGGCTCTAGTGTAGTAACATTATACAATGTATCCAGAACAAACCATCCTAGATTTCTTAATATTATAAAAACTCGTTTTTGTTTAATGTAAAAAGAAAAACTTCTTTACTTATGATTTACTTAAATATTCCATGTTCAATGGTTAGTTTTCTTACATGAAAAATGCTGCAATTTTAAAAGAATTATGTTCATCTTTATTCATTAATGAATTTTCATAATATAACTTGTTAGAAAAAAAACTTCATGGTCTGTAAAAATAAAAATGCATCTCCAAAAATGGTAAACTGAATTTATACAGAAATGGTTAGTGATTCTTGTAAGTTATTGATTTGTCAAGATATTTCATACAAACAAATATATTGTAAATCAAAGAATGACGTCATCATCTCTTGAGAGATTGATAAGGGGCAACGGCTGGGCCCCTCTGGGCAGTGGAAAAGTAGGTTGAGTGCCCTCAATAATGTTACATTTCCTATATAATTATGTTAATATTCAATGTTCAGTTCAGTAGCTTAAAGGATTAGTACTTAGTCGTAGTCTTGTTTCGCAATATTAATTTGTCAGCTAACTGTTGATTTAGCACACTTATTAATTCAAGAGGAAATGTCTTTAGTACAACGGTACAGCAAAATAACCTCTCGTGAAAAATGTTATATTGAGTTTCTTTGCTGTTTTATGGGGTTTCCTCTTTTTTCATAAATGTAACGATTGTAAATTATATCTATATAAAATTTAATGTTTTTTATACATCGTGTTATAATTAAAGAAATGGAAAATTTTACACGATGGAAGTAAATATTATAAGCTATGGATTATGGAATTTCTCTATCATCAGTGACATAGCAACGTAACTCAATTTTTCTTACTTTAAAGGTTTTTTATACTATTAAAATTCATTTATTACCAGTACATCAATTATAAAAGACCTAGATTCAACAATAGTATATTTCGTCACGAGGGCCTAAAGTGGCGTTTTGACGGCCCCGACATCGTATTTCAAGTTCGAGACGAATTCGAGAACTTGAAACGATCGAGGGTTGGCAAAACGCTTTCGGCCCGAGTTATGAACGATATTTTTCATCACACTACACAATTCAATAAATTCTAAACAAGTGAAAAAAATTACTTCCTCGTTCATAACAAACAAAACATAACCTCAACTTCAACTAACCTAGCGAGATGTTCTGCTTCAGTTTCTGGTTGCTAGGCAACCACTTCACATCAGCTAAGGCCACCAAAACTAATACTCTAACGGTAAGTGACTACAGCTGATTCCAAGGGAAAAGCACTATTTTTCCATCTACGTCATACATATTTAACAGTTGCTATCAGCTGATCTACTAACTACGTCACTGATTTGTTATTTGTTGTTGTTGTTGTTAAATACCTTGTAATATTCTAGATTTCTCTGCTACCGCTTCCATTACCGCCCAAGGCCGGAAAATTTTGCCGGCCTAGGCCTGCAAAACAGGTGTTTCGTTGGTAGAAGTGAGGGTCGAAAACAGGTGATATCGATGTAGTGTGAATCTATAAGCTATTTTTTAAACGATAAATGTCCAAAAACACCGTCCGAAAAAGGGGAATGAGGAGACATGTTTTCTGTGTTTTTTTTTTCCAGAGGTGAAGATGACTATGTGACTTCCGAAACACGGGAAACGAACAGACGAATTGTTGGATTGTAATAAAGAAGTAAGTAAAAAGAATAGAAAAAGTTATGTGGGTGATAAATGAAAAAAATAAATAAATAAATAAAACCTACCCATAATGTTTTTGTCTGTTTCACCCTCAATTTTTTAATAAAATATAGAAATGTAGGGCGTCTGGTTAAAGTGTAAAAGGCGACTGTACAAAATCTGATCTACGTGTAGATCGATTTTCCATAAAGCATTTATGCGTACATAGTAACCAGAGTACATGTTTTTGCTTATTTTCTCTAAAGTAAAAATGCCTCTGGTATACACATGAAAATAATTAGAGAGCACTATATTTGAAACATGTTAAACACATTATGCAGCTTGTACTTAAATTTTACGCAGAAATATTTCAATATTACTAATATACTAGCTGATTCCCGTCATGGCTTTGCCCGTGATTGAATTGATTTTTTAGGTAATAAAATATTATTGAAAAGCAACCAAATCTTCTTCCTTGAATGACATTGAAACAATAAAGTAGTGTGAATTGATCTCTGAAGGAATTTTACAAAAAGCTTTTCTTAAAAAGAACCAATGAGCAAATCGACCATGTCAAATTTCAACAACATGGGCCATACAGTCATTGGGCGGAGCCCTAAAGAACATAAATACCTATATTTGCAAAACCGTTTCTTAGTGAGCACCTATTAGCAAAACGGAACATCCACGCTAAATTTTAATCCCTTAGGATCTATGGTAATTTTGAGGTTCTGTGGGGTGGAGCCCTAAAGACAATTTGCAAAATTGTTTCTTAGTGACAGTGAGCAACTATAAGCAAAGAAGGAACGTCCATGTCAAATTTCAACCCCAGAGGCGCAGGTTAATGTCCTTTGTAAAGGACATGGCATTTATTAACTTGACAAAATGAATATAAGTAAAAGTAAAAACATCTTCTTGGCATCTTGGAGTAAAAATATGGTTATATTCCATATTTCAAAGCCGTAATGGCACATACAAAGTATATGTAAGTAAAAAGGAGCAAAATCAGTGTTGACCAAGGTGCAACTCTCAAAGAATAAACCGATCCCGTCAACTTCCTTGCAAGCCTGCCACCGCTTATTTTATGTGGGCCCTCCCACCAACGTTGCCACAGATCGGCAAACCCTTTTAATAGTTGTACCAGCAAGTCGGGTTTTCTTAGTGAGTACCTATGAGCTAAGAGGAAAGTCCATGTCAAATTTCAACAGTTGCTATTTTCTTACCTACTTAGTCTTTTAAACACTTTAATTTAAACCTCTCGATCCTATCATTCTACAATTTGTAAAACACCAATTTGAATACCAACACAACTTTGGCTGACATACATTTGAATTAATATTTCATTTTAATATTCATAAAAAAATGATTTATTTCAATGCGTATTTTTAAAATGAAGGCCATTTTAAACTTGTAAACTCAAATATATCAAAACCTGTAAATTTTATTAACATTTTACAGGAGACAATCACCTTTTGTCTCCTGTAAAATTTAAAATTTCTAACCAAGTTTAATGATACCAAGTTTGCAAGGATCATTCAACAAATATCGAGGTTATTGAGATTTTTTCTGCAGAAAAACATAGTTTTTTAATTAAAATGAATGCATATTTGGGTCGTTTTAGTAGAAAACTCACAATAACACCGTTGTTTGTAGTCTGATCCTTACAACAAACTTGGTATCATTAGTTAGATAATTTTATTTGTCAACTTTTTTGTTTCATGGAAATTTTTTATTGAATTTACCGGTTTTACGATATTTGAGTTTAATAGATTAAAGTGGCCACCATTTTGAAAATACGCATTGGAAAAAAATACTTCTCTATATGTAAAAAATAAAATGGCTGCTATCAGCTTAACAATACATTTTACACCCCAATTTGTATGATTTTTTTATGGTCTCGATACAAGAAACAAATATACAATGGGTTACAGAGAGTTCCGGGACACCCTGTAGGCTACATTAATGTATATTTCATATACGTAACCAGTAAGCTTAAAGAAACAAAAACAATGAGAAAAGAGGCAATAGCAAGCATTAGGACATGCGGGATGTTTTCGGTAAAGAACCAGCTGAGTTTAGTCTTGTTTGAAATTTTCAGATTCACCCCGTTTCTTAAACTTAAACTAAAGTAAATTATTACCTTTCAAATATGTTGATTACAATGGTTTTAATCTTTGTTTTGCTAAGTTTGGATAGATTTATAATTTATTACCATTAATATCAAGTCATAATCTCCTTACTTTTAGGAATTTGTTGAGTGTATCTTCAAAAAACGCTATTAGGATATATTAGCAAATTTCCCTACAGGAAATATACTTCTACTATGCGTAAGACCTAAACCCGGCACAACGTTACTTTTCGTTTTGAAATCCGCAGACTTCAAAAACTTCGTCTTTCATAAATTTAGATTTTTAAATTTTTGCAATGTAATTTTTCTGAAAATCTGAGATGTTAAGAGAAAAAATATTACAATGAAGATGAAAATTATATTTTTTCAATGTGGATTAAAAAGCCTTATCAATAAATTGCCTAATAGTTTTGAGGGAAAATTCATAGTTAAGTGCGTCAGACTGGTATCATTTGCTTTGACCGAAACTTATTTCAAAACAATCTTTTTGTTTACAGAAATTTTAATCCCTAGGAATAATATTATTCCACTGAGAAAAAAGTGTAGTCGATAACGCAGATTGCTACAGGTTTAGCATTTAGTTAGTGTGAACTCCTCTAGATCGCTCCTCAATGCTTCACCTGTTACCGTTAGTTTATACTTCACCCACCAGATAGGGTTGTTCTCTACAAAATTTAAATAAATTTAGTTTTTTTTACAATACATTTAAAAAATAAAATAATTTTTAAATTTTAAACTTTTTAATAATTAATACCCATTATTCAAATAAAGGTTTATGACTTTCCATATTTACCTTCGAATAGTTTTTAAAATTTAATATTACGTTCTCGCTTGTGAGAATTGAAGCCCTTCTTTATAAAATGTAGGCCATCGTCTAAGGTTAGTACTGGTTTTGGGATACCACATCCTTTTTATATGTCTAGTGCACGTCTTGTACCGGATATTATTTCTGAAACTCTCCCCGTGTCAGGTGAGGGTGGTTCAAGTTAATGAAATGAATTCTTGATTAATTGATCGAATAATGACTGAGGTGGATATTCCCTTGACAAACGTAATTAACGAGTTCGCTGCACACACACTTGCTGACGTCACTTGTTTTTTGAGCCATTGTCTGTCCAAACCGACACAATCAATTTCAAAGATTAAAGAATGCGTTCAAGGAAAAATTTTCATGTTATGAAGTTTTCGTCTTACCCGCCATAGAATAATGCTTACCCCGTGTTGAAAAGCTTAAATAAAGGCTTAAATTCTAATTGCAAAATATTATTAGGCCTACATCATATGAATCTAGTTATTCATGTTGTGTATAAATATATTTAGATTAAAAAATCTATTTCAAGCAAATAAGTATTATATGGATTTTACTTAATTGTCTGGGCAGGTGGCCCACGGAAATTTGGCATTCTATTAGCTGACACGATTTACATTCATTAAAAATTCTAAAATCTAGCAATTTTTCACTTTTAATCTATAAAAAAAGTAAAAAATATAGATTTGTCGGTAATGTAGTTCAGCCGTGTTAGCGTATATCACCGTGTGACGGTATCGTAGATCACTTTGCAGGTTTAGTTCTCGCTTGTTTTTAAATGATCTCTTTCAACTACACCCTTGTTTGAAATAAACTTACTACACATATATTATTACATGAGTTGTCACGTAACTGATATTTACAGTAGTGTTTTATGGAAGTTTTAATTGCGGACCACGTTGGCCTACTAGAAATGAGAACTTATATTAGTTTTCCGCCATTGCGGCCAAAACAAACATACCTGACACAATCACAAATCACAATGAACATCCCTCATTTTACTACCACTTTGTTTAAATTATACATAATTCGATATACAGAGTGTGAAGAAGGGAATTTTTCCTAATTTCAAGGGTTTTTATTGATCCACTGCGAAACATTTATTTAGTTTAGCTGCATGTAGCTGAATTTATCGTTTTGCTTCCCCTCAAGCGTGAAGTTTTGTATTAACTTAGCTTGACAGTGATGTCAAAATTAAAATCATAGTATTTAGAAGTGTAACTCTCTTAAAAAATTGAACTACAAAGAATTCATAATTATTTTCAGCTAATATTATGTGTTATTCTTTAACGTTTTGTTGCTACTTTTACCCTAAAGTCAGCTTTTAAGTTAACTTGTTTATTTATGTGGGTGGTTTACCAAATGTAGACGTTACATTTAATAACGACTGTAATGTTATTTAGTTCCTTCAATATTGCGCATGCACATATCTTGGACGGCACCGATATCAATAAAAGTACCAAACATAAAAAATAATTGTGATGAATCCCAGAATTAAGTATTTTTATTTTGCCTGTTAGGCGAAACTGGTTGTTTTACAATTGATTGTTATTCAACTGATTGTTTTGAATATTTTGTTACTTAGTGATGTTTTACATTGTTTGTCACTTACTGACCTAATACTTTGGCCTCCAACTACTAGAGGTAGATTTGCAATTTGTAACTAATATTTTAAATACTTTCGCCAGTAATCATAGTAATATTGTATTTTATATAAGCTTGAAGTTTTGTATTAACTTAGCTTGACAGTGATATTAATGGAAATTGAATATATTTAGAAGTTAACACTCTAAAAATATTGAGCTTAAAAAATTATAATTGATACCTGCTAATACTCTTATTATGTGTTTTTTTTATAATCTTTTCAATATGAACCTAGATTGTTTGTGAATTAGTAACATAAATCTAACTTATTAACATTGCACTTTTTGTAGTATCTCAAATCGTTATTTTAAGACCGTGTTGCAACTATTATTATTACTAAATTTGATATTCTGCAACTTGTTAATAGGTCTAGCTACAGTTACATTGTATCTGAATTTCGAATTTTGCATTCACTGAACTTAATATCCCTGTAATTTCTACAGGATTTAAGAGTAGTAACTAGAATACGGTAATTATTCTTAAATTATTATTTCATAACAAACATTTTTATTTTTTAACGAATAGTATTTTTGTAAATAGTCTTTGGCGGGTTCCAAACCGTTTGTTCATGTTTTCCTATTTTTGGTTTTTGTGAAATCATTTATTTATTCATTGATCTAAAAAATAGTTTATTTAGCTTAGTCATTCTACATTTTCATCTATTTTATCTAGTTAATTTTTTCAATTATTTTATATTATTAATTTTATCTATATTATGGTGAGCTATACGAAGCTTGTGCGAATATTTTTAACATATTATTTTAGTACTGTAAATGATTTTGAGGCAGTAACGCCTGAAAAGATTTTAGGTCTCATTACGTTTTCTAGACTTTTAGTTTACTCATGCTGGAAAATTTCTTGTAGGTTTTCGCTCGAAAAATTACCTAATACAGTAACTGTAACTCTTACTATTTGTATGCTGTCCCTCTATCTGGATCCCTAGATGGAATATAGTACTCAGTTGATATTTCTGGCACAGTTTTAATTTGAAGAGTGATGTCCCACACGTGTGTCTTCCCTTCTTTTACCTATTTGCTGTTGTCCAATCAGGCTAAGATTTTAGTTTGGGAAACGATTTAATTGAACGTATCAAGTTATTGAACGATTGAACTTTTCTCAGCTGGGACATTACCTTCGCTATCGTTTACCCAATTCCGACGCTTTTCCTTTTTAAACCATTTACATATCTGATTACCTATCAGGCTGAAAATATTATAATAACCCATTGAATCATATTTAATTAAACTAAAATGTATTTCTTTCGCTGTCACTTTGTCCGTTAAACTTTCTCAATTCAGTGCTCTCACCTAAAGTCTCGATTACTTCAATTATTGTCATAATTTAAAACTATTCAATGCAACTTCATTATTATACTGAATATTACCCTGTGATTTATTAAATACAACGAGAGCTCTATTTTTATTAATTTTCTTAACCATGATATTTAATATTTAAATTTGTACATTGCTGATTTTGTAGGATTAATTTATCATCGTTTCTTTATAATGTAAAATATGGTTCCTGAATTTCTTGGCAACCCTGTGGCGAAACTGAAGCATCATAGCCTACACTAAATATTTTTTATTACAAATGTGTTTCTTTTGTCTTATTTTTCTTCTATTACAAGCAGCGATCCTCCATCAAAAATTATAATTTTATTCCACTTTTATAATTTTAGAATACACCTATTACCTAAATCATGTGCAACCATAATCGTATCTCCAAAATTTTAACACAACAATTTTTAAGGATGACTATTTACAGAGTTCATTAATATTTCACAACCCCATTATATTTCTTTTTACGAATCAAGGGGAACTAGGGAGTGGGATTATACCATGAGCCGTGGGCAATTTTCAAAGCTTATTACTATTAATTGTGAGTAGTGTGTATTTGCCGCTTCTGTTAACTGTCATGGCTGTCCAGTACTTGGTAGAATTAGCCTGATTAATACTAGAGCCATCATATTACTTTACGAATTTAAGCAAACCCCTAAGGGGGCATGGGGGCGGAGCCCCCATCGAGCCGCAGGCGAGTTACATTAGGTATATTGTCAAGGGGAGGCTGAATTTATAGTTTTTTTTTTTTAATTTTTTTTATTATTGAATTGTTAGCTTCAAGTAAGGTCAAAGAAGTAATGTGAGGTATTTTAGCTTGTTCTTTCGGAGTAGGCTGGAACTTTTACTAAACACAATCTTGTTTGTGCTGAGCTATTGATATCTCCGTCTTAAATACTTCAGCAGACTTAGATTCAGGTTAGTCAGTGATGTGAGTGTAGGGGTTTTTGGGGTGTTAAGTTAGAGGGGTTAAGGGGCCCAAGCCTAAGGCCCGCGGGTAAGTTTAAATTAGATGGGGTTTTCCAAATTTGGGGTTCCATTCATATTGATAAATTGTTTAAAGTCTCTTCAGTTTAAAAGTTTGAATTATTCTTAAAGAATTCCAGTCTGCTTAACACTAATATTTAATTAGTAAAATGTTAATTCTCTTTAAGTTTGTTTATAATTACTTTTCTTTTGGTTTAGATTTCAATTCGGTTTGTTGTATCAAAAATAATTAATGTATATTTGGTTTGAATCTTAACATGTCTCTTTATTTTTTTTTTAGCTTCGCCGCGGTTACGTATTGTGGTTTGATCTGCCTGGCCAGCAGAGAAGCCGCAACAACTGAAACTATCATCAGCCGCACTCGTGACTCTATCATATCGTTAAAGCCTAAAAATAAAAAAATAAAGAAAATAAAAAAAAAACTCAATGAAATGGCAAATTAACTAAATTTTCTCACTTTTAAGATTTGTTATTCTATTACAATTTTATTTTACCGATATATCAGGTACATTTAACATTTATTTATAAGAAAACGCATTTTTGTAACAATAAATGTAAAAAAAACCCAAGTAGGGGAATGCAGAGACATGTCTTCAGTGTTTTCCTAGGGGTGAAGATGACTCTTAACGTGATTTTCGAAACACGGGAAACAAACTTAGACGAATATTTGGACAACTAATCCTTAAAATAGTCCAGAAATAATGGATGAGCATAATAATTGTATCTAAATATATAAAAGGCAAAGCCCTCACTCACTCTCTCACTCACTGACTCACTCATCGCTAATTCTCTAACTTCCCGACTAGCTAGAGTACTGAAATTTGGTATACTCATTCTTTATGCTCTACATAGGAAAGTCTGACTATTTTCATATTAATATTCACAAAGGGCTACGCCCTAGACGTCCTCAAAGTTACCATTTTATTCTTATGGAAGCAACATTTTTGTATTCTAACATATGATTATGGAAATTGAATTAGGTTTGTTTACATCTGCCACATGATGATTCATTCAAGAAAATAAGCATAGAAGTAACCAAGTGTGAGATATAATGTTTATTTATGTTTGCCATTGTCAAGATTATAGTGATGTACTATTACTTTTAGTCTGGTGCACTTTGGTTGTATTAAGTGCAGTTTACTTTAATTCGTATTTTATTACTATATACTTTTTACTGTTCATAGGTACTAACAAACGGTTTTGCAAATATAGTTTTTGAAGCGCTTAAGGGCTCCGCCACACTGGATTTCAAAATTACTTTAGGGCATTCGCGGGGTTGAAATTTTTGACATGGACGTTCCTCTTTGCTCATGGGTACTCACTAAGAAAAGGGTTTGTAAATATAGTTTTTAAAATAGAGCATCCTCAAATTATAATTTAAACTAGTTACAGTTAGTTTTACACCAACATTATTACCAATCATACCCAGTATTAACTTTTTAGTAATCTATCATCTCATTATAGTACCCGTCACTTCCTTCAAGCAGTTTTCTTTAGATATTGATAAGAAATTTCTTTTAAAATAACAAATAAATTCTCTTAACTCTTTGTATTTTTTTACAATTCGTCATAATTATCCGCATTCGCTCACAGAGGCTGAAGCTCCTAATAATTTATCATCCCAAATTATTCAAGTATTAAGAGTTACGCATGCTTCACCTTAGAATGTAAAGTGAACAATTTTAATTTCAATTTTAAGATTATATTGAGCTTATTTGCCTCAACCACTTGCCTCCGAACCTCTTGCTTCCGAATTCCGAAGCAGTCCATAGTATTTTTGTGAAAACATAAGTTTAAAAAAATATCTTATCATAATATTTAAGTTAAGATAACCATCATAGTGTTGATGAGACAAAGAATGTTACCAGATCACAGCCACCATCTTACAATCAAACCAGTTTTAAATAGTTCAATAAAGCATACGATAATAAAACCACTAAGTTGTCTTGGTTGAACAAATATAGATGATGGAGTAACGATGAGTAATTAATTTTTTAATCATTCATAATTTAAACAAAGAGTGGCGCTTCTAGCTTCTTTCTTGGCAACAGTGTCACGAAATCTTGATATAGCAACGTCAGTCTATTAATAGATCCTCTCCCCTCATTGGCGTCTTCTGGCTATCGTTTTAAAAACCAAACACATGTTCTAAAGAAAACAAAACAAGCAGGCGTTTTACAAATCCCTTTTTATTTTTATATCAAATGTTTTACGTAATTTCTCTTTGTTCGTAATTTTTCCGACACACCACTATTTTTCCCGAGTTCCAGGGACCAAGCAAGACCTAAATCAGATCACTATCATAGTTAAAAATATTACAAAATGATCACAATCTTTTTTTTCAAAATTTTCACTGACACTCTTAGCTGTTCGTTAACCAGTGTATGATCCGTGGTCCCCTTGATTATAAATAGATAATGTGATGCTTTCGCTTGAGATTGCTGTGTTTACACTTTAAATCTGTTAAGGTTGATAATCAACCAATTTTCTTCACAATCCTATATCCTTCCCTCTTATACGAATAAGGTATATTTGTATATGTATGTAAGTATGTATTCATGCACACGGATCTCAAAAACGACTCGAACGATTTTATTCTAACTTTTCAACTACCTAAGTTTGGGAAAAAATAATATAAATATAGATCTCTATGCCAGAAAAATCTGATTTCGTAATAATCTTAAATTGAAATTTTAAAACTTTTAATATTGGTTTTTCTGGAGTTAAAAATCAAAACAAACAAGTAATTAAAACAGCTGACTCAACTGTCAAAGTGCAGACCACGTGTAACAGTATAAACATCGTAGTATAATAAAAACTAGAGATCGCCTCCTGATCGAAATTCGATCAAAATTTCAGTTGATGTGGACCCAATAAGTTTAAAAACATTTTATAACTGAAACAGCTGTTCTTTCCGTTTTTCTAGCAGTTGTTTTTATAACAGCTGTTTAATGATTCAATCAATTATCCCTCTTCCATAAGATTAACATTGGAACTTTGAAAGCCTGTGGGGCGTAGCCCTGGAGTCCGATTTGAATTAGAATATGATTCTGCTCATCTAGAGGACTATACCTTTCTAACGGTATGCGCGGAATTCTCCTACGATGCACACGAGCTGAGAAAAAAGGAGGAAACGAAACATGCTTGCCTATTAATATATAGATAATCTATCATTTTTAAATCGGTTTTTAACTGCTGATTATGAAAGTTTAAATGGATAAAAGTTACGTAAAATTATAAAATAACTACCGGTAATCAATTTGTAGAACTGCGATTGAATTGGGGAAAAAATATTAACTACCATGAAATCAGCTGTTAACCAAGTATGCCCACATAAATGGCTCGAACGATTTTATTCAAACTTTGCAAAAGCTTAGTTCTGGTATTAAATAGTTTTTATATTGGTATATATGCTGGAAAAATCTTCTTTAATTATAATATCGAATTTAAATTCAAAAAGTTTACATTAGTCTTATAGAGTTTAAAATAATATACTAGTAAGTTTGTGAACAGTGTTTCTTTTTCCTTTTCCATTGTAGTTAGTAACTGAAGTACTGCATAATACTATAGTAAAAATAGCTTATCAGTTTTAAAATAGTACTTTATAATGATGATTATGACTCTTTAGTTAAATGAAGTTAAGGTAAAACGATAAAATAACTAAACAATTGCGTCGGCAAACCTAATAACACACAAGTGCAAAAACACAACTTTTCTGGGGAGTGAGAAAACTGTCTCTTTGCCATTAAAATTATAACTTTATTTTTCAAACCAATGGTTTCAATTATTGTAATTTATAAAATAATGCTTACAATAAAGGGCAAATCTGCTGGATGACAATCACTAAAATTGTAACTAAGACAGTGCTAAAAAGAAAATGTAGTAAGCCACATGCATGTCACATGTCACACCGGTCTACTTCAGACATTATTATATGTGATTTCAGTAATTGTATAATCTATAAATCAAGTAAAATTTCAACAATTTTGTGGTTGTCTAAAAAAATTAACTCTAGTTTTATCTCCATTTTGCATATAGTTCTCAGAAATACAAATGTTGTACGTGGTCATTTTTATAAAAATATCAAATTTGTTCTTTCAAAACTGATATGGATGATTCGAGTCGTCACGTGTTTTGGCTTTCACTCGAGGGTGAGTCAGGAGGTCGGATGGGATGTCTCCGGGGCAGCGAGAAGCTCTTGTGGTAGTGCACGCAGCGAGCGGAGTGTCTGGGCGGGAGGGGGAGGGTGTCGGAGTGTGGGTTGGTGCGGGGGTGGCGGGGGAGGGAGTGACTGCTGCAGGAGGGCGAGGAAGAGGAGGTGGAGCCCTCTGCGACGCCCAGCAGACCCTGGTGGATGATGGTGGTGTATCGGGGGTGCTGAGGGGGAGACAGCACCAGGGTGCCGCGGGAGCAGAGGCGCAGCTTACGGTCGGCACCTGGTACTGCGGCCCGCACCATGTCCTCGACGGTGGGGAAGCGGTGTAGGTAGGCGACGACGGAGAGCAGCGCCGCGGCCTGGGAGAGGACGCAGGCAGCGGCGGCGGCGTGGAAGGAGGTGCCATAGCGATGCTCCAGGTGGCTGTGGCGGGTACGGTCTGCGGTGACGTCACTGAGAGCTGCCACGAACACGACCAGGCCACTGGCCAGCACCAGACCTGCGACACACGTCAAACACCTTCAGACACTGGGGGTACAGTTACAGCTACACATGCTGGGGATGGGAATAGGACATAACCAGTCCACTGGCCAGCACCAGACCTGCGTCACACATCATACACAGTCAGACACTGGGGGTAAGGTTACAGCTACACATGCTGGGGATGAGAGTAGGACACAACCAGTCCACTGGCCAGCACCAGACCTGCGTCACACGTCACACACCGTCAGACACTGTAGGTAAGGTTACAGCTACACATGCTGGGGATGGGAATAGGGCACAACCAGTCCACTGGCCAGCACCAGACCTGCGTCACACGTCACACACCGTCAGACACTGAGGGTATAGTTACGGCTACACATGCTGGTGGTAGAATAGGGCACAACCAGGCCACTGGCCAGCACCAGACCTGCGTCACACGTCACACACCGTCAGATACTGGGGGTAAAGTTACAGCTACACATGCTGGGGATGGGAATAGGACACAACCAGTCCACTGGCCAGCACCAGACCTGCGTCACACGTCACACACAGTCAGATACTGGGGGTAAAGTTACAGCTACACATGCTGGGGATGGGAATAGGACACAACCAGTCCACTGGCCAGCACCAGACCTGCGTCACACGTCACACACCGTCAGACACTGGGGGTAAAGGTACAGTTACACATGCTGGGGATGTGAATAGGACACAACCAGTCCACTGGCCAGCACCAGACCTGCGTCACACGTCACACACCGTCAGACACTGGGGGTAAAGGTACGGCTACACATGCTGGGGGTAGAATAGGACATAACCAGGCCACTGGTGCAGCATCAGACCAGTTCAGTATAGTTAACCACGGCAGATTTCATGTTGATGTTGTGCCGGTGTGGTAGACTTAAGAACAGTCTCTAAACGTGCTGGTATAATTTTATTTTTAAATATTTGTTGTTTCTTTCCACATAAACGGAATTTTATCGTTTTGTTCCCCTCTACACTACCCAAGTTGATTAATAAAGTTGCATTGTAGACATACATTGCCCAATTAAAAAGTAGTGATGCCTTTTTCTAAACTATACTCTAATAGTGTACTTTTTGTACACATCTAATATTAAATTATTTATTTATTTACATGTCATGTTACTTTGTTAGTTAATCCAAGGAAACCCCATAAAAATTACTAAAAATCATTTTGTTCATACAAATTGTACTGAGAATGTGCAATCAATTGGGAAGTCTAATAAAACCATTATACTTGGCCTCACAATTTATTTTCACAGTAAAAAACTTATTTCAATATGCAGTTTATTCATATAACGGTTTTACTCAGGAAAAACTCGTGAGGTGAAGTATAATGAGAATAAGTTTATCATTTAAATAAAACTAATTTTACGGGATCAAACTTTAATACGGCACTATGATAAAAGTAAATGAAAGTCAAGATTAATTATATAAGTTAGGAACAGGATTACCCCCAAGAGTGTAGAGTCCACAGGCCGCCAGGGTCTTGAGATCGCCCCTGCAGTGGCCCAGCATCGCCAGTATGGTCGCCAGCGCGAGCATCACCGTCGCCAGGGAGACCAGCGGGGCGGCATATCTGTAAACACGATAGGTTATAAGTTAGGAACAGGATTACCCCCAAGAGTGTAGAGTCCACAGGCCCCCAGGGTCTTGAGGTCGCCCCTGCAGTGGCCCAGCATCGCCAGTATGGTCGCCAGCGCGAGCATCACCGTCGCCAGGGAGACCAGCGGGGCGGCATATCTGTAAACACGATAGGTTATAAGTTAGGAACAGGATTGCCCCCAAGAGTGTAGAGTCCACAGGCCCCCAGGGTCTTGAGGTCGCCCCTGCAGTGGCCCAGCATCGCCAGTATGGTCGCCAGCGCGAGCATCACCGTCGCCAGGGAGACCAGCGGGGCGGCATATCTGTAAACACGATAGGTTATAAGTTAGGAACAGGATTACCCCCAAGAGTGTAGAGTCCACAGGCCCCCAGGGTCTTGAGGTCGCCCCTGCAGTGGCCCAGCATCGCCAGTATGGTCGCCAGCGCGAGCATCACCGTCGCCAGGGAGACCAGCGGCGCGGCATATCTGTAAACACGATAGGTTATAAGTTAGGAACAGGATTGCCCCCAAGAGTGTAGAGTCCACAGGCCGCCAGGGTCTTGAGATCGCCCCTGCAGTGGCCCAGCATCGCCAGTATGGTCGCCAGCGCGAGCATCACCGTCGCCAGGGAGACCAGCGGGGCGGCATATCTGTAAACACGATAGGTTATAAGTTAGGAACAGGATTACCCCCAAGAGTGTAGAGTCCACAGGCCCCCAGGGTCTTGAGGTCGCCCCTGCAGTGGCCCAGCATCGCCAGTATGGTCGCCAGCGCGAGCATCACCGTCGCCAGGGAGACCAGCGGGGCGGCATATCTGTAAACACGATAGGTTATAAGTTAGGAACAGGATTACCCCCAAGAGTGTAGAGTCCACAGGCCCCCAGGGTCTTGAGGTCGCCCCTGCAGTGGCCCAGCATCGCCAGTATGGTCGCCAGCGCGAGCATCACCGTCGCCAGGGAGACCAGCGGGGCGGCATATCTGTAAACACGATAGGTTATAAGTTAGGAACAGGATTGCCCCCAAGAGTGTAGAGTCCACAGGCCCCCAGGGTCTTGAGGTCGCCCCTGCAGTGGCCCAGCATCGCCAGTATGGTCGCCAGCGCGAGCATCACCGTCGCCAGGGAGACCAGCGGGGCGGCATATCTGTAAACACGATAGGTTATAAGTTAGGAACAGGATTGCCCCCAAGAGTGTAGAGTCCACAGGCCCCCAGGGTCTTGAGGTCGCCCCTGCAGTGGCCCAGCATCGCCAGTATGGTCGCCAGCGCGAGCATCACCGTCGCCAGGGAGACCAGCGGGGCGGCATATCTGTAAACACGATAGGTTATAAGTTAGGAACAGGATTGCCCCCAAGAGTGTAGAGTCCACAGGCCCCCAGGGTCTTGAGGTCGCCCCTGCAGTGGCCCAGCATCGCCAGTATGGTCGCCAGCGCGAGCATCACCGTCGCCAGGGAGACCAGCGGGGCGGCATATCTGTAAACACGATAGGTTATAAGTTAGGAACAGGATTGCCCCCAAGAGTGTAGAGTCCACAGGCCGCCAGGGTCTTGAGATCGCCCTTGCAGTGGCCCAGCATCGCCAGTATGGTCGCCAGCGCGAGCATCACCGTCGCCAGGGAGACCAGCGGGGCGGCATATCTGTAAACACGATAGGTTATAAGTTAGGAACAGGATTGCCCCCAAGAGTGTAGAGTCCACAGGCCCCCAGGGTCTTGAGATCGCCCCTGCAGTGGCCCAGCATCGCCAGTATGGTCGCCAGCGCGAGCATCACCGTCGCCAGGGAGACCAGCGGGGCGGCATATCTGTAAACACGATAGGTTATAAGTTAGGAACAGGATTGCCCCCAAGAGTGTAGAGTCCACAGGCCCCCAGGGTCTTGAGGTCGCCCCTGCAGTGGCCCAGCATCGCCAGTATGGTCGCCAGCGCGAGCATCACCGTCGCATATCTTTAAATAGGTATAGTATTCTTCATATTATTTTCAGTATTCACTGTACAAAAGTCGCATGAAATCAATTTAAAAGAGATTAATAGTCACCAATTCATCATAATTTTCAACACTGGAGTATTGGTGATATTGCGAAAAATAGAGATTAGCTCCAGATAACGGAAATAAAAGGAATTCTGTAAGACATAAAGTAAATCATCTCGTAAAAACTAAGAAGGTATCGGTAAACACTTTTATTATAAATTAATTGACCTAATTATAAATTTATTACAAACAAAATTTTAATAATAATTAACATTAATAGGTTTTCGACAGTAGATATAATAATTCTGAAAATATAAACCTTTGTAAAAATTAAGTAGGAATTTTGTCTTTTGAAATTCAAAAAAAGAAAAATCGTGTTTTAGAATTGTTACATTCGAAGAATTGGTACTTTCTATATTCAGCTCAAATTAATTTTAATCCAGTTTGAACATTTTTTAAAGTACAGTAGGATAAATAGTATCCTAGTAAAGTAATTTTTTATAGTATTCTAGGTGATAATTTATACAATATATTTCAAGACGATATCTCCCTTTGATTTATTAATATTTTATTAGTATTTGTGTTAATTTATTCATTTTATTAAAAGTCCGAATTCGATAATTTTATTAATATGAACTCGCAAAGAATACCATCAGTTTTCGACCATACTAAAGCGACATCAATAATCTAACAAACTACCTGGTACTGGATAAATGTTAATAAACTGATGTCAATACTGATACAATTGACTCAGTTGACAATAATTTGTAATATGAAACTGAAGTAGCTCGTCTCTCCCAGTGACCATCGCCACATATTTACTCAGTTGCCGCTGACGAGAGATATCTTGCCTCAACAACGAGGGGGATCATAATATAATTAGAAGATTTTTGTGCTACGAATAGGATAATTTGTAATATGAAACTGAAGTACAATGTCTCTCCCAGTGACCATCGCCACATATTTACTCAGTTGCCGCTGACGAGAGATATCTTGCCTCACCAACGAGGAGGATCATAATATCATCAGAAGATTTGTGCTACGCATTGAATAATTTGTAATATGAAACTGAAGTAGCTCGTCTTTCCCAGTGACCATCACCACATATTTACTCAGTTGCCGCTGACGAGAGATATCTTGCCTCAACAACGAGGGGGATCATAATATCATCAGAAGATTTGCGCTACGCATTGAATAATTTGTAATATGAAACTGAAGTAGCTCGTCTCTCCCAGTGACCATCGCCACATATTTACTCAGTTGCCGCTGACGAGAGATATCTTGCCTCAACAACGAGGGGGATCATAATATCATCAGAAGATTTGTGCTACGCATTGAATAATTTGTAATATGAAACTGAAGTACAATGTCTCTCCCAGTGACCATCGCCACATATTTACTCAGTTGCCGCTGACGAGAGATATATTGCCTCAACAACGAGGGGGATCATAATATCATTAGAAGATTTTTGTGCTACGCTTTGGTTAATTTGTAATATGAAACTGATGTAGCTCGTCTCTCCCAGTGACCAGCGTCACATATTTACACAGTTGCCGCTGACGAGAGATATCTTGCCTCAACAACGAGGGGGATCATAATATCATCAGAAGATTTTTGCTACGCATTGGATCATATTTTCTTCTTGTAATTGCTTTTCTTCAATTTTTTTCTGTATTGAATTTCGTAGTCTATATAGATTAATGTATAAAAATAACGAAATGAGTAACCGTTATATGTAACTAAGTAAGGCAAAATTAGGTTATCAATTATTTATTATGAATATAAAGATACACAAAATACCCATTTAACAGTGTTTAATAGAAAAATAAATCAGAATTTTTGAAGATCGGGAATATTTGAAGGTCTATAAAATAAGAAGAAAAGGTAATAAAACCGTCATGTCTCGCTGGTTTAACGCCCATCGTATCCAACTTTTCTGCTTTTTTTACTACTAGCTTTTGCCCGTCACGGCTTCGCCCGTGATTGAATTTATTTTATAGGTAATAAAATATTTTAAAGAGCAACGAAATCTACTTCCTTGACATTGAAACAATGAAATAGTGTGAGTGGAGCTCTGAAGGTATTTCGCAAAACCTGTTCTTAGTGAGTAAAGGTTTCTTAAACAGAAAATGTCCTGAGAACCTATGAGCAAATAGGAACGACCATGTCAAATTTCAACCCCGTAGGCCCTACAGTCATTCTGAAGTCATGTGGGGCGGAGCAATAAAGAACATCAAAAACTATATTTTCAAAACTGTTTCTTAGTGAACACCTATTAGCAAAACGGAACATTTACGTTAAATTTCAATCCGTAGGATCTATGGTAGTTTTGAGAATTTGTGGGGAGGAGCCATAAGGAAAAGTGTTTTGCTAAATTGTTTCTTATTGATCACCTATGAGCAAAGAGTAACGTCCATGTCAAATTAAAAACCCGTTGGCCCTTGATTAATTTCGTAGTCAGGTGGGGGTGGAGCCCTAAAGAGCTTCAAAAACTATATTTACAAAACCATTTTGTAGTGAGCACCTGTTAGCAAAACGGAACATCCAAGTTAAATTTATGCCCTCTATATATGATAATTTTGAGGTTATATGGGGCAGAGCCCTAAATGAATTTGAAAATTATTTTTTTTTGTGAGCACCTATGACAAAGAGGAACGTCCACGTCAAATTTCAACCCTGTGGGCCCTAGAGTAATGTTCAAGACCTGTGGGGCGGAGCCCTAAAGAATAAAAAAAAACTATATTTGCAAAACCGTTTTTTAGTCAGTAACTATGAGCAGAGGAACGTCCGATTCATATTTTAACTTCGGAGGCCCAAAAGTAATTATAAAAACAGCAACAACAACCCCTTAGGATCTATGGTAACCTTGAGGTTCTATGGGGTGGAGCCCTAAAGGAAATTAGCAAAATTATTCCTTAGTCATTAACTAAGAGCAAAGAATAACTTCCGATTCAAATTTATACCCCGGAGGCCCAAAAGTAATTTTGAAGTCCTGTGGGGTGGAGCCCTATAGAACTTTGCAAACAATATTTGCAAAACCGTTTCTTAGAGACCACCCATGAGTAAAAAATAAACGTCCGTGTAAAATTTCAGACCCGGAGTCCCTAAAGTAATTCTGAAGTCCAGTGGGGCGGAGCCCTTAAGTGCTTCAAAAATTATATTTGCAAAACAGTTTCTTAGGGAGCACCCATGAGCAAAGAGAAACGTCCATGTCGATTTTCAACCCAGAGGACCTAACGTAATCCTCAAGTCCAGTGTTGTGGAGCCATAAAGTGCTTCAAAAACTATATTTGCAAAACAGTTTCTTAAAAAGTATCTATAAGCAAAGAGAATAGTCCATGTCAAATTTCAACACGTATAGGCTATACAGTAATCGTGAGCTTCTGTGGGGCGGAGCCATAAAGGGGATGTTTAAAGCACTTTTTTAGCGTCTAAGAAAAAAGAGATTACTCCAAATTTTAACCGTGCAAGTTTCCTAATTTGTATTTAAATTTGGCAATGCGGATAACATTATATTGAAATTTCACAGGCCTGTGGGACAGAGCCCTGAGGGAATTTTCCAAAACCGTTTCTTAGTGAGCATCTAAGAGGCAAAACGAACCTGTGTTTAATGTTTCAAGTAAATCCGTTTGGTAGTTCCTGACATTTCAGATGAAATCTTTTTCAGTCAGTCAGTAATCACTCGCCTTAAAGGTTTAGCTTTGTCGCTAAGCTCACTCGCCGCAATTATCCTCTAGATTTTTATTACCAATCTTCCCTCAATAATTTGAATGAGAACAGCTGTTTACAAAATTATATTTTAATGTAATCATATGTTCCAATACAAAAATGTTGCTTCCATAAGAATAACATGGTAACTTTGACGACGTGTCGGGCGGAGCCCTAAAGGAATTTTGCAAAATCGTTTCTTAGTAAGCACCTAGGAGGCAAGACTAACCTATGTTCAAAGTTTCAAAGAAATCCGTTGGGTAGTTCCTGAGATTTCGTGATGAGTCAGTGAGTGGTATTTCGCTTTTATATATATAGATTACAACATATTTGAAAAACTGCTGATATGATCATTTGAAATAGCATTCCCCGACCTGATTTTTCGTTAGTTTTACCATTATAATTTTTCTTTTTTTAAGAAGATATTTAAATTATTCTAGGCTTTCAAAAAGTGGTATACAAATTTAAGTATTTGGCTTTAGATGATTAAAAATATTCTTATAATGAAGGCCATAATAGTATAAATTGTATAATCAGTTTTCGGAGGTCATTTAATAAAACAAGGGCTACTTATCTTGGTTTAAGTAATATTTTTACCATATAATCCTTCATGTAAAAGTAGACAGTAGGAATGTTTGTGATCTTGGAGCTACGCAGTTCAGTGTTCAAAACCGGGTCAAAAGAATCTATGGCTTCTTGTTTCTCTCTGACAAGCAGTCATTTCATCACAATATGTTTTATAGCCAAACACTATAAAAAATGTATCAAGCATAAAAAGCTTGAGCTTCGACTATTCCAATGATTTTATTTTTTCTTTTACGCTCTTAGGTTAATTTTCAATGTTGCAGTTTGATACCAAAACAGTTTTTTCTAGAACATAAAAATATTTGTTGAATGTATTTTCACTGTTATAGGTAAAGTATCACTATGGAGTTACTTGAATCTTCAATAGATAATATATATATAAACTATTATAATAATATTATAACACTCATCAAATAAACCCTAAGACTAAATCCAACTTCAGTAACAAAAGGAGTACGAACTACAGTAGTAGGATTTTATTTTAAACCGCTTATTTCAATCGCTTCACATACATTAATATATCGAATGTATCGTTTCAGAAATCAATGTACACATAAAATAAATCAATAACCACTTGCCTGTTACCTCTCTCTTTGCTAGTAAGAGATATGTCGCAATGCAATTAAAAGTTACTTATACAAAGCCTTCTAAATAGTACCTAGTTTTCATTACCAGGACGGAAAGTTGCTTTTTTTTCTATGTACTAAAAAAAGTTGCGTTTTTTTTTTTTTCTAAAAATAGCGAACAGTGATATACGCAGAAATAATTTACAGCAAAATAGCGATTAAGCACAGAAAAAATACTTTCAGTCCAAGTGTTAATAAAGTTTCCCATAATACCAAAAAAATAAAAAAAGTAATAACTAGTTTGAATATTAAATAATTAAAATTTCAGCATCTGTTTACGGTTAGTAGTTGACTTCCATCTTAATTAAAGTTTCCCTTAAAAATAGCTAAGTGTATGGATGATATGTAAAGATTTTGCATTAAAACTGTAGTCTGCAAGTAGTTTTTTGTTTACATTGGACTTATTTGTTTTGGATTAGTACGATTTTTGCTTCCGAATAAGAATAACTTTTAAGGTTAGCAAACGGAAAAATTGAACAGATTAAAGAAGATGAAACAACATATATTTACGTTAGTCGCCTTCTGGAATAAAGAAAACATTAAAAGTTTTAATTGTCATTAAAAATACTCCTTTATTTAAAACTTTCACTTAATCCTATTGTTTCTGATATAACAATGGTGGAACAGAAGATCTGTTTACCCAGTATGTACAGAAATGATCAGCATTAAAATCGTACCGTACGCGTCGAGACAACGGATGTAGCTGACCTATCCTATACTCTAATACGAGTAAGGTATGTTTGTATCTATGTATGTATGTGTGTATGTTTACACACGGTTCTCAAAAACGGCTTGAACGATTTTCTTCATTCAAACTTTGCAATAACCAAGCATAAAAAAGCTTTCCGACCCAGTAAGCAGCTGGTTTTATTTTTGGTAAAAGCAACGAGGTTAAATAGATACAGGGTTAGGCAAAAGTCTGGACACCCCCAGTTAACTTTTTAACGCTTTGCAGTAGGAAAACCAAACTCGGCAAATGTTAACAACATGAAAAACTGCACTTTTTCATCAACTACACAACTTTGCCCCTGCCCCCAAAAAGGGGTATTTTGGGGGCAGCCCCAAATTTTCAAATGTAAACCCCTATTGAGTGACCCCTCATTTTAAACGGTGTATCAAGAGAAATTAAATGGCGCAAACCGGAGGTCGATATCTCACCCCTAACCAAAATGGCAGTCATTTCAAAATTTGAGATTGGCAAGCAAGTATAAGTCTGGACACCCCCAATTAATATTTTAACACGTTGCAGTAGGAAAACCAAACTCGGCACATGTTAACAACATGAAAAACTGCACTTTATCATCAACTACACAACTTTGTCCCTGCCCCCAAAATGGGGTATTTTGGGGGCAGCCCCAAATTTTCAAATGTAAACCCCTATTGAGTGACCCCTCATTTTAAACGGTTTATGAAGAGAAATTGAATGGCACAAACCGGATGTCGATATCTCATCTCTAACCAAAATGGCAGCCATTTTAAAATTCGAGAAAGGGTAAATTGACATTTGTTAAAATTAAATCGGAACATAGCTTTTTAGAATTTATAATTTCTGGAATTATTTTAGAATTGAACCTAGCAGCAGAAATGAACTAGTAAGTTCAATTCTAAAATAATTCCAGATATTCTTAATTTTAAAAAAGCTATTTTCCGATTCAATTTCAACAAATGTCAATTTACCCTCCTCGAATTTTAAAATGGCTGCCATTTTAGTTAGAAATGAGATATCGACCTCCGGTTTGTGCCATTTAATTTCTCTTGATAAACCGTTTAAAATGAGGGGTCACTCAATAGGGGTTTACTTTTGAAAATTTGGAGCTGCCCCCAAAATACCTCATTTTGGGGGTCGGGGCAAAGTTGTGTCTTTGATGAAAAATTGCATTTGTTGTGTTGGTAACAGATGCCGAGTTTGGTTTTCCTACTGCAACGTGTTAAAAAATTAATTGGGGGTGTCCAGACTTATACTTGCTTGCCCATCTCAAATTTTGAAATGGCTGCCATTTTGGTTAGGGGTGAGATATTGACCTCCGGTTTGCGCCATTTAATTTCTCTTGATACGCCGTTTAAAATGAGGGGTCACTCAATAGGGGTTTACATTTGAAAATTTGGGGCTGCCCCCAAAATACCCTATTTTGGGGGTAGGGGCAAAGTTGTGTAGTTGATGAAAAAATGCAGTTTTTCATGTTGTGAACATGTGCCGAGTTTGGTTTTCCTACTGCAACGCGTCAAAAAGTTAACGGGGGGTGTCCAGACTTTTGCTTACCTTGTATATAGTGCTCACCAGATAGGGAAAAGTGTCCCTTTTTGACTGGCGCCATTTTACCCACGATTCCCACCGTTTCCTTGGTAACCAGTCCTTTGTTTACACTTTCCCAAGTGTTTTATGCCATATTACCCACAGCTATCCGACGTTTATATGGTAACCAATCTCAATAGCCTGTTCACAGACCATCAAATCAAATTGGTTTAAAAAACAAACAACAAAACAACAAATAATCAGATGTTTTAAAATCATAAACTGTGATTTTTGAAGCTTGTAGTGACCATTCAAAATAGCTAAAACTAGTAACCAAGGAAACGAGAGTAAAGTGTGGGATGGTTGCCAAGGAAATGGCGGGAATTATGGGTAAAATGGCGCAAATCAAAAAGGGACACAAAATTAACATGTGATGAGCACTCTATATCTATTTAACCTCGTTGGGTAAAAGGTATAAAATGTTAGTTAATAGTTCAGGAATAAAAATAATATACAGGTCTCTATGCCAGGAAGAATCTTATTTCTTTATAATCTTCAATTGAAATTTTAACATTGGTCTTAAGGAGTTGAAAATCAAAACAACGAAATAATGAAAACAGCTGACTCAACTGTCAAAGTGCAGAGACCACGTTACGTCAACACATGTTCAAGTTTAAACATGTGGTTTTGCATGACAGGCAGTTACTAAATTAAATGGTACTACCAAGGCAAATTGCCTTGGGTACTACCATTTACTATGTACACTAACGTGAGTAGACTTCTCGTGGCATAGGCGTGTCTGAAACCTATTGACGGTGGTGCGATCTCGTGAGGCGTACATGAAGTACACGTAAAATATGATAGATAAATCAATATAACCACTTTTCTCAACCAAGGATGAAACATTTTATAACTGAAAGTTATTTTTATGTTTTGGTAAAGTGTTTTTGCAGCACTGTAAATTCAGCTAAATACTAATAACATCGATGGCAGCGACTCTGGTGCCGCGTACACCGAACTTCCAAATTTTTGCCTCAAACTAAATGCATTGGATGAGAGGTCTATTCACGTTAGTGTACATAGTCAATGGTATTACTGTGTGATCATCATTTAAAAATTTCAAATCATACTCCATTCTGCTGCATATGAGAATGTTTAGATATATAAAAGTCACGTTAAAGTATATAAAACAACTATTTGTAGACATACATTTGAATCATTTAAAAACAAAAGCATTAGTAACAATTGTGAAAATAACTGTTAACTAAGTAATTAGAATTCACGTGTTACACATTGAATCTTTGTTTTAATAATTTTACACCAGAGTGGAGCTGGTATAGGACAAAATTTAAACATTCAGAAAGGCGAGTGAGCGAAACGAACGAGCTCGTCTTGAACAAGAAATAAGCCTTTTTGCACAGGGCATTTGACCGTACTGTCTGCAACTGACATTTCTATACTGTTTGAGCTTACCGAGCAAATGCTCGGACCCCAGGTACTTTTACAGTATTGGAGAAACAGTACTGTTTGAAAAAATACTGTTTTAGAAACAATTTTTACTATTTTTTATTTGTAGTGATAATTACATAAAAAATCAAAATAGTTTTAACTAAAGTTAAAAAATAAAGCTATAAATAATTTTTTTTAGGTGGAATGCTATGTAGCATGCTTTTTTAGTTAATGCTATGTAGTTAATGCTACTGTTACAGTGTTAGATCCCATTTATTATGGTACGAAAAATTATTTTACGAGTTTTAAAATAATAGTTTTAAAAGGGAGGGTGTTTAATAGTTGGACAAATTTTAGTTGTTACTGTCAAAGAAACGATTTTAAAAATATTAAGTTTATTCATAGATGTATAGCTTATCCGTCCAATTTCTTAAAAATATCTATGAGCATGTAATCGATTAAATCATATTTGGATAAAACTGTATCTGGCTGAGAACAAACGGACCTTTTACCATATTGTAATTAGGAAGTGTATATTTATGTTCCTTTTTTGGCGCATATTTGTTAGGCTTCACTGGACATTTTGTAATTCACTTCTTTCACCAAGTCTATTGTAGATGGCCCGCTCTCGTGTGGCCTCCAAGTGCTGATTTCCGTGCTGGAGTCGTATTTCAAGCTTAGCCAGGAAGTACTTTCTCGTGTTTACATCCTCTAGGTTCCCCTCCAGATGCCTTACTAATGAAAATTTCTAACTTGGATTTATCATCTCTCTCGTCATTTTGATGGAGATGTTAAGTCAGTAACTTAATTTTTTTTAGGCTATTGAGATGTAAATGGTATTAAAGGGTGTGAATGGTATCATTTAATAATAAATAAAATTATAAATTAAAATAAACCAATAGTTTAACGAAACTGTTATTACCTATAACTATCGTACTAATTAAGTTAATATAAATTAGAATTGATCCATTTCAACGAGCACTTTGTAAATGAAAAACATGTCAGTGCAACAAAAACAATGAACGTTTAAACCTACGGAGACGTATATGCGTATCTAACAACAGTTCCACCTTTGAAATATACTCCAAGTCTAGAAAAATGTCATTTGCTTTCTACAGCAATTTATTTATCAATTTTGCTAAATAAATTAAACTTGCTTCACACAATATCTAACTTGAGTTGACGTTTTTGTATAAAATATTTACTATATACTATATGTGTAGTTTGTCAATATGAACAATATAAGTATGGAGGGGACGCCGTCAAGGTCTGACGGCGACGAACCCTGACACTTTTAAAAGTCACGGGGCGTCAAAGTCTGACGAATAAAAAGTCGGGGGGCGACAAAACAGGACGATTTAAATTCGTCAGGTTTTGACGGGTGCGTCAGGCGTCAAATCAGGACGTTTTTAAATTCGTCAGGTTTTGACGGGTGCGTTAGGCGTCAAACTCTGACGATTTGAATTCGTCCTGTTTTGACGGGTGCGTGAGGCGACAACTCGCGACGTTTTTAATTTTTGAAAAGACTGTACTGCCCCTCATAAATTATGGACTTCACGTGGCTTATTGGCATGCCGTCTGTCCAATGGTGGGCCTTTTGGAGTTTGTGGATTATGTACAATAGAAGGTAGCCATTGTTGTAAGAACCGCTCAACCAGTCCGTGCTGCTTTGTCAGCCTTATAATACGGTGTTACTAAAACTGTGTTGTACAGTATAGCCAATTTAAAATACTATTAATTAATTAAGCAAGTCCTTATTTACGTGAAGCCGTTTTTTGTGAACACAGCTCTATCAATATATACTTAGCTAATTTTAACATTTTATATTTCAAAGTAATGGCTCCAATTTTTAGTTATGCGATGAGGTCTTGGGTTTTAGAAATTTATTTAATAAAGTTAAAATTGAGTAGTCAAAATAGTATAAGACTGTATTATTTTTACAAAACATCGCCCTATAATTTCTCTGCAGTGACATCCGGTGAGATGCCGAGTTAAAAGGCTATGCATTGTTATTTTTCAAAACGGTCCTCGTTCGCTCACTCGCCGGGCAAGTAGGTGCTGCACTCTGGTAACATTTGTTGAATCACATGGCGAATATGTAATTTTTGGGTTATTTACACTGTAATCACCTGTACACCGTTCAAAATAAATGTTCGGTCGAAAGACAGAATTTTATTTCCCGTCACAATGAAAATTCCCTCAATATCTTCTGTTATTCTAATCTTATTCTGTTTAATCTCAAATTCCCTCATGGGATCTGACTTTATTTATATTATCTAAAATTACCTCATGGGATCTGACTTTATTTATATTTTTGTATTCATTGGTAAAATTATTACACGACTAACCAATTTGTAGCTTTGCAATTGAACTGAAAAACAAAAGACTAGTAAAAATTATGAAATCATTTATAGTAACCAAATAATTAGAATTCACGTGTTACAGATTCAACATGTGTTTTAACAAATATACATCAGAGTGCAGCACCCATATTCCTACATTGAAACAGTCTGAAAGGCGAGTGGGCGAGGCAAACGAATAAATAAGTTTTTTGCACTTGTCATTTTAGGGCACCAAAATACCAATGCGTGTTGGTTAGCGTTCTTCGGGTTAAGTTCGAAAACAAGGCTAATCGGATTACATGATTGGGTTTCAAATGAATAAAGCATAGAGTAAAAAAAAAAAAAAAAAAAAAAAAAACTGGACATCTTCTAAAAGCATGACAAAATGAGCAGCTATATTTATTTTATAGCTATTATAGCTGACGCCGCTCACTCAATGACCCCCCCCCCCCTCCCCCCCCCTCCCACCCGAAAAAAATGGAGCCCCCACACCACTCCTTCCCCCACTCTTCTGGGTCAATGGCCGGTCACCACCTTTCCCTACTCCTTCTAGGCCAATGACCGGTCACCACCGGTTGCTGACTCTATGTGGTGAAACCAGACTAAACATGGCAGCTGCCATGGATAATTCTAACCTCAAACCTGCTGCGCATGCAACGAGTTCTCCGGATCGGAATCAGTCTATGCTATGCGCATGCGCCTAGTCCTGTATTACTCACTTTAGCGCTACTGCACATGGATAATTCTAACCTCAAACCTTGGTTTTGTGTTGTTGCGCATGCGCCGCTCCCCACTCCTTTGCCTTCCTTTTACACTGCTGCGAACTGGACTGGATTGAACACTGTACTGGAGTGAAACAACTTCCCCCACTACTCGAGAATCCGAGGAGCAATACGAGCCTGATCTTAGCGTCAGTCGTCAACAAACTTTCATAGCTATTAATTGCACATTGAGCGAGGCACCGTATACAGTTGGTGACGAACCGAAGTTTCAAATCTTCCTACCTACACGTTTTGTACAACTTCTTCAAAATGAAGATCTTCGTGTAGTTCAACCCGGCACACTGTATTTGGTTTCGCACGGACCAAGTGGAAATAACTCTACTGAACTTACAATTCATGTAACACCTACTATTGATTAGTTTGTACATAACATTGTAAATATTTGTTTGTAATTGTTTCTCAATAAATATGATATAAAACAAAAAAATAAAAAGCAACATATTGTAATGTCTTTGTACATTACAATATGTTGCTTTTTTAAAAATTCCACGGAATGACCTTGACCCAATTTTGTGTGATGATAAAAGCAGAAATCTACTTGTGAAGTTCATCAGTCTACGACTACCTTTCGTACCGTACACATCTCGCTCACTCTATTGCTTAATATAAAAAACTAAATATGTCTCTCAAAGTCAAGTGTGCATCTTACGATACCAACACCATTACAACTTTTGAACAACTCGAAGATTTAACCAACGAAATGCGAGTTTTACTTACCGGTGGTTATCACTTAACTGTTGATGTTAGTGCTACTAATACAAGGATGTTCACTAAAACAAAATATTGCGATGATGAAATATTTATTTCTACACAACCTACAACTTCTTCATCGCCTACTGGTCAACATAACATCAAGTTCCAAAAATATTACCAATGTTGAATAACTTTTGACAAACAAAACTACAACTAAAGAATCACGTGTTGAATGTGAGTTAATAAAAAGGATGTGAAACTTGAATAATTAATCATTTGCTTCTCAGCTCTCACCACGACAAGACCTATTTAAGAAAATGTTGTACAGAATGATGATTCAACTTGATGGAAAAATCTATGGAAAAGATTACAACACTGTTGAACAAATGACTAAAGATATAGATGTATTAGCTAAAGAAGGATACCAAGCTAAATTAATTTTGAAATTTCCTGAAGTACATCCGCTATCAATAGAAGAACTAGTTGCTATGGCTAAAGCTGAGAAAGATAAAAAGTCTGAAGAAAACAAAGAGAAACAAACTTCTTAAGTATCAACATTCCTTACATTAGTAAGGTATAATTTTTTAAAACTCCATTTGGATGACCTTGAAATTACCCCCACCACTTTTCATAGTACATAAAACTCGCTATTCAACACTATACACTCTTATTCTTTCACTGGACTCCGCAGCATCAACCTGGAAGAGCAAAAATACAAGTACAAACCTCGTTACTGTTGTGAACAACAGTGTACAGATTTAGGACCAATGATGGTGGATGGGTTAGCTTGTACTAAATGTGAATTCTTCGGATCTTGTTATTGCAAATGCAAAACAAAACAACTACCACCACCGGAATTGCGAACTTTCAAATTTTACAAATCAAGATATTTTCATACATGTTGTCCTCAAAGATGTTTCAAATTTCACCATCTAGATCTTGCTCATTGTCAACGCACCAATTCTCATCAAGATGATTTTTGTACACATATGATAAAAAGATGTAAATACAGATCAGATTGGTATTCCGATCCTGTAGAACCATCAAATGTGTAATTTCAGTTTTACACTCTTTTTTAAAACTTCATTTGGATGACCTTGAGATTTCCCCCACCACTAGTTCTAATTTTTATATAATATTAAATCATTCCACTTCCAACACTCTAACTAACAACATGGAAAACAAATTTATCAAGTTTGAACATATAATAACTGACAGGGAGGAGATGGAAGAATTGTTTCAAAACTTACTTTCTATCATTGACGAATATCCTATAAGATGGTTCAGAATTGTAGTTCAATATTTAAATCCTGGTGAATTGTTTTCTTCATCAAGTGAAGAAGATGAAACAACTACTTCGGTTCAAATAATTGAATTAAAAGACGAAGAAGAAGAACTAAACATTTTATTCAATCATAAGCTCAAGGTTCCCCATATAAAAGCCCCCTCCCTAGACAGCCCCCCTCCCTAGACGCCTGCTCAAGGTCACCATTATATAAGCCCCCTCCCTATGCGCCGATCCTCATTCCATCACCGACTCTCCAACAATGAACAACTCTCCATTGGCCCGAATGAATTCTAGTTTTGAAATAAACTCTAAAAAAGAGTTACAAGACATTTTTAATATTTTACAAGAACTTGTAGATAATTTTACAACCATCAAAATGAATTTGGAAATAACATACGATTGTCCTATTTGTGATAAGGTTGAAAGTTTAGACGAAGACAGTTTACTAAATCTAACTCCTGCACCATCTGACACTACTGATGGTAATAATGAAGAGCAACGTCTTTCCCCCACCACTTCTTTGTAATTCATCCTTCCCCCCACCACTTCTTTATTTAACTAACATTTCTCCCTTTTACTTCTCATTTCGTCTTCGACTTCTGAACTATCAACATCACTTGTTTTAAAATTTCAAACACTAACACAATCATGATGGATATGATGGATGAAGTTCCCTTCGTAACTAGAATGGAAGAGGATAAATTGAAATTAGAAATTAAACAATTGGAAATGGAACAGGAAAACCAACTCGAAATGTTACATTTGTTCAAGCTTTTCAAATACATCATCTGGGGACTCTGCATTTACCTTCTCATCGTCGTCGGTGTTTGCATTTACAACTCTGTAATTCATCACAAAAGTTCAACTTGTTTAAACTCTGCTGTTGCACATTAATTCTATGTTCACTAATAAAATTCAAAAGTTACTTCAACCTATCCTACTATCACCAACTAGTTCAACTTAGAACTATTTCTGGTGGTAGTTGGGTAGGCTTTTTTAAAACTTACTCTGGATGACCTTGACATACTTTCCAGATCCCATTTATAAATTTGAATTTCAGTTTTAAACTAACTTTTAATTTTGTTCAACTATTAAGAGTTTTGTTAACACCGTCAAATTTCAGTTTTCAACTAACTTTTAATTTATGTGCACTTTTAGTTCAACCCTAGTTACTTTATTCGCAAATTCAGTTCAACCGACCACCAACGCTATCGCCATCTCCACCCCAATATTTCAACATCTCTGCCCCCAACACTTGCCCGAACATCTGCCCGTAGGGGCAGCTGCCCGGACATCTGTTCGGTTTTAAAAATATAAAAGAAAGGTAAAGGAGTGGGGGTGGCGCATGCTCACCAATGCAAAACTAAGGTTTGAGGTTAGAATTATCCATGGCGGCCGCCATGTCTGGTTCACTTTTACCACATAGAGTCGGCGACCGGTTATTGGTCTAAAGGAGTGGGGGAAGGGGTGGTAGGGGAAGGTTGCCATTTTATAAGCCCTCTCCCTAGGCGGCGCTTCTCATTCGATCGCCAACTTTCAAACGATAAACACCTCTCCCATGGCACGAATCAATTATCCCGCTATCACCAACTACTTCAACTTAAAACTATTTCTGGTGATAGTTGGATAGAATTTTTAAAAACTTACTCTGGATGACCTTGACATATTTTCCACATCCCAGTTATAAGTTTCAATTTCAATTTTAAACTAACTCTTAATTTTTCTTCAACTGTTAAAGTTTCGTCAACACCGACGAATTTCAATTTTGAACTAACTTTTAATTTTATTCGCAAATTCACTTCACCCTAACGCCAACACTATCGCCATCTCCACCCCAACCTATATGCCATAACATATAACTACAGCATCTCATATATACCCTCTAACCCCCACCGGAAGCTATGTGACATGGCAGCTGGCGCCAGCTGCCAAGTCACGTGGCTCGGGGGGCACGTGGTCGGTTTTAAAAGTGGCCATTCCCCACTACTCGTATGCCTACAATGAAATAGTCTGAAAGGCGAGTGAGCGAAGCGAACGAGCTCGTCTTGGTTTTGAACAAATCTTTTGCTACTTGTTACTTTAGCGCACTGCCTGTAACTGATATTACAATACAGAATTGTTTAAGTGTCTACCGAGAAAATGCTCGGCCCCCAGGTACTTAATGTTTAAATAAATAACAGTTATGTAAAAGTATAAAACATGGTATAATACCAAAACATGGTATAAAACATTACCAAGTCCCCTTTTTCAAGAGATTATTAAAATGCATTCAAGCTGACTTAAGAGAATGAAATTCACTTGGTCAGATTAAACACACCACACGATAGAACAACTAACTTCATTATACTGAAGAACTGCTCCGCCAGAACACGATTGCTTAACATATTTAAATATATATAATTATACACAATTATTAATATTGTGGCATAAACAAATAGGGTAACAAATTAGGTGTGGGGATAGTGGCCTAGGAAGACAGCAATTAAAAAAATTGGGAGTAAACGGGAGGTGAGAGGAATGATTCCTTATTCGACGGGTGTGTGAGTTGTCGTAAATAATAATGGAGGTGTGGCCTAGTAAGGGCGTGGCCTAAGAGGACAGACAAGTTAAACTGTACAGTCAGGTGCATAAAGAGGGGTGAGAGAGAATCGTCAGGTTTTGACGGGTGCGTCAGGCGCCAAAGTAGGACGTTTTAAATCCGTCAGGTTTTGGCGGGTACGTCAGGCGTCAAAATAGGACGTTTTTAAATCCGTCAGGTTTTGACGGGTGCGTGAGGCGACAAGCTCTGACGTTTTTAAAAACCGTTGAGGCTTGACGCCTGACGTACCCGTCAAAACCTGACGAAAAAGTGGTAGGTTTTGTCGCCGTCAGACCTTGGCGCGGTCCCGTATGGAGCATCGGGAAGATTAAGCTTTTATGTAAACAAAATTCAAACCTTTTTCTGAATACCGTACCGTAAATGTTGAATCGTTCATTACCTAAAGAGTAGGTGTTGATAACTAAAATTTTGTTGTTGTTAGGGTTTTTTATAACAAAACACTTCAAATTAAAGATAAATCTTTGGGAATTGAAGCGTTTTAAAAACAATGTTAAAGTGTTATTGATAATTATATTGACGCCAACATTTTAATGTTGACTACAATGTTGTGGCGAATTTCATCAAATATATAGGCAGCTTGGTATAAAAAGAACACTCTAGGAGTCAGAGGTTGACCTCAAACTGCCGTTGTAAGTTATTGAATTAACAACAAAACTTTGGGTTCCGTCCAAGTGAGCGAGCCTTACGTACACATCTTATGTTGTCAGTTTTTATTTCCGTTATGACTACAAGCCAATATTAGATGACAGCACGTCCATTAACATATTTACACCGTTTAAAAACCCATCTTTAAGATTATTTTCTATCCGCAAATAAATGACTAGACCTCATCTTGGTTATGTCAATGCCGATGATCAGACAACATTAAGGGGGCTTCGATACATAATGTAAACAAAATTTCATTTCACTTATAGTATTTATTGTTCTATAGAATGCAGTAGTTTAAACACAATAAACTGGTTGAGAAGATAAATTTTGTTGAGAAGTGCTGCCGTTCAAGGGGTTTTCTTTCGTAAACGCAGTTATTTACTTTGAACATTGTATTGTTAATTGTGGTGTATGCAACTATTGCTCTATAAACATCTATAGAATATATCTCTCAAGTTGCATACACCACTTTATCTAAGATCGTCCATATACATGTTGTTCAAAAGTGAATCGATCGTTAATAGAGAGTTTTTGCTAATACAATAAATCTTACGGGAAACGCTAAACGCTATTTTAAATTTTCATGGTGTACAGTTGGCAAAATAATACAGGGTGATTATAAATAATCATCAGGTTTTAAAACGTTTTATTGACCTTAATTCTACTCAAATACCGTGCGTATATAAACTACACCAACACAAAGAAAAAATTCTTTAATTTTTCGTAGATACCTCTACAAGTGCTCAATATGCCGTCCATTAGCCATGGAACACGTTTCCAATCGGTGCTGTAAATTGTCCCAAACACCGGCTAGTATTGGGAGGTTGATTGATTGTACGGCAATTCGAATTCGTTCAAGGAGCTCTTGAAGCGTTTGAGGCATTGGCGGTATATAAACCTTGTCCTTTACATAGCCCCAGAGAAAAAAAATCGCACACCGTAAGATCAGGAGAACGAGGGGGCCATTTGAGAAGGGCCAAGTCATTTTCATTAGATCTGCTAATCCACCTCTGAGGTAGTTTCTCGTTTAAGAAGTTGCGAACTTGACAGTGCCAGTGGTGTAGAGCCCCGTCCTGCTGGAATACAAAGTCTTCAGAGTCCTCTTCTAACATTGTGGAAACAGCCATTGTTCCAACATGTCAAGGTAAGTGATTCCAGTTACGGTATTTTTCCTCAAAGAAAAATGGGCCATACACTTTGGTTTTTGATACCGCACAAAAGACATTACACTTTGGAGAATCCCTCTCATGTTCTTCGAAAGCATGTTGGGGTTCGGATGCCCAAATACGAACATTATGATTATTCACTTTTCCATTCAAATGAAAAGTAGCCTCATCACTAAAAACGAGATTACTGGAAAAGTTATTATCTTGCAAACGGTCCATCAGATTGTCACACGCCTTTTTACGTTTTTTAAAAATCCCCTTGTTTTAACTTTTGGAGTAGTTGCAGTTTATATGGTTTTAATGACAAGGATTTACGTAAAACCTTCCTCACAGTCGATTTAGATAGGCCAAGTTCACGTCCTGCACTGGCCTTTGTTCGAAGCACTGTCTAACCCTAGCCACTGTTTTTTGGGGAACCCTCGGGCGACCACTGCTTTTACGCTTTAACACACTTCCAGAGTTCTTAAACTGGCGATACCACCTTAAAATGCTTTGGTGAGTTGGAGGATTCTTCCTAACACGCCTCCGAAACTCGCGCTGGACGGTTATCAAAGACGGACTTGAGTCATAATGGAAAACACAAAATGTTTTTTCTTGAATTGTAATCATTTTGAAAATTATGTACACACACCCAAAAAAATGGCAAGAACGAGTTTTGAACAGCTGATTATAAAACTTAGAAACATTTTTTTAAGCATATGTTAAAATTATTGAATTTTTACTATATGGAACATAGAGTATAAAATTCTTTAGAGTGACTTTAAATTTCACTTAGGCGAATTTTAGACCCCCAAAAGGCTTTTTTATTACTAATTTGATTTCAATGAAATTCTCAGGTTAGATTTTAAGTATTTTAAACTAGGTAATAAACTATAATCGAGCAATTATTTTCAAGTATTAAAAAAGCTTATTTTCCGGAATGTTTGACAGAACTTTAGTTGCTTAGGCTACATGATTTGACTAATGTAGTTGCTATGATCAGTTTATATTTCCCCATCGCAGCTGAGTTGACGCTGTGTATGCTGAAAATAACATAACCTTTTCTTGTTTACATCTGCTCGCCGTTATGTTAGTTTTTAAATAAATAAAATTTAATTGATATTTTGACAGACCTATTTGCTAAATTAAATAGATCAACACTGATGTTTACTTGTTGAAGTTATAAATTATACCAAAAGATAGGCATGTTGATGTAGAATGAATTGCTGTCGTACGGAATTATTCGATTAACTAATTTATGGGATACAACTAATATCTATTTGGGAGAAAGATCTAAATTGAACAACTAATTAGAATGTGCGTTGTGCCATTGTAGCCTATGTCTCAAAAGGTAACAAAATATGCATTAAGTGTTAAGTAAGCGTAATTCTACAATACTTACATTACTTGATTTTTATTAATTTGCAATCATGGATTTTAAATTGTATTGTTTTTTTGCTCTACAATATATTTACCTTCAATATTGTAAGCATAATTATTATTAAGTTACTTGCTTGTTTTGAGGTCTCAGCTAAAATCATTCTTTGTATGTATTTATTTGTAGGCTAGGCCTAGGATGTACGCCGGTTGACTTTGGACGGTTAGATGACGTTCCACTCTTCACATTCGAGGAGATGGAAATCTCCTTTCTCTCCCTAAAGAACAACAAGGCTCCTGACCCGGACGGGATTCCCAGCTAGGCTTTAAAGAAAGTATTTTCAATTAGTGCTGACTTGTTGTTTAGAATGTACAACGCCTGTTTGGTAGAAGGGGTGTTTCCGGCTCCCTTATGGAAAACCGCAAGACTTGTACTGATCAGCAAGGGCAAAGGTGATCCCGAGCTGTCGTCGTCCCACAGGCCTTTCTACACGTTGGACACGGCTGGGAAGCTGTTCGAGAAGCTGATCCGTTCCCGCCTAACCTCTGCCGTGGAAGCTGCCGGGGACTCATGCCCCCGTCAGTATGGCTTCAGAAAGGGACGGTCAACGATTGACGCTATCACCGAAGTCCATGGAGAGCTGTGAAGAGAGCCGAGAGCCACAACCATTTCCCTCGCTGAGTAGTGCTTCTTGTTACGCTTATGTCAAGAATGCCTTTAACTTGGCGAGGTGGGTCGATATGTTGGATGCGCTTCGCAACACCTTTCGCGTTCCTGCATATCTGTTGCGACTCATCGAGGATTATCTCCGCTCTCAAAGCCTTATTTACGACACAAGGGACAGAAAGTGGACGATGGAAGTCACTTCTGGTGCCGCGCAAGATTCAATACTCGGCCAGGATCTCTAGAACGTTGCCTATGACAGCCTACTGAGGTCGGAGATGCCTGAGGAAACCACTTTGGTTGGGTACGCCGATGATGTCGCAGCTCTCATTGTCGCAAGCAACGTTGAGCTGGCCCAACTAAAGTTGAACCGAGTCATGCGTGTGGTCAACACATGGATGTCCGATCACGGTCTATCGCTTGCTCTCCGTAGACGGAGATTGTGATCCTTACGAAGAAGAGGATAGACACCGTCGTTTTGTTCCAAGTGGGAAGGGAGGTGGTCCAATCAACTCGTGCTGCTAAGTACTTTGGGTTTATGGTGGACACCAAGTTAAGCTGGAGGGATCAGATCTTCCGTACGGCGGACAAGGCCGCTAAGGTAGTCACTTACCTTAGTAGGCTGATGGCCAATGTCGGGGTTCCACGATCCAGAAGAAAACGTCTTTTGATGTCCGCGGTTCAGTTCGTGCTTCTTTATGGAGCAGAGGTGTGGGCAGATGCTCTCGATAAAGAGTAGTACAGGTTGCGACTCGCCCGAGTTCAACGTCGAGCGGCGCTCGGGGTGTGTTTCGCCTACCGGACAGTGTCCGAGCCTGCCGTCCTGGTGGTCGCCGGAGTTATCCCTGTCAAGCTCTTGGTAGGAGAGAGGAAGGCAATTTATCAGAGACAAGGCGAGATTGGCAAGGACATGGCAAGAACAGAAGAGCGCACCAGAACCTTCCAGCAGTGGCAACACAGCTGGGAGCACGACACCCGAGGACGATGGACTGCGCGACTTATCAAGCACGTCCAACCATGGGTGGAACGGCGGCCAATTCTTGACAATTCACGGCTATCTTGGTCGTGCCTGAACCGGATGGGCAAGACCGGTTCACCGGACTGCATTTATTGCCCGGGCGTTCCTAACGATGCGGAACACATATTCTTCCGCTGTCCCCGTTGGGAAGGGTCCCGCCTGAAGGCCACACAAATTTTTGGTGCATTTCGGTGGACTTGGTCTGCCAAAAGATCTTGGAGGATGAGGACAACTGGGATTGTTCATCACAGTTCGTCCGGGGCACCCTCCTGGAAAAGAAACCCGATCTGGACCGCGAAGTGGCCCAGATCCCTTGATCGAGTGGCTGGATAAGGAGTGAGCCCCACGGGCGTAGGCCAAATTTAGGCCTAGCCTGACGTAATGTGATAAACAATTCCAGGTTAGAATCTTAAAGAGTAGAGGAGGTTTTTAGTAGGTAAACCCGTTTTTAGGGGAGCCCCACACTACAGGCTTGCCACCTGTGTGTGTAATGCATTTTTCTCACCTCTCCCTAAAAAAAAGAATCATAAAAAGCGTCACCTAATAACTTAAAAAGTGAGTAAAAATTCTCGTACGGGACGGACATCGGAGCGTATTCCTAGTTAGGATGGGACAATAAATAAGCGAGATACGTGGCCTTAAAACCTGATGAATTATTTATAATCACCCTGTACGTTATGCAACATGTTTAAACGGAATAAACAATGTGTAATACTTGCCATTGATCATTTTTCAACCAGTTTTTGTAACTTTAAGCAGTAAAAATATTGATAAATCCGCAATTATGAAATATCGTTTAGCGTATTTATTTACCGTGCGTTCAAAAACTCTCTAATGCTTCTCTCTATTGCAATTATATTCCTCATTTGTCTTTTGCATTTTGTATTTTGAATGTATTCCTTTAAAAAGGAAAACATTCATTATTTAATTTATTTAATTAATTTTTCTAAAGTAACAATACCTTACAAATACTCCCCGTCGCAGCAGACCTGCGTACTCAGCGAATTTCCAAATTAGTAATATTAATTTTGACCACATAAAACTGTAAACCAAATAAAATCACATGCTCATAAATAGGGAAATAAATGGCTATTCTCCTTATGATAAATATAGTTAGAGTATGCAGGTATGCTGCCATGGGGAACACTAAAAGTAAGTTTTTATCATAAAAAAATTTATTTCAACCATATGAAGCCATGTACTAAGTTTTATCAATAACTGTCCATTGCTAAAGGAGTTTTCCTATTCTCCATATAATTAACATGGGAAAAGAGTATGCAGGTTTGCTGCCATGATAAGCGCAAAAACCAAGATTTTTTACCATAAATGGATGAATCTCAACCAAATGAAGCTGAATACCAAGTTTCTTCGAAAAATATTGGTTAATAAGTGAAATATTAACACATCCCTATTCTCCATAAGATTAACATTGGAGCCCCAAAATACAATGTACTGTCTTTAGACTTTGTAATATCTCGGTAACCAATGGAGATAGAGCAAAGCTTCAAAATACTAAATTGTGTGTTTTTTAGAGCTAAATCCAATGGTCAAAATAAAAATTTAAAATTTTGAAAATTTACATATGAAAAATGCAAAAAACCCAATTTTGGGGTACAAAACCCCCCAAAACTACCCCTTCCGGTAGGTCGATATGTCTGGTTTACGAACTCATCCGAATAAACGTAGGATTACACATCTCTACCAAATTTGGTGTCGATATGACCGTTTTTACGAGAGTTATAGTGCCTAGGGACACATACATATATATATATATATACATATATAAATATATACATATATATATATATATATATATAAAATTTTTAATGACTATTATTTTTGGTCTCTGGGCACCTAAAAACGAAAAAGTAACATGGTCCCGGGCTTAGGTCTTACCATGAGACCTACGGTAATAGCTTATTCCCTATGGGAAATTCGCTAAAAAGAGAAGTAAATATGTAATAGTCCGCTAATTGAAATTGGGGAGTCGATATAAAATGTATTATTTTCAATGATTGTGAAACAAGTCAACTCACATGAAGTTTGGCACATTAACAAACTAAAACATAAATCGTAATGGAACAGTCAGCTGATGTTCGAATTAAGTAAATATTGACACTTTCGTCAAATGCCGAGTTCAAGTTGGTCTATAACCTGTATTAGAAAGTTTAATTTATTATTTCAAACTTGGTCTAATTATGTACGTCTTTATGATGTTTATTGTAGTATCATTTTTGGTGCTTATTATAACGGCGGTAGATAAAAATACCCTCGTCGCAGCAGACCTGCGTACTCAGCGAATTTCCAAAGGATCTTGAGATTTTGTATTTTCCCCATAAACACCATAGGAATGAGTATGTAGGTTTGCTGCCATTGGATGTTGTTAGAAAATGTTAGTTTTGTTAGAAAATGTAATAGTTAGGTAAGGTAAATATCATTGTATCAATATTCGACACTTTCAAATTTTCCCCATAAATCCCATGGGGGTGAGTATGTAGGTTTGCCGCCATATGGATGTTGTTAGCGAATATCAGTTAAACCCTACCTAGTGAATGTACGTACCAAATTTTATCAAGTTATTCCGATAAATAAGCGAGATACAGGGTTTTGTTGATTTCCCATAAGATTAACATTGGAAACCTATTTTTAGCTTTTCTCCGTAACCTGTTAAGCCAAGTTAAAAATTCAAAATACTAAATTGTTTGTTTTTTAAGCTCTTTTAAATGGTTTTAGTTAAAATTGTTGAATTTTAAAAATCAAGGTCCAAAAATGCCGAAACCCCATTTTTTACCCCTTTGAAACCCCATAAAACCCCGTTCCCATAACCCGATCATGCTGGTTCGCGAACTCATGAAAATAGATCTGGTCTTACACCTTCATACCAAATTTCATCAAAATCGGAGGTCGCTGTCAAAAGTTATCAGTACCACGGACACACACACACACACACACACACACACACATATATATATATATATATATATATATATATATATATATATATATATATATAGATATATAGATATATACATATATATGAAAATGAACGAACGGTATTTTTGGCCTCTAGGGACCTCAAAATGTATTTTTTTATTTTGTATTTTTTTATACATTTCTTTCTGTTTGTGAGAAACTTATAAATTCGGTACAATCCGGGTGAATTTTATGAGTCTATTAAACTATCAAGGACAACAACTATCATATGAAAAAAATGTGAATGTTGTCTTACAAGGAATTTAAAGAAAGAATAAGGTATTCGAAATGAGGAAATTTAAAGCAGTAGAGAAGTGTACCTGCTAATTTTCATGCTCCCACGTATTTCATTACTTTATGTGATACTCTTTGTGAGTTTTCTTTCTTCGTTTACAGAGTTATATACTGAAAGCCCTGTCTTAAATTAAAATAAAATTCTTTTATTGAGCTCTTGAGTGGGTAAGGACTAAGATATCCTAGCGACTAGCATCCTAGCGAGAACCTGAATGTTGAAAATGCAAAACATGTTAAAACAGTAAGTAAATAAATAAACTACAAATCAACATTTGAGAAAAGTGAAATTGTATAAAGTAACCAATGCGTTGAACTATGTTTTCAGTAGATTCATGCGAAAATTAATTGAGTATTTTAAAACATTGCGCTATTTTTTGTACTTGATACAGTTGATATGAAAAAAATAATTTAACTTAACATAGGTATTTTGACATCTTTAGTAATTAATTTATGATTAAGTTTAAAGCTCAAGATTTTAAATATTATTAGCAAACGTAGTAAAACATATTGATCCTCTCTATATGCATCTTTAAAATGTGTTAAAACTTAATTTTAGTTTGTATAGTCATAAGTTTGAATATAATTTTTTGAAAGAATTTTTTTAGCCAGCATTGTTTGAAAAAATACAATGCAAGACTTCTTTGATCAACAAAAACAGAATCGGAGAACAAAGCTAACAAAAAACATATTGTTTATTCATCTTGCAACTAAATGAAAACAGTCCGCTTTGACAATGGAATGAAACGGTTTAAGTCCTTTAAAAAGAACCACAACTACAACCTACAAATGACACTATTCAACTTTCTTTACATGATTGAAGTTTTAGCTATTACATGTTAAAATGTTCGTGTTTTACATCCTAATATTATCAATAATTTAACGTACAGATTTTTAATTTGAATTCATAAAATTCTTAAAAGTTTTATTTTATGGCATCTGTTAATTTGACATTTCAATTACCGTACGCTTTGTTTCATTCTTTGCGGTATGATCTTATTTGCGAGATGGTATTAAACATCTCAATTCGTTTTATTGCCTACACATCACTAAAATATTGAAAAAAATTAATCGGTATATTACGACTTCTTATCTGAAGTCATCCTCAGCATTATAAGGTTTTAATATAAGATAATATAAGATTAATATAATATGATAAAAGTTTTAATGAAAGCCTTTAAAATGCAAAGGAATTAAATAACAACTAATATGAAATTCACTTCTCATATTGTAAAATCAACAAACACCTACTTTGTAAACTTAGAATAAGTAAATTGTCAGAATTAAATCTTTTTTATTTAAAATAGTTTTAATTTCCCAATTTGGTTATGTTGATAATGCTGATGATGACTTTATTAATTTCTACCTACGCATCATTTTTTCTTATTGTATTAGAAGTCCAAAACAATAAGTAAAAATTATGCGTTGGTAGACACGAAACAAAGCGTAATTGCAATGTGCAAAATGACAAATTGACAGATGCCATAAAATAAAACTTTCATAAATTTTATGAATATATATGAATAACTAATTGTACGTAAAATGATTGATAATACTAGGGCCTATGTAAAAAACTATTTTTATAAGATCTGTAAAATCTCTACTTATTTAATACGCTAAGGCTTCTTTTGTTCAGAGCTTCTAAAATTCTCAACAGGTTTTTAAGCTTTTGGTGTCGTATGGTAGGGCTTGGTCTGTAGTGGTTTCCATAAAAAATCGATGAGAATCGGACTTAAAATAGAGTGCCATCTACAAAGTAAATATGAAAATTTTCCCATTAGAATAACATTGGGGTTGGATTGAGCATGTTAAACATCTGCTAATGCACAACTGTGAATAATACGTGTAGTTTTTGGAGATTACTATACTTTTGGATACTTTTGGAGCTGCACTCTAATAATCTTCTATGATTTTGTAATGCGTATTGTAAGTTCCCGCACGCGCCCTTTATGGCGCATGGGATTTTATAATTGTAATTGTGAAAGTGTTTGAATAAAGTTCTTCATTACTTCTTCATTACTTCATTACTACTATTCACAATATTGGGTTTGTCATTGATTTAGAACAAATGTAACTTTCGTATTGTATCAAGATAAATTGCTCGATTTCGAGCGATGATTATACTAATTAATTAGTTAAAAACTTATATCTGATGCATCATTGATTATTTATGTTAAAGAATAAGAAAAAACTGGAGCAGTTAATTGAACCGATCCAGTTTTCAAAGTGTTTTTATTATCGTTTTACAACTGAAACAAACAGAAAATGTTCTAAGACATCTTGTAATGAAAAGCAACGTAACAATGAATATAGTCGGAATTACAAAAGAATGTTTTGCATTATATGTACTTAATTTTCCTTATATTACATTACCAAATCGTTGAAGGTGAACAAGAGAGGAGTTTATAAGAGCGTCCAAGAAACTCGATATTGCCGCCATCCGTCATTGATTTGGGCGCGAGCTCGTGGCCTGAATATTTTTACTCTAGTTTAAGTTAAATTTATGAATCGTAAAATTCATGAATAATTCAAGTTTATAAACGATTTATAATAATCAATATACATTAATATCCAAACCCTTGCAAGCTAAACTGAAAATAAGCAACTTAGCTTAGCAGATTTTTTACTATCTATTTACTTTACTATTTGCTTTTCTGCAATTAATGTTAATGGAATATTTTGTTCTAAAAAAATCACATATAAAACAGGGATATTTTTAAATACAAGAACTGTGCAGTCAATGAACCTTTATTGATTTTATCAGCAAAACATTTGTCTAAATTGGTGGTTGTGAAAGAGATGAAAATGGTGACACTTATTTTTTTAAATTTGCTATTTGAAAGTTGCAAAAACTTATCTGGTTTCAACAAACAAATTATTCATAGTAAAATAAAATTAATGATGTAGTATACATAAAATTTAACAGCTTTACAACGTAACAAATTGCAAAATATCTATAGCAATCTTGTATTGACAAAGACAAAAGATTTTCCTCAACGAGGTGAAACGTTTGATGTAGAGAAAATTTTAAAGAATAATTATACTCATTTTCATAAAAAAAACTACTGTTTTATTCTTGTTTTTTTTTTATGAAACCAATCAAAAAGCGTTATTGTTTTTAAAACGAATGTTAGAAAAAATTCCAAAGTAATTCCACAGGAACATTATTGAAAAACAGAGCCCTCAGAGTTTACATCAGAACATAAACATTCAATCAGAACAAATTTACTGTGGAGTCTATTTTGAATTATATCAATTGTTGGAAGAAAATCCTTGAATATAGTTTGCATTTAAATGGCTTTCCCATAAAGCCTTCATTCCTCTTTGTGATTAGACTACAGAAACACTTCGATCAAAATACAACATAATAGTGTCGATTTCCCGTCCTTAATTATGGTTACAAAATAATTTAATTTTTCAATATAATGCCGTAACCTATATAATATGATTGATAGTCAAATTTAAAACTATTTAATTATATTTGTTAGAGATAATTTTCTAAGCACTATGTGAATTTTAATAATATAGTTTAAGTTAGTTATTTATTGTTTGTGAAAGGTATTTTACTAAAATTAGTCTGTTGTGATTGTTGTAATTCATTGTTTCATACTTGGAGCGGAAGTGTAATTACCAGTGGAAGGGAATTAATTATTTGAAAGTTCTTCCACTGTGTAAAGTGTGGTATAATTTTTACTGATTCATCTTTAGTATAATTGAAATCATTTTATCGTGTATCTCGCACAATAGAGAGTTTTTGCAACATACTCTAAACACTAAACACTATTTTATTTTGGAAAATTTATGTATAATATCCTATGAAGTTGTGAAATGTGGTCAAACGGTATAGATGCATAATATTTACCATTGGTCAGTTTTCAAAGATTTTTCGTAGCTTCTAGCAGTTAAAATTTATAAATTTTTCATTAATTAAATAACTTTTGGCGTTTACCGTATGTAGCCATTCACCATATGTACAAAAACTCTCTAATGTCTCAAATGTGTCGTATAACGCTAAATATGTAGAACAACTTGTCTGTAATTAACATTTAGTTAAAGGTCCCTTGATATTATAAATTAGTTTTAAACGAGTGTTCGTGTTACCACTCAAAGCGTGATATAAAATTTCAAATATTTTCTTACCTTCTTTTTCACATTAAAAAATGAATAACAGATGAAAAATGTATACTTTGTATTTTAATAGCAATGTTAAAAATTATTAGAGATTCAAGGAGTTAACTTTAATATATTGCGCTAAAGACGTATTTTACAATCCAGTTATGAACAGATTACACTGAAGGAATTTATGATCTGGGACAGGACACCTCGTAAATTCAAATGTAGCCATAAAGCACAGTTCAATACAGTGATCCATAGAGTACTAGGGCCTTACGCATTGTATGATAGCAGTAACCCCTGTTACCTGACGTCATATATCGTACAGGCTGTATTGACAACTTATGTCAATAAGGCCTTGTTTAGTTCAAATTCAAAAACATTTATTTCCAAAATACAAATATAAAGTAATAAAATACAGGGTGTCTATAAAAACCTTTACAACTTTAACATCGTCTCATCCTCTTTCCATGTAACATACAAGTTTTCTAAAAAATACCACATGAAAGAGTGGCTCAAAAAGTTTTAATCAGTAGCAGTTTTGTCAGCTGATTGGTTTATATTGTTGCCTGGTAAACAATAACAAATAATTTTTCCTCCACCTACTATCTAAAGCCGTATTTTACTCCTTGGAATAGAGTAGTAAAGTATTAATTTCTATCCCATGTGACTTGAATACTCAATCTTTCTACCTAGGGAAAACTCGAGTTTTTTCGTACCACGGGGCTAAAGTTAGTTACATAAGAATAACATTAAAAGAGAGATTAAAAATAACATGAGCCACAGTCAGCTGTTACTTGTATTTGTTTCGTTACTCATTGTTGACTAATAGCAGCTGTAGCTGCTGCTCACCCACTGCTTGAATGGTCAGCAGTGGGTGAGCAGCATCTCTAGTATTAGAGATAGCCGTGGCAGTGTAGGTGTTTGTTTACATTTTGCTTGGGTAGGCTATTAACATGAGAAGTCCAAAACATAAGTGTAAAACTATTGACTAGGCTTAAATTATATTTTGTTTTTTTCGTGTTCTTCAAAATTGATATGGCCTACCTTGTGTGTTTTTTATGTTGATGTGACAGATCCAGCTTGACGGAGCAAGGGATCATATGAAGGTAAAGTTAAATTATCTACGGTAGACCTATTAGGCCTAAATTTTATTCGTGTAGGTGGAGGAAAATGTTGTGTGCATCAAGGGACTAAAGTACTTTTCTCCCTCAGGGAAATTGTCGCCCTCGGCTTCGCCTTCGGGCGACAACACTTTCCCTTCAGGAAGAAAACATTGTACTTTAGTCCCTAGAAGCACAAATAACTATTTGAGTCCCATAAGAATCGCAATGGATGTTCGTATTAAAGCGCAGTGTGTGGAGTGTTTTATTGAAACCAAGCCCTAATTGTTGGTCCTGAAGGAGGATTCCTATTGTATCTTGTCCGACATCTCCATTAAACAACAACATAAGGCTTGGTTTCAATAAACCACTCCACACACTGCGCTTCAATACGAACTTCCATTGCGATTCTTATGGGACTCAAAAATTATTTGTTATTGTTTACCAGGCAACAATATAAACCAATAAGCTGATAAAAATTATACTGATTAAAACATTTTGAGCCACTTTTTCATGTGGTGTTTTTAGAAAATTGTATGTTACATGGAAAGAGGATGGAAGGATGGTAAAGTTGTAAAGGTTTTTTATAGACACCCTTACAACCAAGTGTACTAAACACAAGCGATTGTCAATAAATTATTCTTTCTAAAGTTTTGAAGCTTGACGCTTTGATAATTAAAATTACCCATATCAAAATTTACACACAAAAATTAAAGACCACATAAATAAAATTAAAAAAAAAAAAACTAAAGAAAAAACAAATCAAATCCAAAATAATCAAATTAAAAGGCAATCAGTCTGAAACAAATACAAGCATCTAACAGTTAATATATCTAGAAAATAAAATTGTTTGACAATAAATATTATATAACTTTTTTTACTTAATATCTTCGGAAAATATTACAGTTTTTTTTACATTTTTTTAATTGTACATTTACAATTAACAATGTTTCTTAACTTAAGTCGATTAGAAATAAAAATATGGACCACCCTACTACGGCACTGCATTTGGCTGAAGTCTTTCATGAACTTTGATATCAAAGCATACATTGAAAACGATGTCTTGAACTTCTCCAAATATTTACAAGAGATAACCAGGCATTAAATCTGGTGATCTTACCTCTGTCAACGGTCCATTTTCATCAGCATAAATTTACACTGACATGTTTCGTTGCAAACGCAACATCACCATAGTTTACGATTCATCAATAAAAATAAAAAAAAAAAAACCACACGCACATACAAACAACACAGACACAAATGGCATATTAAATTGCAAACTATATTGCGTTTGCAACGAAACATGTCGGTGTTACTTTTCATGCTGATGAAATTGGACTGTTGATGGAGGTAAAATCACCTATTTAGTCTGTATCATGGTCCAGGGGCTAGCATTATGAATTTTAATTAAATGTGCATTTAACAGCAAGAATAGAGTTATTAAATAACAACCCTCATCACCTCTGAAAAGTTGAAATAAAAGTTGAAATAGAGAAGCCGCAGACTCTTCCTTTCTCGGTAAAAAAATATTATTATTGCAGTACAAATGTATTTATTGTTTCGAAGTCTGAATAGAAATATGAATCCACAGTGAATGATTCCGTATTTAACAGAACTTCAAACCAAACTAAGTAAAGTGTTCGTAAGTCATTACGTCCAATAAGCTGTCTTAAATGAAAGGAACTATAGTTCATTTTCAAAACTTCTTGGTCACATAGTCAATGCTATTAAGTCCGAATCAATATGGAGTATAATATATTATGATAGTGCAGTGATGCATAGAGTATAGCCTTGGTTGATGGCAATATCCCACGTCTCCTGACACACAACGGGTTTATATATTTTACAGGCTGTACTGATAACTTACGCTCCTTTCACACATCACGTTTTTAGCCGTGCGGGAAAAACCGCACGATTTAAAAACCGTCCAAAACAACGCACAAGTAATTGTCAGCTGGTTAAAAACCGTAAACGTGCCTGTGTGAAAGGTCTCATAAGATTCTATTGGAATGTACGCCTTACGATTTTTAATCGTACGGGCAAAACCGTGATGTGTGAAAGGGGCGTTATGTCAATAACGTATGGTTCAGTACAGTGATGCATAAAGTAAGGCCCTAGGCGCAATGGATGATGGCAATATCCAGCGTCAGTTTGACACGTGGCAGCTTATGTAATGTACAGTCTGTATTGACAACTCATCTATACTTATTTAATACGATAAGGGTTTTTTGTGTAGAGAATCCTACAATTTTCAACCGATTTACAAGTTTTTGGTGTCGTTGGATAGGGCTTGGTCTGTAGTTATTTCTGCCAAAAGCTGATGAGAATCGGACTGAAAATAAAAGCACTATCCACCATTGAAATCTCAAAATTTCCCATTAAAATAACATTGGGATTGAATGAAGAATTTTAAACATCTGTTAATAATCCGCTGTAAATACGTGTAGGTTTTGGTGATTACAGATATTCACAATATTGGATTGGTCGGATGTCATTTATTTAGAGCTGAAATTAACATTTGTTTTGTATTAAAATAAATTGTTCAATTTTTAGCAATACGTACAATAGTATAAATAAATGAGTTTTCAGTTAATCTTCAGGCAATTAAATTAAAGACAGAATTGGTATTCCATTATCTCACAATTTGCATCAATAGCCTAATTTATAAAATAATCTTATACTGTAGTAACATTTTAATTTTATTTTTATATTGATTCCGATGTTTATTGTAGTCTTAACTACCGTGAAAATCTGTATATATCTCAAATCTTCTAAATTATATACTCCCGAATGTGTAACTCACTCACTCACTCATCGGGGTATCAGAAATTCGTCAAATGTCGGTAAAGTAGATCTCCTATATATCACTTACTACAGAGTGATTCCCAAGCGAGAACTAAACTTACCGACCTGTATTACTGAGAAAATTGCCAACATACTGGAAGTCGCGGATTACCGAAACACCCTTTTTAAGAAATTTTATAACATTAACCAATTGTGCCTTTAAAGGAAAAGCGGTCTATTCACCGAGAGTAATTTCAATGTACAGGGTGTATCTGAAATTACCTCTCCAGACCGGAAGTCACTGATGTCAAATACAAACTCTCATTATAAATAATTTTTTTTTACACGGTTTTTAAGAAAACTTAACAGTTTGATCTTGTACGCGTAATTTTAGCAGTTTATTAAATATTTGAGGTTGAAATTTAAATTTCAAGCAAAAATGTCTCGGCACAAAAATACGTTTACGTTAAAAAATACTCTTTTAAATACGTTTCCAACAAAATTGTCAGTTTGGTCCAAAATGTTTTTTTTATTAAATTTACAACATGACGGAGATTAATGAACATGTATTTAAATGTTTAGTAAAACTAATCACGTGATAATTGATGTTTTATGATGGCATATTATTTTAAATGAGGTTCTTAGACATTTACATGTTTGGTAAGTTCTGTTATATGTAAAATGTCCAGACATAATATATGATAAATTTCCCCCAGTTAAAAAAATAATGTCATGCTATTTATTATTCTAAATCAGTATGATTAGGGTTTTTAAATATTAAATTTTAAAGTTGCTTCAAAATAACGTCTGGTCCCCTCTGTATTGGAATCAGTGTCAATCAACAGAGCAAAATATGTTTACCTACAACGGCACTATTTTTTTTTGTACAATTTTAAAAGAGGTGCAAGGTTGGTATGGGACACCCGGTAAGACAGTATCATATTTGCACGATAGTCCTCCCAAAAATTGGTTCTTTATTTGGGATGGCACTTAATTTCTAACGAACTCATTAGGAAGTACATCATTGACTTAACCTGGTAGCATGCTAATTTAAATTTTACAATTCAACAAAAATTTTAACTAAAATAGCAGATTACACAATTGATTTATCTTTTAATGCGTACTAAGTTAATGTTTAATTTATAAAGGTGGCAACACAGTATTTTCGTTTAAAATAAAAAAAGCTTTTTTATTTCCTGCCCCAGAAAACTATCTGATTTCAAAATTTAGCGACCAAACATTTTTACCCAAAATAAATATGACATTATTTTTTTCTACTCTAGCGGCCAAATTATAACATCTGAGGCAATCTTCGCGAACATCTTTCAAGGTACTACAAGTTTGGTTCTATGAATTGTTGCCCCCCAGTCCACACAATTAAACATAATTAAATGTTTATTTATTTTTGCGGGGATACCAATCCCATGTAGATGTAATTTTACAACTACTATAATATTTTACTCAGAACCTCAACTTTGCACATAGACATATCTTGCACAGTACCAATATCAATTAAATTATCAAACTTAAAAATTATCATGATGATTTTCAATATCACGTATTCTTCTTTTGACTGTGAGTCGGAACGAATTGCTATATCAAGCAACTGATTGTTTTACTTTGATTGTTATTTACTGACCTGGTCCTACGGCTAAAACATACGTCCTTTGATGTGTATGGTAATTTTAATATTTTAACCATTATTTAACATACTTTTGTTAGTAACTACTGTATTATTGTATTTAGAAGCTTGAAGTTTTTTTTATTTGCCTTGACAGTAATATTTTAGGAAATTAGGTAAATTTTAAAGTTTTACACCATAAAACTGAAATGAAGGAATTGTAATGAATGCCAATATATTTATTAAACTACAAATATCGTTCTTTTGCCTTCCTGTTTTGTGGTACAACCTACTTCCATCAAAACAGATATTTTTCCCCACTTCCATTCTTTCTGAAATACACTACAGTCATAAGTTTTCATAATAGTATCTCCAATTTTTTTACACATACAATTCTGATCGTAATACCTAGAATAATACATAGTTAAGTATTATTTCACAACCCTCAATTTTTTTATTTTTATTTTTTATATTGAAATGAGGGAAACTAAGAAGGGGATTTAAACGAAGAGCCGTAGGTTAATAAAGCGAACACAATGAGTTGTATTGGAGTGGAGCCCTCAACTAGCCTCATTGCATGAGAGTTTTATAGTAATTTTTATAGTAATTACGGAATTGGGGTAACCAATTAGGGGGTGGACCCTACATCCAGCATAACCTAGAAATATTTACCTAGAATATTTACATATATTACGTAAAATATTATCATTTCGCAGTTAAAATCTTGTTAGCGAATTTTAATTACGAAGGGGTACTAAAACCGATTCATAGGAGTTTTTCAAAGCTTTTTTTACAATTGATTGTGAATATTGTGTATTAAACCGTTTTGTTACTGTCTTTAACGTATAGCTCTTCCGTGGAACTAACTTATTACATACTTGACTTTTAAATATTCTACAAATTTAGGGCAATCCCTAAGGGGGCATGGGGGCGGAGCCCCCATCGAGCCGTAGGCGAGTTAAATTAAGTATATCCACTTATAGAATTAAGTTTTCAGTGTATTATCTACTGATAAGCATAAGGAAGTTTTGTTTAGTGGTACTGATAAAATGGCTCACTTTCCGCCCACAGGCCTCGGCCTCTGCGGGAAGTTTTATTTCGTTGTAATGTTGTACAGTTTGTATGTTGTGCTTTTCGAAATAAATGAATTTGAATTTAATTTCGAATATCAATAGAGCATAGTTTAATGCAGTAATGCATAGTGTAAGGCCCTTGACGGCAACGTATAATGGCATTATTCAGCATCAGTTTGTCACTTGTTGTCAACCTTATATAATGTACAGACTGTATGGACAACTCATATCAATAAAGCATAGTTCAGTACAATAATGCATAGAGTAAGTCCCTGACGCAACTTATGATGGCAATATCCCATGTCACGTGGCGGCTTATATGTTGTATAGGCTGTTTTGACTGACAATAAATTGCACTACAGTATACTGATTTATAGAGTAAGGCCCAGACGCTACTTATGTTTGCAATATCCCTTGTCACATCGGGCTTATATAATGTACAGACTGTATTGACACCGCCCCCGCACCCGAGCTTGGGAAGATGAGTATCCAACATCCTTTGTAGAAAACCTATTTCACTCAGTCAAACATATTGAAAAGACCTGGATTAGGTCTATCAACTTTTTGAGTCGTGAGGAAATTCTATAAAATTTTCTCACACTCAGAAACACTATCCGTCTTATTTTAGGGTTCTTTATAATAAGCCTTTTTTCTATTTCAAAATAAGACAATTCAATAAGAATACTGTGGAATCCGTTTTAAACCCAACAAATTGTAGGGCGGGTCGGTATGCACGTTATTGTGTAGGAAGATCATATTTGCTCGGGATCCCCAACAGTAACATGTATGGAAATTACATTCAGTTTACGCGCCGCATTTACTAGTTATATTGCATTGCCATTCTTTGTTTAGGTTCGTGTGGTGGACCAGTTTTATGCCTTTAGAATGTTTCAGTTAAACAAAAACTAAAAAATATTTTGAACGTTAGAAGTTGGAGACCGCAGTAGACTGTAAAGACTGAACTATATATTACAATTTTATTGATTTAATCATCTATTTTGATTTTTAAAAAACATACAGTTGTTTCATATTTTGGATATATAAATTTTTCTTAAATATCTACATGTATAAGGATTACATGTATGTGTTAAATATCTACATGTGTACTTATTTTCATTTGAACCCATAACTCTTTCGGGTTTTTATCATTTATGTAAGAAAGGAATCTATACTTATTTAATACGCTAAGGGTTTTTTGTCTTGAGAACTCCTCAAGTTAATTAAGTCAAATTAATTTGAATACTGTGTATAATGCAAAATTGTAATGTGTAATTTTAAATAAGTTGTATGGATAAGTGTACAATTGAACACATTTGTTTTCAAAGGAAGAACAAGAATATTAACATGATTTCTATAAATAATTCTTTTTACGTTGATGTTGGTAGTACGAATTATAAACTATATTTCAACTCGTCAAACGAATCATAATAATATTATTTTTAGAGACAAAAATAAAGTTAATCTTTTGAAAGAGTTTCATTAAAATTTACAACTTTAAGTGTATTACTTCATAATGTATTTAATGGACGACAAACTGTGAAAAGATATTATTTGGAGGTACAAACTAATTAATAGTAAAAATATTTTATCCAAAAAAATATGATTCTACTTATAATTAACACTAACCGTTAAAAAAGGTTACTGGTTATTTCCTACAAGAGTGTGAAATTCGTGAATTTCACCCCTAAATGATTATGAAAAATGTAAAAATAGCTCCAGCTCGCGCCCAGTTCAATGACGGATATGGCGGCAATGTCGAGTTGATCGGATGATAAACTCTCTCTGTGTTCACCTTCAATTGTTAGGGGTAAGTAATATTTATTGTTATTAATCCTTGTAACACTGACAACCTCCTGGGTGATAAAGTACGATTACAGGAAAAATGCGTATTAATTAGGTCCTCTTTAATTTCCGGTTGATTATTTATTTATTTCAATTTTATTGTTGCTAAACTGATTATGCCGACATTTCGCTTCAAGGGGATAAATTTCTAAAATAATAACAATAAAATAGCAAATTAATTTTAAAACATTATTTTCATGGTAAGGGTAATTTTGTGCCTCTTTCCCACACAACTAAATATGTTTACATGCAGTCGAAATGAACATTTCTTTTAACGTTGTCACATGGACGTGATAACAAGCTGAAATTTAGATTCGGTTAAATAATAGTGTTAACACCATGATTGTCAAAACGATGAAATATTTAAAAAATTTCAGAATTAAGCGTATAAATCAAAACAAGTAAATGGGAATTATTACAAGTTAATTGTCTTTGATCCTTCTTTTTAAATTAGTTCTGTGATGAAATAGTGTATAATACTATAATCATATACAATTAATTATAGTAAAAATAATCTTTTAGTCCTATCCTGTTCAATATATTAGGCTAACATGAAATGTAACTAAAATAAAAAGAGAGAAAGAAAACAAATTGTTGAAAAGATTTGAATAGCTACTTTGTAGCTAGGTATCTAGCGACCAGACTAGAAATCTAAATAAAAAAATCTAGTGATTTTTTAAAAATATTTTAACTACCGGTGAAAAAAACATTTAAAATACTGACATTCTATTTTCATTATTTTATTTTTTATTTAATGAAGACTAATAAACACTGTCTAAGTTTATAACAACTCACTAATAAAATCTCTAAGCTTTCTAAACTAGGAAAGGTAAAGATGAAGCAGGCAGGTCCCACATCACAGTTGAATCACGTACGACGGCTTGGGATAAGGAGGCAGCGTTCCACCGGTAATCTTACATTTTGAAGTTTCTCTTTCATGCATTTTAAACGTGGGCAAGTTTGTGGTAGTATGACGTAGTATTAATTTGTAACCCAAACTCTGTTCAAACTGTGTTGGAATTGACTAATATATTTTTATTAAACAACAATAATTGGTATATGTAATATTGATGAATAAAACTTTTCTCCAAAGTTATTTCTGCTTCTAGATCACGCTACACATTATTAGTAGGCATTTAAAAAAATGATGCATGAAATACCATATCTGACAATTACTATAAGATTTGTGACGAAGGTACAAAAGTGGTGGATAAACAAAGTAATATTTTGACAAAAAATTGGGCTATTAATATCATAAGCACAGGATTTAGAGGTCGCCTACTTGGGAAATATCCAAGAGCATTGCTGTTAATGCAATAACATACAACTGCAGTTTGAGGTTACTTTAGACACTTATCGTACTGTTTCCGTTTGTTACCAGTCCGTTTATATAGGGTTACGATGTGGAAACGAATACATGCCACCAGTCATTGATTTGCTTCTTCACGTACACAGCTAAACAGTTACTCGTTTGCGTTAAATACATGGCAAAAAAGTCATTGTGTGAGTTAGATTATTATTATTATCGTGATTATTAGGCTATTTTACACTTGTACAACTGCATTAGTGTACGTACACTAAACGCCGTCAAAATGTATTATACGAGTATGATTGAGGTAACTTTTCATGACATCTAGCAATTTCAAATGTATTGTTGGTTTGAGTGAATCGTAAATATTCAATTTGCTAATTGTTGAGTTTACACGTCGGTGCCAAAAGCGTTTAGGTGGATTAAAAAGATAAATTTGGATGAAGATAAAATATTACATAACAAATTGCATGATTAATTTTTCATATTCAAAATCCTCAAATTACATATGTATTTTACCATAAAAATGTGTTTTACTGGATATATATTTTATTTTACCCAATGGGAAGAAAATGGTAAACTGAGAATAGAAGGAATCACGTCGACTCGGCCTGTTCTGTCACGTTACGTCGAAGGATTATGGGACCACATTTTTCGGTGGCTGGGTTTCTTCTTAAAAATGGTTTACTTTCTGTTTTTGGGGTACTGTATAATAAATCAGTAAATATGTTTTTTTTTCGTTCCATATAGAATGTTTCAACTTACATTGTATATTTTTGGTAAATGCCCCCTCTTCGAACACAGTTTTGATTAATTTAATGTAAAAATTACAACTAGATTTTTAATTCCAGATATTTTTTCTTTCATTCTTTTAGTGTTAGGTAAACTTTCTTATAAAAATATTTAAGCTTAACTTCAAATTACAAGAAGGGTAAAAACAATAAATGTCAGCCGGTTCCTTATCCCCATCGCAGCACGTGTTCCAACGCCTAATGTCCTCCTCAGTTCTACTTTTTTGTTAATTTGATACCTCTACAAAAATATCATCTAATACCTTTCAGTCTATAACTTATGCTAATTTCTTTTCTTGGCACGTTTAAATTATGTAGTTATTAACTTTTTTAAATTACTACAAGAATAAAGTTACTTCACCACAAGCTTATATAGTTAGTTAATTATTTTTAAGTTGAATGAATATTTTTAAATACAATCTTAAAGGTTATCGCTTTATAAATGGACTGCATATATCGGGTTTGTAAAGGTAAGGTACTTAAGATTAAATGGCAGATTTTGCCATTTGATTAAACATTGTCATTTTACTGGATTAGTTTAAACTGAGTTGGGAAATCGGCTCTTAGATTTCCAATTGAATTTCAATGGAAAAATGTAATACGAATTGCATTACTGTTACTAAATAGTATAGGAATTGTGTATGGTGTAGATCAATGCAAAATACAGTAATTAATTTTGTAAATCTTTAGTTATGTTGTAAAGACTTGATTAATTCGTTAGAAGAATTAAAAAAAGGGCCTTAAAATGTGCATTTAAGTAATGATAACTTACCAGACGATTCTTGTAACTGACAACAATTAAAATGAGTATTTTTAACCAAGCCAAAGTGAAAGTCAATAATTTATCAAACATGTACGTAATTAGTTTACTCTTCATATGCTAAAGTATCGCATATACTGTTCAACGGATTGCCACTTGTTTAAGGTTTCAACGTTATTTGATGCAGACTTTAAGTAACTTTAAATATTCAATGTTATGCTTTGTATACGATAGCCAAAAACACGATTTTGGCTATGTTCCAACGTGACGTAAGAAGAGTCATTTTTATATAATAAAATTGCTTTGAGTCAAGTTGAATATTTAACGTTTGAAGAATAACGGTCGTCGCACTTACTAAATAATTATATCGGGCTGGTTCTAATAATTATTAAAATAACTATAACCTAAAAAACCTTTGCAATTATAACCTAAAATACTTGATTAAAATAAGTAATGCAAATGTAAAATTCAAGAAATCTAAATTTTTATCGCGATTTTGACACAAGAAGTTTTTAGAACATTTCAACACCTTGAAAAGCATTCAAAATAGATTTTTAATTTTATCTATAATTTGTATGGCAAAATCTTCCCATAAATGTATTTAAACTATATCTATACCTTATAAAATTTTAATTTTAGCATGTAATTTACATTACATTACATTATAAAAAATGTAATGTTAAAATGTTAATGTTATACAGATTGATAAGAAAATATGTATTTAAATACTTACTTTCTCCCTAATCCCTATTTTAATAATTACCTATAAATGACCAAACGCACTGTTTAAAAAATAACTTACTACATTCTGATCATTAAAACTCGTTGTTTAAGTTATTGAACTGCATATTTCAATTCTCAATGGAGGAACCAACAAAGTTTGACAAGGAGGAAAGACAAACTTGATAAAATGGTTGAAGTAGTTGTGGAGTTAAGTAAGAAATCGCATTTTAACTTAAGAGGTTCATTATCAAACGAGACGCTTTTAATTTTGAAGGTTGAACCAATATCTCATGTTGAACAAAGCATAGGTGAATACCCGTATCATAAAAAGTTAATTGAAGGAAGATATTGAAGGAAGTTGATTGAAGAGATTGAAGGATGTAATAATAATGCAGTATTAGGCAAAGCTCGTTATCTCCCGCATTGCGTTCAGTTGTTTGTCACACCGATCTATAAAACATCTTTATAAGTAATCATAATAGGGTATGTTACTCTGATTACATTTACTTTAAGTACCTGGGGGCCGATACTTTCTCGAAAAACTTAAACAATTCTTCGTAGTAATAGAAGTGACAGTCAGTGTGCTAAAATGCCAAGTGCAAAGGAGGACGAGCTCGTTCGCTCAGCTCACTCGCCTTTCAGACTGTTTTTATGTAGGTCTATGGGTGCTGCACTCTGGTATATATTTGTAACCAGCCACATGTTGAATCTGTAACAAGTGGATTCTGCTACTATGGTTAAGAGCTGATTTATTCATTGTTACTCATGATTTTGTTTTTAATTCAATAGCAATTCTACAAATTGCTTAGTTGTTTTTATCAACGAGACGTCCACGAAGCTCGATATTGCTACCATCCGTCACGGAACTGGGCCCTGGCCGAAGTCAACGTACTTTATACTCTCTACCGTGACGAGCGAGCCGCCAACCAGACGTCCACGAGGCTCGATATCGCCGCCATCCGTCACGGATCTGGGCCCGAGCCGCGGTCGACGTACTTTATACTCTCTACCATGACGAGCGAGCCGCCAACCAGACGTCCACGAGGCTCGATATCGCCGCCATCCGTCACGGATCTGGGCCCGAACTGCGGTCGACGTACTTTATACTCTCTACCATGACGAGCGAGCCGCCAACCAGACGTCCACGAGGCTCGATATCGCCGCCATCCGTCACGGATCTGGGCCCGAGCCGCGGTCGACGTACTTTATACTCTCTACCATGACGAGCGAGCCGCCAACCAGACGTCCACGAGGCTCGATATTGCCACCATCCGTCACGGATCTGGGCCCGAGCCGCGGTCGACGTACTTTATACTCTCTACCGTGACGAGCTAGCCGCCAACCAGACGTCCACGAGGCTCGATATTGCCACCATCCGTCACGGATCTGGGCCCGGGCCGCGGTCGACGTACTTTATACTCTCTACCGTGACGAGCTAGCCGCCAACCAGACGTCCACGAGGCTCGATATTGCCACCATCTGTCACCGATCTGGGCCCGGGCCACGGTCGACGTACTTTATACTCTCTACCATGACGAGCGAGCCGCCAACCAGACGTCCACGAGGCTCGATATTGCCACCATCTGTCACCGATCTGGGCCCGGGCCGCGGTCGACGTACGTTATACTCTCTACCGTGACGAGCTAGCCGCCAACCAGACGTCCATGAGGCTCGATATCGCCGCCATCCGTCACGGATCTGGGCCCGAGCCGCGGTCGACGTACTTTATACTCTCTACCATGACGAGCGAGCCGCCAACCAGACGTCCACGAGGCTCGATATCGCCGCCATCCGTCACGGATCTGGGCCCGAGCCGCGGTCGACGTACTTTATACTCTCTACCATGACGAGCGAGCCGCCAACCAGACGTCCACGAGGCTCGATATCGCCGCCATCCGTCACGGATCTGGGCCCGAGCCGCGGTCGACGTACTTTATACTCTCTACCATGACGAGCGAGCCGCCAACCAGACGTCCACGAGGCTCGATATCGCCGCCATCCGTCACGGATCTGGGCCCGAGCCGCGGTCGACGTACTTTATACTCTCTACCGTGACGAGCGAGCCGCCAACCAGACGTCCACGAGGCTCGATATCGCCGCCATCCGTCACCGATCTGGGCCCGAGCCGCGGTCGACGTACTTTATACTCTTTACCATGACGAGCGAGCCGCCAACCAGACGTCCACGAGGCTCGATATCGCCGCCATCCGTCACGGATCTGAGCCCGAGCCGCGGTCGACGTACTTTATACTCTCTACCGTGACGAGCGAGCCGCCAACCAGACGTCCACGAGGCTCGATATCGCCGCCATCCGTCACGGATCTGGGCCCGAGCCGCGGTCGGCGTACTTTATACTCTCTACCGTGACGAGCGAGCCGCCAACCAGACGTCCACGAGGCTCGATATTGCCACCATCCGTCACGGATCTGGGCCCGAGCCGCGGTCGACGTACTTTATACTCTCTACCATGACGAGCGAGCCGCCAACCAGACGTCCACGAGGCTCGATATTGCCACCATCCGTCACGGATCTGGGCCCGAGCCGCGGTCGACGTACTTTATACTCTCTACCGTGACGAGCTAGCCGCCAACCAGACGTCCACGAGGCTCGATATTGCCACCATCCGTCACGGATCTGGGCCCGGGCCGCGGTCGACGTACTTTATACTCTCTACCGTGACGAGCTAGCCGCCAACCAGACGTCCACGAGGCTTGATATTGCCACCATCTGTCACCGATCTGGGCCCGGGCCGCGGTCGACGTACGTTATACTCTCTACCGTGATGAGCTAGCCGCCAACCAGACGTCCATGAGGCTCGATATCGCCGCCATCCGTCACGGATCTGGGCCCGAGCCGCGGTCGACGTACTTTATACTCTCTACCGTAATGTAAGGCAGTGACTTGAAGGGGAACTGCACTGCTATCGATCTGTTTGAGTACCGCGGAATCTCAATTAATTTATTTTATAATTATGCAGTATTTTTTAGTTTTTTTTTTTTACATTATCAAATTTGCTAATATTGGAAATTTTCTTTGAATTTGTTTCTTAGCAACCAATAAAAAAAGATAACATTAATTTTCAGACATTTTAGGCCTATACAATTATTTTATCTTTCGTAAAAATATTTATTTTTAAATAAAAAGTATTTTGTTACTTCTAATACATACCTCCAAGAATATGTGTACAAAGTTTCATGATGATCGGTTGAGTAGTTTTCGCGTGAAAGTCCAAAAAACTACTGGACATTACATTTATAACATTACTAGTGGCGTGTAGGGGCAAAGGCCCCTAAAAATCAAAATGGTTATGTTGTCTCCAAAAGTAAGTTTCAATTTATCACCTATTTGCAGTATTACTGTATTTTCCTCAATCTGTATTGTGATTTTACATTGGATTTTCTAATAAATATTTCCTAATCTTGAAGAAACTTTTTGATTGGTATCAAATCAGTAATTTACTAATAATTTCCACTGTATTAAAATACAACAGTATATTTTGTGGAAAAAAGAAGAAAAAATATTGCACTAATATACTAACGAACGCAATAAAGATAGTTTTAAACTGAAACATGTTCATGATGAGTTTGTAACCCAAATAAATAAAATAGTTCTATACAACATAAATCTATTAATACTGTACACTCCTTCACCCTGGACCCCTGGACCCTTGTGCCCCCATTCGCCGTGACTCCATGCCTCCACGTGCTCTCGTTTACCTCTCCTGTCCCATGTTTCCTGTACCCACTATGCCCCCGAGCCCGAGAACCCCCATGCCCCTCGTACTCCCTTGCCCCCTCATGCCCCCATTCCACAACACTCGCCGTGACCCCATGCCTCCCCGTGCTCCCGTTCACCTCTGCTGATCCGTGTTTCCTGTACGCCCTATGCCTCCAGGGCCCGAGCACCCCCCATGCCTCCGTACTCCCTTGCCCCCTCATACCCCTGTGCCCCCAATATCCCGTGCACAGATTTCCGCAGTTCTTCCCCGTAGCCCCCGTGTCTTCTATGCTCATTCTTCCCAAATGCCCCCCTAGCCATGCCCAATCAACTTCTGTGACACCGACGTCTCTAGTAGGCCCTCCACCTTGTGCTCCCATTATCATGCCCCCATAGCCCCGTGCATCATGCCCACCCTTCCCCCCCCCCCTGCAACTTATAACCACATGCCCCCGCACCGGCGCACCCACGGTACTCCCACGCCCACGCGTGCTATAATACCTTTAATACCTTTATTGAAATGGAGACCTAACTCAATAGGTGCTTGCCGTTCTTCCCCGTGGTCCCCATGCCCACTATGTCCCCCAAGCCTCCCCCGTGCCCCCATGCCTATCTACCCCTTTTGCCACCAACGCTCCTAGTGCTCCTTGTGCCCCCGCACCCCTGCCACCACGTGCCCCAGTGCATCCCTATGCCTCCCCTAAGTCCTCTAAGCCCCCGCATCCCCGTACCCTAAATACTTTCGTGTCCTTATGCTCGCCGTTCCTCCCTGTGTCCCTATGTTGCCCATGCCTCCACCCTGCCCCTCATGGACCCCTGTCTCCAGTGCCACCGACCCCCCTCGTGCTCTTCGTGCTCCTAAACCCCTGTCCTTCCCATGGTCCCGTGCCGCCATCTCCGCCGTCCCTACCCGTACCTCCGTACCCTCCTGTGCCCCCGCCGTTTCCCCTATTTCCCCCATGTCTCCCTCGTGCCCCCATGTCCCCTTACCTTTCGCGCCACCGAAGTCCTTCGTACTTTGATTGTATTCTATTTTGTCTGTTCGTTAATAAAACACTGATTGATATACTATTAGTTTTCGCACACTATGATTTACATGAAAAACTCGACGAATTTGGATTAACGGGAGTTTATTGTTTCCCTATTACATACGTAAAGAAAAAAAGCAGAAAATTGATATAACCAAAACAAAATATTCCTCTTTTATATGGAGGTTATCCAATGCTATAGTAAAATTCACGATAGTAGTCCGATGGAAATTTTAACAGCTGTGTTCCCCCTCACCCCCTCTCGCCCCGCAATGCTGTCATTTTTGTTATGTTTACCATATGTGATATAGTATAAAAGTGTGTTACAGAATAAATTTGGCAACAATGTTTTGACTCTCATCGGACTATTTTCGTGAATCCTACTATGGTAGTTTACATACCTGTATAATGATTCAGTCGAAAATAAACAAACACTCAACAAAACGATTCAACTCTTCAACTCTATCTACTAAATAGCCAATATATAAAGCAGTAACGTAATAACTAAACTACATTCACTACGTAAAGACAATTAACCATTATATCAACCATGCCACCTGCAAGCCAAGTGTATTAAAAAAAATATTATTATGAATATATACCAATCATTTTACTCCTGTTTCCTTAATGACATAGATGGGGTCACGAAGATAAAATCTCCTGTGGATCCGTAATCCGTTCATGACTATTAGTGTTCCCCTTTTTTATAGTACATTGCCAATTAAAAAAAGGTTTAACCATGCAGTTATCTTAACTCAAAATATCTGCTCAATAACCAGCTGAGTTTATGATAAAACACTGGAACATCTGCTTAATCATACGTCGATCTGAAAATCGTCTTCCCATTAAATTAACATTGGAACTTCAAGGCCCAATGGGGCGAAGCCCAGGTAACTTTGGATGGTTCTGGTATTTTTCCTTGCGTCCTTGGCCCTCAAGTTTTAAAATGAGCCATCAAACGTTACTCTATCTTTCTTCTAACTCGAGATATTTCGTGGGGACCGATTCGCTTACGGAATTATATATATATATTATTATAGAAGATAGGATACATTGAAAATATATAGGAAAATAATTCTTGACTACTAAAAATAACAATAAAATACATGAATATGGTTAACTGCAATCTATTGCTTTGGATGGTCAAATATTGAACAAGACAGAGGTTTCAAAAGCCTTTAAGTAGGGTTCATAATTTCACTGTAATACTGACGAAAGACACCTATATTTTGGAAGTAAAATACATCCACTATAGACACCTCACCAACACTCCATTTTAAAAATAAATTAAGGCGTATAATTAATTTTTAATTCAAGCATTTGAATAGAGTATAAAGAGTATATATCGAAAGAGCACATTATTGTTCTAAATTGTTGCTGAGTGGGGTCGGGGGGCCGAGCTTTCGCTCTAAACTTATCAAGCATCATTTTCCTTTCTTAGACAAAGCTCGTTCACTCTGCTCACTTGCCCTCTTCCCTTTGTAAGACGAGCTAATTCGCTCCGCGCACTCGCAAGGCTGCTACTCTTTAGTTTAAATTTTATTGCACGACAGGCTAAATATTTACACATTTGTTTGCCTCTACAGTTATAAGCTGATTTTTGTTCACTTTATTAGCTACAAAAAATCGTTATTAGGATAACGTAGGAACTTTGAAAAGCTTTAGGGAGGAAACAGAATTTTCCTAAAAAATATGGAACGAATTCCAATCATTTTTAGTGGCTCAAAGCAATAACTTCTAACCCAAAAATAAAACCAATCTTATTTTTTATTTTATCTTTATTTATTATTATTATTTATCTTATTTTTGGACGGAAAACATTTTTGGCTGTACAAATAGTGATTTTGTTTAAGAGTACATTAATGTTACTCTTTACCAAATAAAATGTTGGCCGTTAGACTGCGAAAGCGTATTCTTGCTTTTTGACAAGTTCTAAGGGGTAGGGATTGAAAGTTAAGTTAAACTAGTGGCTATAAAAAAGTGTGTTTAGCCTCCAATACGAATTGAGAATCATACAAACTATGACAATAAAATATTTACCATTGTGTTATAAAAATATACTACAGTATAAGATATATATGTTTATTTAATCGCATTACTAAGAAAGTTAAGGGCATTAATCATTAACACATAAATACTACTGCAATCGCATTCTGGGTAAGAGCTAATGCGTAGTCTCCGAATTTCCTGTTTTTACGGCACTTTAACCGCTTTGAGAAAGCCCTTTACTTTCCTACCTTTGAACTACTGTTCTTGGGTTCTCTATAAAATATGCTAACTCCTTTAAAAATATCTGACAAAATATTTATAAAATAATACAACAACCTCAACCTCTGGTAGTCTATAAATAAGAATAAATAACAATGCATATGCAGTAATATACGGGATAAGATGCTGTTAATCAGAGATATTTGTCATATTTGTCTTTTTTCCTTTTTTTTTTTAATCCATGGCTTTCTAGAAATATTTATACATATATTTAACTTATAAATATTTTATTGGCTACATTAAAAAAAAATCTGTATTTTTAAAATTTACATATTATGTGAAATCACCTCTTAGGTGGAAAACGGGAAACTACGTTATGGATTATTTACTGACAAAATAAGTTTTCGTTGAATATTGCCTTCTTCAGAACAAAAATAAAACACACTTTGAAATTGATTGAAAGTGAAATTGACTTGAAGCTAAAGAGAATAACAATAGGAATAAACGTGAAGGGTAAATTGAATACATTTCCATATATGTTACAGTTGGGGATCCTGAGCAAATATGATCTTGCTCGCCGAATAACGTATATTCACTTCCGTCCCTGAAGACCGGTTTATCTCTGTTTAGGACTTATAGCTTATGGTGCTTGTGTTTGTCTATTATAAACCATTAAGGCACTAAATATAAATGGAAATAAAGTAATGTCCAAACTTGATTACTTTTGGTGTAGCCTATACTTAATGGCACGGTAAATGTTTTACCATTAGTATTTAATAATATTAATATAATTAAATGTAATGTGTTTGCCTTCAGAATAGAATGCAATTAAATGGCCCGTTTAGTAATTGTTTAAGACAAAAGGCAAAATGCACTTTACAACTTATAGCAAACAATAAAATATATGCTTAATTTTTCTTCAACCTATTCAAACAGATTAATCATAGTTGTGAAAACCTATATTTAATTAATTACTATAAAGTATTTGAATTAAATTTTAACATAGTTTAAAACAGTAGTAAGTAGGGTTATTCGAAAACATTACATATTATTGCAAGACTTTAAAGAATAAAATGTCAAATCTACTTTTATTGTATGTTTACATAATTTTGTTTCTTTTAAGTGTGTTGGATTTAAAATTTAAACGGATTTGGGAGATCTGCTTAAAAGTTAGTTCCATCAGTTCCGCACGTTCGAACAGGTCACGTGACCCAATTTAAAGTGAACTCTGGGACGCCGCCGATTGTGAACAGGAGTGCTGTTGCCCATTGCATTTGTAAGGTGTTAGTTGTAAGGTGTTTACTCTTAGATAATAAATGCATACCACTGCAATATAAACTTGATGATGAAAGTTATCCATCGCAACCCTGGATACGTAACTAAATAACTTCATAAAGATCAGGTTGATTACAAAGTAAATTAATCAGAATTCTATATTTTTCTAAGTTCAAAATAAAAATAATAGAACATTTTTATCCATTCAGATTTATTAGAGCTTATAAGCCCATTCATTATTGCAAACATATCACGCTGATAATGCTCCAACGAAATATGTTTACACGAACTAACTAATAATTGCGATTATTAGCAAACACATTCATACTCTAGGCAAAGTATATTTACACAGAAAAATTACAATTATATGTATAACATCTTTTGGAATTGTTATAAACGTACATTAATTATGTAAATTATTTTTAACGTAAATCAACCCTTTATATTTTTTGGGGTTAATACTGTTAGCTTAGTTGAATTAATTTACAACACATATTCTTTTTTATTTGTTTACCTTGAAAGTGTATTGCATACTCACTCACTTTCCTTGTAAATTGAATTAAAACACTTTAACCGCGCAGAGGCCCCGAGTGACCGACCGAGTATAGAAAGGGGGGGGGCAGAACTTAACGCTGTGTGCACAATTCCATCAATCCACCTTTATTTCCCAATTATACCAGTCCAATTCGCCTCCCATTACTCAGATTAAGTGGTGCAAACCACGAAATCAAACGTCAAGTGCCACGTGGGAACTCCACTTCCAACTTGCACTTCAACTAATGATGCGTTTAATTAATTGAATATGAAGGATACAGAAAAATATCAATATCAATGGTTGATTTATGATTTAATAACACTTTGTTAGAGAATTCGATCACAAAAAATAATAGGATGTGCAAGTTACATCATTTAAACAATAGTTTTACTCTGCTTAATATACTCGTATGTTGGCAGCAAGAGCCACTCATCTGGGGTGAGCATTAGTCGGATATGTCATGGGTTGATTGCAAGTGTTCTTTCCGACCGAAGCGTCATTCCTCGCCCGAAACATATTACTGTATTTTGTAATAAATTATTTCAAAAGCAAATTGTGCTTCTATTTCTAATGCTAATATATTTCTAGAAACTTCCGGTTTGTCATCCATTATATATCACACATTTTATCAACAGCAAAAACTGTGTAAAACTTTCTATAAATTATTGGTTGATAAAAACATACTTAAATACAAAATAATACAAATAACATACTTATACAAAGTAATAGTTGCTTATCACATTTTAAATACAAAAACTTTTTATTGTTATTTACTTTGTATTAAGTCGGAATATACATATATTTTTAATAACTGAACGTGTAGGTTTTGCAACGACTCATAGAATGAAGATTATTAATCCGCATTTTTAGTTTACCTTTATTTACTCTTTAGATTGATATACTTGAATGTACTGTATAAATTATGTGTATCATTAGACGAAATAGTGCGTATGAAGAGTTTTTAATCACGTCTATACATTTAATAGTACCATCAGTAAAATCAAATGTGATTAAATAAATAAATAAATAAGCGATGTTTTATTTTTAAAAATTTATGTTATTTAACAAACATATATTAAATTTTGATAGTTGGTTTGGAACAAATAAAATGCTTTTAATATTATTTGTTTAGTAATAATTTGCAAGTTGTAATCCTGTGAAATAATTTAAATTGACACAGCGCTGCTTTGACAGGAGGGGTTCTAACTTTTTAATAACATTTACGTTATTGAACATAACGTCTGCTACCCACAAATTACTTTTCGTTCCTGACACAACAGTGAGCATATGAAAGTGAATATAATTCGTAGAGATGTAAACATTTTAATTCGTTACTTTGACGGAAAGAGTTTTTGGAACATAATTTATATTTAAATCTTTATTAAACAGGTACATAATAATAAAAATACTTTACATTTTTTCAATGATTGACGTAGCTGGCATTTAACACTGAAAGTATTAAATACAATATATGAATACCCAATGTCGTTAAACTTAAATGAGTTACATGAATCCAAAAATATAATGATAGTAAAAAATTTCATAGATTTCATAGATCGATGTTAACCGCATATTTTAATTATGGTATTTTCAATTTGTTTTAAAGAGACGAGTATTTCTTAATTATGTAGTCATGAAATAAAAATATACTGTAGTTCTTAAGCATAATGGATTAAAAATGAATGTTTAAAAATAACAGCAGTTCTTCTGTGACACTAAACTATTTCAAATTTAATCCTATTATATTAAACGAGAAAGTTTTGTAGTGGGGGTTTGTGGTTGGAAATTATTTCGCGAAGTACAAGCCGGAGACCGTTCCGGATGGAAAATAACTATTCTTGGGTACAAAATAATGGTAGTTTAATTCATCAAAACGCTCAAAACGCCCGAAGTATTTAGTAAAATCTTTAATAAAAATAATTTTTCTCCATAAGAAAAGCATTGGAGCGATCACCTGATTATAAATTTTTTTCCGAAACGTAAGTCCCATGTTTTAACCATGTAGCCAGTTTGTGTAGTAAAAATGAGAAAATTTCTTAGTTGTGTTGGGGTTGTGCATAATCTTCAAAAGCACGAGTGGAAGCCCAGTATTGAGCGATAAATTCTAGGGTATAAAATAACAGGTAGTTTAATTCATCAAAACACGAAAAACCTTGGATTACATGGTAAGATAATGAATCAAATTTTTGCCCTTAAGAAAAGTGTAGGTGCAAATCATATGATTATAATAAAATGAAATGCTTTAAAGTCAATTGAAACAATAACAATGTTTATGACAATCGTCAAAAAATCAAACTAAGGTTAGTTTGTTACATAAAAACTTAACCTCAAAAAACTCTTCAGGTTTATACAATAAGACTTTTGTTGAACCTGTTTTTATAACATTTTTAAAATTTGCTCTAGATAAATTTCTTATGTTCACACGCAAAGAATTATATTTTTTATGCCTTGATAGCAAGGGCTATTTTCAGTGGCTGAAAACATGCACCTTGACGTGGAAATATTACCTCTAAACCTTGTGGAGTAGCAGTGAACATTTGATATTTTGGTTAAATTTATCAGATTGTCCTTGAAAAAAGGCATGACATGACAAACAATGATGGTAAGTATTTTAAGAGCAATCAAGAGTGGTTTGCAATGTGTTTGGTTATGAACGCCACACATTAATCTTACGGCCTTTTCTGCAACATAAAAATTCTGTTAATGTCAATGGCATAAGAACAGTTAGCCCACACTGAGGTTCCATATGACATTAAACTATGGATGTATGCGGAATAATTCAGAGAAAGACATCAGGAGAAACACTAGCACTTAGTGATCTTATCATGAATATCCACTTAATTAATATTGGACTGCAAATGAAACCCCAAGAACTTAAGTGATTTGACATTGCTGGATCTACTGCCCAGACACAGTGTTACATCCAGAACCTTCTCAGCATTCATGCAGGGTTTCTTTGTACTGCACCACTCAGTAATAAGGGTTGACTTAAAATAACAACATCATTGAGATCATTTAGCGAGCTCCATTGTGGACTTAGGACAAAATCGTCTGCAAAAAATTGACATACTGATCACTAAAAAAATGTTAAAAAATGTAAGTAGCGTCCATGTAGGCCTATACACAACCGAATAAGCAGAGACATCCTTATGGGAAAGTAAGGCTTAAACTCTTAAGGCCTGACCCAGTTTAACATAGTCAGCATCAAAGATCTTCAATATATGTTTAAAAGCTTCAAACCCAAAAACTCTGCAGGAATCGACCAAATATCCAACAAAATAATCAGTTATTGTCAAACAGTAATAATTTTGCCCATATTAAACATTGTTAACTCCTCCATTGAAAAAAATAAATTCCTGAAGCAGCCAAAATAGAATTAGTTTACCCTAAATGCAAAAAAGGAGCAAAATCCAAAGCATCAAATTACCGACCCGTATCAGTGCTGCCCACTTTATCCAAATACATTGAAAAAGCAATCCACAACCAATTAATCAAATGGTATAAGAAGAGAAATGATATCTAGAAGAGAACTGTCTAATATCAGGTTTGCAACATGGGTTCCAAAAAGGAAAATCAACATCAACAGAACTGGCCCAACTTTGTCAAGACATCTCGGGAGTTTGGGAGGAAAGGAAGCAAGCTACCGGAATCATCATAGACAAAAAAAAGCCTTTGATAGAATTGATAGCCTGGACCGATCCAACCCTTATTAGCAAACTCCTTCAACTTAATATCTCAGGCAATGCACTACTTTGGCTAAAAAACTATCTCACAAACCGGAAGCAAATAGTGGAAATAGAACACCTCAACAACAACTATGAAGTCAAAGTAAGATCGTCACTCCAGAACACTACGTAAGGAATTCCATAAGGATCCATCCTCGGCCCACTGCTTTTTCTCATACACATAAATTCCTTTCCTAACCACCTCACAGACCAGTCAAAATGTATTATGTTCGATGATGACACGACAGTTATACCTCCCAATGATAAAGCCAATCCTAACTCCCATAAACAAGCAGTAGACATTCTTCTACAAACATCCGACACTGCCTGCAACTACCTGAGACTGAAAATAAACCGAGAAAAAACTGTAACATCGGACTTCTTACCTGCTAAAAATTGCCGTCAAACCAATAATGCTCCAGATCAATCCACCACAAAATTTATAGGATTAATAGTTGACAATAATTTAACCTAGAAGCCTCACATTGACAAACTACAAAAGAAATTATATCAAGTGCTTTACGCTCTCAAACGAATCAGAACATTACCAAACACGGACATAACTAAAACTGCGTTTCATGCACTTTTTTTCTCACGTCTGGAATGGAATTATCGTTTGGGGGTCAGCAAATGAAACAGATGTTCAAAAAATCCTCATTCAACAAAAGAAGGCAATCAGAATCATGGAACAAGTTAGCCCTCAGGAACATTGCAAACCTTCCTTCATTCTCAACCGCATCCTAAGCGTCATTTCCTTATTTCTCTTTGAAATAATAGTTTACATTAAATACAATCCCCCTCAACTAAGAATAAATTGTCAGAGTCTTAGTTTTAGAAATCAAACTAATCTTATCTTAAACTACCATAGGTTAACCAAAACCAGCAAAACACCTAATTACATTGGGGTAAAAATGTTTAATTTGTTGCCAAATAGTCTCAAAGAAATTAATAAGGCCTCCATGTTTAAAAAGCAAGAAAAAAATATCTATTGGAAAGACCTTACTACAAACTAGATGAGTTCATAGAAGAACCCTCCCATAAAAAATAAAATGATCCACACATGACACACAAACACAAAAACATTCATGCAAGAATTGACGACACTCCCTCTCTTCAAGGACTGCAGAGATGACTTCGATGGTAAATGGTAAATGGTAAATGGTGTAAGAACGCCACATGTAATTTTTATTTACGAATTACTAGTCTACTTGTTGCTCGGAATCGAGCAATTTATTTTGATACGTTACAAAAGTAACATTTAGTTCTAAATTAACGACAACCGACCGATCCAATATTGTGAATATCAGTAATCACAAAAAACTACACGTGTTTACAGCTATACATTAACAGATGTTTAAAATGTTCAACCCAAACCCAATTTTATTCTAAAGGGAAAATCTAAAATTTAATTTGTGTAAAACGCCCTTATTTTATGTTTGATTTTCATAGATTTTTAGTAGAAACTACTACAGAACAAGCCCTATCCAACGACACCAAAAACTTGAATATCGGTTAAAAAGTGTAGGAGGAGTTCTCAACACAAAAAAACACTAGCGTATTAAATAATTATAGATGCTGCAGATTGGTTGAATGGAAAGAGATGGTCTAATAATTTTGCAAAAGTAAAATTACAAAAAAATAACAAAATAATCCAGTGCCGTGAAGAATCAATTTTAACAGCTCTTTATATATATTTATAAATTGCATTAAAGAATAAATAAATTTGAACAAAGCTTGCCCAGTTTCAAGTTTTATAATTATATTGTATACACGTTTAAATTTCTACGTAAATACATATGCAGGGCCAATAGGGCAAAGCCCAGAAGCTTATAAATAACAGGAATATGCCTATCAATCTTTCTGCTAGATAAATAAAGTACAGTTTTACAAAACCTCAGGTCAATCGGTCCAGTAGTCTTTGCGCCTATTCAAGACACACAAAGCTTTCGTTTTTAAAGATACATACTTTCATTTTTATAGATAGATTGAAAATGTTATTTTAGGAAAATGCTACTCAAAAACCTATATCGTAAGTTTAAGTTCTTTGTTTACATTTTAAATACTTTTCTTCCACCCCAATATTCTCGAGGAGGAAGTAAAAAAAGACGTGTAGAAAAAAGAAGACTGAAGGCGTGCTCTGACATCTCACCCTCACTTAATAAACTTAAATGTAACTTTAAACATTTTGTAACATTTTTCAACATAATTATAGAGCGAAGCTCGGCTCCCCGGTACTTTTTTATTAATTCAAACTAGGAGGCAACTCCTATGGGGCATGGGGGCGGAGCCCCCATCTAGCCGTAGGCGAGTAATATATTCTATTTTTCAATTTTTTCCCCAGTTCAGTAAAAATTTAACTTCTTGAATAACTTGTTGGCTAAACCTTTTAACTTTGTTATGAATTAATGTATTTATTTATTATTACTATGACATTATTATTAACTCAACCTTAACTATGTGGCATAGACTATTGACAAATTTAGTTATATGTTCGCCTCTTAGAGTTTCATTTATGTCATTCGTGATTTTCATTTTAGCGCTGCTGCATTTACCATTTAGTTTTGTGTTTCTTTGAGAAATAACAACAGAATATGATGCCGAATGGAAGAGTTCTAGTGGCATTTTGGCTAAGGCTAAGTGAGGCTTTACAATAAGATTTTTGAGTATTTTAAAACTATTCAATGAATCGTAATAAAAATCAGATTGACAATTAATTATGAACTTTTGTACGTTTAGTGTTTTTAACAACAACCTCACCATTAGACTCAAAATGTATAAATTGCTTTTCTATCTTATAAATATGCAATTCAGTATCCATTAGTGTAAGATAAACACACGAACGAGCCTGTTGCTGTTGAAATACAGTAAACGCATTAGGCCTAATTCACGGTTCGTATTTGAATGGGTTTAAATGTCATCCCCTATGAAATGCAAACCATTTTATAGGACTAGTACTAGGTCATAAATTATTTTAAAAATTTACACATCACTTTATGTAGTGAGGATTTTCGAAGTATTTATACGTTCAAGTACAATTTTTTGACTCCCTAAAAATGACTCTTGTTTTGCATAAATATACAATATGGCTGTCTCAGTGACTAGGACATTAAATTAAGTTATTAAACAATTAAAACATTAATTACTTTTATTAATATAAAAAAGCATATTAAAATACTGAACAATGTAACCAATGCTAGCATTTTTGGAAGATTTTGTTAAATTTAAATCCAGCTAATGATAGGCCTATAATCAATTTGCAATGATTAAAACAGAAATTTGCTTTTGCGATAGACCTTGCTGAGAATTGTTATATTTGATTTTTCTATCCTGTCATTTAATTTTTTTTCAGTTACTTCATTTCTTATCCTAAATACCTTATCGTAATACTGTCATATTGTTAAATCAGGTATGGAATGTGGAAAATATTAATTATAACATATTTATAGGTTAATAGAAATCATATTTGGAAGATGTATAAGATCTAAGTAAAAAAATATTAATATTTGCTTTAATACATAGACTAAGTAAGTACACTTCTCATTGAGCTATATTTGAAGCGGAAAATAATGGCATTATCTACTACTGTTTTTAACAAAAATTACACTAAAGCCTATTTACAATCTTGACTGCAGAAAAGTCAGTTCTAAGAGTCTTGATGGCGTATTAAAACCTGCTCAACGTTTCGAACAAATAAACTAGATGTGAAATCCCATATATTCAATTTTATAGTGCGTCAAAATGCTAAAACTGAACATGTCAAAAATCCTAATAGGATAAGCCTATTTCGCAAAAGGTCCAAAAATGTTGCTACTCCTTAGCTTTCACAAACACGTTCGAAAGTTATGTAAAATAAATTGGAGAAGTTATAACTCTATCTTTTACCACACCAACTGTTTTAATGAACTGGACTCCTTTTGATGCAATTGTGATCAAATAGCAGCTAGCCAAAAATATATTGTTTAGGATGTTGTTGTTTTTACAGTGGGTCCAACTAAAGAGCACAAAAAGGAATGCATGTATTAGCCTCATAACGTGGTGACTTTAAAGTTAGTTGGCAACAATGGCCAAATAGACTGCTGACTACAGCCCTAGCGGCTAAAGGCCCTAAGGCTATAAAACGATATTTTCGGATGTCAAATAATGTCCGAAAAAGCTAATTACGTGTGATACTGATGTTATTATATCAATTAACGGCACAAAAAAATTCTGTGGAAATACGGTAATTGATAATTTTAGGTCCACACCTCATTTTGGTGATGAAGGTCGGCGTAAACTCCAGAGCTGACCAGGTTATCCCCAAGTCTGCCTCCTTCACTTCCCGCCACCCTCGGTAAGGGATCAGCTGACAGCCTGGCATCGGCAGCACTGCCAACATAACGACACGGGTTATCCCCAAGTCTGCCCCCTTCATTTCCCGCCACCACTGCTAAGGATCAGCTGACAGCCTGGCATCGGCAGCACTGCCAACATAACGACACGGGTTATCCCCAAGTCTGCCCCCTTCACTTCCCGCCACCACTGCTAAGGATCAGCTGACAGTCTGGCATCGGCAGCACTGCCAACATAACGACACAGGTTATCCCCAAGTCTGCCCCCTTCACTTCTCACCACCACTGCTAAGGATCAGCTGACAGCCTGGCATCGGCAGCACTACCAACATAACGACACGGGTTATCCCAAGTCTGCCTCCTTCACTTCCCGCCACCCCCGGTAAGGGATCAGCTGACAGCCTGGCATCGGCAGCACTGCCAACATAACGACACGGGTTATCCCCAAGTCTGCCCCCTTCACTTCCCGCCACCACTGCTAAGAATCAGCTGACAGCCTGGCATCGGCAGCACTGCCAACATAACGACACGGGTTATCCCCAAGTCTGCCTCCTTCACTTCCCGCCACCCCCGGAAGGGATCAGCTGACAGCCTGGCATCGGCAGCACTGCCAACATAACGACACGGGTTATCCCCAAGTCTGCCCCCTTCACTTCCCGCCACCACTGCTAAGGATCAGCTGACAGCCTGGCATCGGCAGCACTGCCAACATAACGACACGGGTTATCCCCAAGTCTGCCCCCTTCACTTCCCGCCACCACTGCTAAGGATCAGCTGACAGCCTGGCATCGGCAGCACTGCCAACATAACGACACGGGTTATCCCCAAGTCTGCCCCCTTCACTTCCCGCCACCACTGCTAAGGATCAGCTGACAGCCTGGCATCGGCAGCACTGCCAACATAACGACACAGGTTATCCCCAAGTCTGCCCCCTTCACTTCTCACCACCACTGCTAAGGATCAGCTGACAGCCTGGCATCGGCAGCACTACCAACATAACGACACAGGTTATAAAAAGTCTGCTTCCTTCACTTCCCGTCACCCCCGGTAAGGGATCAGCTGACAGCCTGGCATCGGCAGCACTGCCAACATAACGACACGGGTTATCCCAAGTCTGCCTCCTTCACTTCCCGCCACCCCCGGTAAGGGTTTTAGCTGACAGCCTGGCATCGGCAGCACTGCCAACATAACGACACGGGTTATCCCAAGTCTGCCTCCTTCACTTCCCGTCACCCCCGGTAAGGGATCAGCTGACAGCCTGGCATCGGCAGCACTGCCAACATAACGACACGGGTTATCCCAAGTCTGCCTCCTTCACTTTCAACCACCACTGGTAAGGATCAGCTGACAGCCTGGGGCCTGTTTCATAAAAAGTGACAGGTGTGACAGGGTGACAGGTGACAGGTAAATTTGACATATCTACAATTCTAAAAATTTTTGTTTCATATAAGTTTTAAAATTTACAATGTTATGTCAAATATTTTTTACAAATATGTCATGTCTTGACAATTTCTTAACATGTGTTTTTCTGAAAATTGTCAACCTGTTAAAAAAATATAAAACATGTGATAATTTACAATTTAAAAATTTTCACCTGTCGAATAGTACAATTTACAAATAATTAATTGTTTTTGACAAATTTGTCAAATTGTCGGAATTGTCAAACCTGTCACTTTTTATGAAACAGGCCCCTGGCATCGGCAGCACTACCAACATAACGACACAGGTTATGAAAAGTCTGCCTCCTTCATTTCTCGCCACCCCCGGGTAAGGGATCAGCTGACAGCCTGGCATCGGCAGCACTGCCAACATAACGACACGGGTTATCACCAAGTCTGCCTCCTTCACTTCTCACCACCACTGCTAAGGATCAGCTGACAGCCTGGCATCGGCAGCACTACCAACATAACGACACAGGTTATGAAAAGTCTGCCTCCTTCATTTCTCGCCACCCCCGGGTAAGGGATCAGCTGACAGCCTGGCATCGGCAGCACTGCCAACATAACGACACGGGTTATCACCAAGTCTGCCTCCTTCACTTCTCACCACCACTGCTAAGGATCAGCTGACAGCCTGGCATCGGCAGCACTACCAACATAACGACACAGGTTATGAAAAGTCTGCCTCCTTCATTTCTCGCCACCCCCGGGTAAGGGATCAGCTGACAGCCTGGCATCGGCAGCACTGCCAACATAACGACACGGGTTATCCCCAAGTCTGCCTCCTTCACTTCTCACCACCACTGCTAAGGATCAGCTGACAGCCTGGCATCGGCAGCACTGCCAACATAACGACACGGGTTATCCCCAAGTCTGCCTCCTTCACTTCTCACCACCACTGCTAAGGATCAGCTGACAGCCTGGCATCGGCAGCACTACCAACATAACGACACAGGTTATAACAAGTCTGCTTCCTTCACTTCCCGTCACCCCCGGTAAGGGATCAGCTGACAGCCTGGCATCGGCAGCACTGCCAACATAACGACACGGGTTATCCCAAGTCTGCTTCCTTCACTTCCCGTCACCCCCGGTAAGGGATCAGCTGACAGCCTGGCATCGGCAGCACTGCCAACATAATGACACGATTAAAGTTATTCGCTAACTAATACTGACAATCTTAAGCTCAATGAGAGAGATATTATAAACTACAATTAATATAGAAAAATATTTCCTATTTTTGAATAGGGAGTGAAATTAAAAAATTTTAAAAGATTGTTAAAGATTGTTGTTTTTTCCGGTCAAGCCAGGAAAAACTATTTATTCATAACCTATATAATTTTTCATTCAGTTTATTGGTGTGGCTTTAAAAACTAATATAGTTTACTTTAAGTTTTAAATTTGAGGATAAAAGGATTACGCTAAATTCTCTTGCACAACTTTGTTATTTGTATTAATTTAGTGGGGAATGTGTAAATCATAATTCTTACATTCCTTATAGCACATATAACTATAATAATTGAAATAAGGGAAATCATTACAAAGTAATAACTCGCAGGAAAATTTTATTTTACATAGTTAACAGTTTAGAAACATTTTACTCTAAATCACTTTTTCGCAGGTAATGGGAAACATGTCAAGGAGTGTGGATGGAACCAACAATGCAGGGAAATATTTGTTAAGACATATCTGGCCACTTTATCATGGGACATAAGTTGTAAAAGTAAAATACTGATACGAAATGATTTGTTACTTCAATGTGTCTTCATCTGACTTTTGATATGACTTTCTTTAACACTACCTCGAAACGGCTAACGCTTCTTACTTTCTCTTTTTACTTATAAAAAATATTCACTTTCATACAAGTAAAAGACAAACAGCAACATTTTAAACATAAAAAATCTAACAAAATTAATTCTGTGCCTGAAGACTTTCTAAAGTTTTGGGTTTGGGCTATCCAGTAATAACTTATTGTGAAATATGATTTTTAAATAATTACAGTAAGGAGAAATTTCCAAGCAAATTTTTTTACTTAAACGCGACACTAAGATATATGAACGACAGATATATGATAGGTACAGTAAATGTGAGTGGAATATCTTATAAATTGTAAAACTCATTTCACTTTAGGATTAAATGGAATATTATATTGTTAAACTAAGTTCTATGCTTATTAAAAATGCAACTATGAATTGTTTGTTTATAACTAACGGGTATTGTGCATAACTTATTATTCAGTAGAGTATAATACAGGTAGATATCGGGTTGATGGGTGTTACTGTTAGATGCATGTCAGTGATTTATTGGATTGATAGGACACACTTTCAGGGCCACATTATAACGGTCCATTGTAATCAAATATTGTTTTTTTATGATGTAATCATTGTTTAAAAGTAGAGAAAAATAGCAATCTTATATAATGGTAACATTATGATACGATTATACGTCAGCTAAAAAAAAAATTATGACTTGACCAATTTTTACTGAGCCACAAAACATACTCTTGACTTTAGTTTTTAACTGAGTTTGCTTCCGAGGATCTCTGGCTGGAGAGTTGTATAGGTTACACGGGTAGCGACCACCAGTTTATCGTCTTTGACCTCTGCATGATCAGGCAAATCGTAGAGTTTCCGCATCTCGGAAAGGGCCACGCCGGTGGAACATCAACAAACTGGAGGTGGTCAAGTTCACCGAAGTCATCTCTCGGGGAGGAAAGGGGAATCCTGGAGGCTGGAGCCGAGGCACTAGTAACATCCACGTTGGAACTGATAGTCTCAACCTGTGACTAGTCTATGCCACGAAGCGGGGTCTAAACCCCGACGCGACAAACAACCCATCTACTGGTGGACTGAAGAGATGCCTCTCTGCCCGGGGCGCCGAAAAGTAGGTGGGTCGCCCTGGCTGAGAACGATAAGACCAGCCCTGACGATTAAGTCCAGGATGTATTTCCCTGGGGAGTTGGTATCTATTGGTATCTTAGTATCTCATTGGTAAAAGACTCAATAGTCATAAAATTATGTTACTTTTTGTACTTCATACTTTTGTTAATTCATACTTTATATTTGACATACTTACACGTGTTCGGTGGGGAAGTTAGAACACGTTTGAGCGAGGCACAAACGCGCCAGAGTCCGATTTTGAAGGTGACGTGAGACTTGGCCTTGGAGCCCGGAAGAGACAGAGGTTCCCTGGTGTAGAGCCAGCTCCCGGTCAGCACGGCGGAGACCACTGATAACAGTGATAACAATCCCGCAGTGACGCCGAGCCGGGACACGATGCCGCCGCCGCCGCAGCACATCTCATCTGGACAACACAGACACACTGGTGTAGAGCCAGCACACGGTCAGACCACTGATAACAGTGATAACAATCCCGCAGTGACGCCGAGCCGGGACACGATGCCGCCACCGCCGCAGCACATCTCATCTGGACAACACAGACACACTGGTGTAGAGCCAGCACACGGTCAGACCACTGATAACAGTGATAACAATCCCGCAGTGACGCCGAGCCGGGACACGATGCCGCCGCCGCCGCAGCACATCTCATCTGGACAACACAGACACACTGGTGTAGAGAAAGCACACGGTCAGACAGCTGATAACAGTGATAACAATCCCGCAGTGACGCCGAGCCGGGACACGATGCCACCGCCGCCGCAGCACATCTCATTTGGGACAACACAGACACACTGGTGTAGAGCCAGCCCCCGGTCAGACCACTGATAACAGTGATAACAATCCCGCAGTGACGCCGAGCCGGGACACAATGCCGCCGCCGCCGCAGCACATCTCATCTGGACAACACAGACACACTGGTGTAGAGCCAGCACACGGTCAGACCACTGATAACAGTGATAACAATCCCGCAGTGACGCCGAGCCGGGACACGATGCCGCCGCCGCCGCAGCACATCTCATCTGGACAACACAGACACACTGGTGTAGAGCCAGCACACGGTCAGACCACTGATAACAGTGATAACAGCCCCGCAGTGACGCCGAGTCGGGACACGATGCCGCCGCCGCCACAGCACATCTCATCTGGACAACACAGACACACTGGTGTAGAGAAAGTACCCGGTCAGACCACTGATAACAGTGATAACAATCCCGCAGTGACGCCGAGCCGGGACACGATGCCGCCGCCGCCGCAGCACATCTCATCTGGACAACACAGACACACTGGTGTAGAGAAAGTACCCGGTCAGACCACTGATAACAGTGTAACAATCCCGCAGTGACGCCAAGCCGGGACACGATGCCGCCGCCGCCGCAGCACATCTCATCTGGACAACACAGACACACTGGTGTAGAGGAAGTACCCGGTCAGACCACTGATAACAGTGATAACAATCCCGCAGTGACGCCGAGCCGGGACACGATGCCGCCGCAGCACATCTCATCTGGACAACACAGACACACTGGTGTAGAGCCAGCACACGGTCAGACCACTGATAACAGTGATAACAATCCCGCAGTGACGCCAAGCCTGGACACGATGCCGCCGCCGCCGCAGCACATCTCATCTGGACAACACAGACACACTGGTGTAGAGCCAGCACACGGTCAGACCACTGATAACAGTGATAACAATCCCGCAGTGACGCCAAGCCTGGACACGATGCCGCCGCCGCCGCCGCAGCACATCTCATCTGGACAACACAGACACACTGGTGTAGAGCCAGCACACGGTCAGACCACTGATAACAGTGATAACAATCCCGCAGTGACGCCAAGCCTGGACACGATGCCGCCGCCGCCGCAGCACATCTCATCTGGACAACACAGACACACTGGTGTAGAGCCAGCACACGGTCAGACCACTGATAACAGTGATAACAATCCCGCAGTGACGCCAAGCCTGGACACGATGCCGCCGCCGCCGCCGCAGCACATCTCATCTGGACAACACAGACACACTGGTGTAGAGCCAGCACACGGTCAGACCACTGATAAAAGTGATAACAATCCCGCAGTGACGCCAAGCCGGGACACGATGCCGCCGCCGCCGCAGCACATCTCATCTGGGACAACACAGACACACTGGTGTAGAGCCAGCACACGGTCAGACCACTGATAACAGTGATAACAATCTCGCAGTGACGCCGAGCCGGGACACGATGCCGCCGCCGCAGCAGCACATCTCATCTGGACAACACAGACACACTGGTGTAGAGCCAGCACACGGTCAGACCACTGATAACAGTGATAACAATCCCGCAGTGACGCCGAGCCGGGACACGATGCCGCAGCACATCTCATCTGGACAACACAGACACACTGGTGTAGAGAAAGTACCCGGTCAGACCACTGATAACAGTGATAACAATCCCGCAGTGACGCCGAGCCGGGACACGATGCCGCCACCGCCGCAGCACATCTCATCTGGAACAACACAGACACACTGGTGTAGAGCCAGCCCCCGGTCAGACCACTGATAACAGTGATAACAATCTCGCAGTGACGTCGAGCCGGGACACGATGCCGCCGCCGCCGCAGCACATCTCATCTAGACAACACAGACACACTGGTGTAGAGCCAGCACACGGTCAGACCACTGATAACAGTGATAACAATCTCGCAGTGACGTCGAGCCGGGACACGATGCCGCCGCCGCAGCAGCACATCTCATCTGGACAACACAGACACACTGGTGTAGAGCCAGCACACGGTCAGACCACTGATAACAGTGATAACAATCCCGCAGTGACGCCGAGCCGGGACACGATGCCGCCGCCGCAGCAGCACATCTCATCTGGACAACACAGACACACTGGTGTAGAGCCAGCACACGGTCAGACCACTGATAACAGTGATAACAATCCCGCAGTGACGCCGAGCCGGGACACGATGCCGCCGCCGCCGCACATCTCATCTGCACAACACAGACACACTGGTGTAGAGCCAGCAAACGGTCAGACCACTGATAACAGTGATAACAGCCCCGCAGTGACGCCGAGCCGGGACACGTTGCCGCCGCCGCAGCAGCACATCTCATCTGGACAACACATACACACTGGTGCAGAGCCAGGCCCCGGTCAGACCACTGATAACAGTGATAGCAATCCCGCAGTGACGCCGAGCCGGGACACGATGCCGCCGCCGCCGCAGCACATCTCATCTGGACAACACAGACACACTGGTGTAGAGCCAGCACACGGTCAGACCACTGATAACAGTGATAACAATCCCGCAGTGACGCCGAGCCGGGACACGATGCCGCCGCCGCCGCAGCACATCTCATCTGGACAACACAGACACACTGGTGTAGAGCCAGCACACGGTCAGACCACTGATAACAGTGATAACAATCCCGCAGTGACGCCGAGCCGGGACACGATGCCGCCGCCGCCGCACATCTCATCTGCACAACACAGACACACTGGTGTAGAGCCAGCAAACGGTCAGACCACTGATAACAGTGATAACAGCCCCGCAGTGACGCCGAGCCGGGACACGTTGCCGCCGCCGCAGCAGCACATCTCATCTGGACAACACAGACACACTGGTGCAGAGCCAGGCCCCGGTCAGACCACTGATAACAGTGATAGCAATCCCGCAGTGACGCCGAGCCGGGACACGATGCCGCCGCCGCCGCAGCACATCTCATCTGGACAACACAGACACACTGGTGTAGAGCCAGCACACGGTCAGACCACTGATAACAGTGATATCAATCCCGCAGTGACGCCGAGCCGGGACACGATGCCGCCGCCGCCGCAGCACATCTCATCTGGACAACACAGACACACTGGTGTAGAGCCAGCACACGGTCAGACCACTGATAACAGTGATAACAATCCCGCAGTGACGCCGAGCCGGGACACGATGCCGCCGCCGCAGCAGCACATCTCATCTGGACAACACAGACACACTGGTGTAGAGCCAGCACACGGTCAGACCACTGATAACAGTGATAGCAATCCCGCAGTGACGCCGAGCCGGGACACGATGCCGCCGCCGCAGCAGCACATCTCATCTGGGGCAACACAGACACACTGGTGTAGAGCCAGCACACGGTCAGACCACTGATAACAGTGATAGCAATCCCGCAGTGACGCCGAGCCGGGACACGATGCCGCCGCCGCAGCAGCACATCTCATCTGGGGCAACACAGACACACTGGTGTAGAGCCAGCACACGGTCAGACCACTGATAACAGTGATAACAATCCCGCAGTGACGCCGAGCCGGGACACGATGCCGCCGCCGCCGCAGCACATCTCATCTGGGACAACACAGACACACTGGTGTAGAGCCAGCACACGGTCAGACCACTGATAACAGTGATAACAATCCCGCAGTGACGCCGAGCCGGGACACGATGCCGCCACCGCAGCAGCACATCTCATCTGGGACAACACAGACACACTGGTGTAGAGCCAGCACACGGTCAGACCACTGATAACAGTGATAACAATCCCGCAGTGACGCCGAGCCGGGACACGATGCCGCCGCCGCCGCAGCACATCTCATCTGGACAACACAGACACACTGGTGTAGAGAAAGTACCCGGTCAGACCACTGATAACAGTGATAACAATCCCGCAGTGACGCCGAGCAGGGACTTAATGCCGCCGCCGCCGCAGCACATCTCATCTGGACAATACAGACACAATGGTGTAGAGCCAGCACCCTGTCAGACCACTGATAACAGTGATAACAATCCCGCAGTGACGCCGAGCCGGGACACGATGCCGCCGCCGCCGCAGCACATCTTATCTGGACAACACAGACACACTGGTGTAGAGAAAGTACCCGGTCAGACCACTGATAACAGTGATAACAATCCCGCAGTGACGCCGAGCCGGGACACGATGCCGCCGCCGCCGCAGCACATCTCATCTGGGACAACACAGACACACTGGTGTAGAGCCAGCACACGGTCAGACCACTGATAACAGTGATAACAATCCCGCAGTGACGCCGAGCCGGGACACGATGCCGCCGCCGCCGCAGCAAATCTCATCTGGACAACACAGACACAATGGTGTATAGCCAGCAAACGGTCAGACCACTGATAACAGTGATAACAATACCGCAGTGACGCCGAGCCGGGACACGATGCCGCCGCCGCCGCAGCACATCTCATCTGGGACAACACAGACACACTGGTGTAGAGCCAGCACACGGTCAGACCACTGATAACAGTGATAACAATCCCGCAGTGACGCCGAGCCGGGACACGATGCCGCCACCGCAGCACATCTCATCTGGGACAACACAGACACACTGGTGTATAGCCAGCAAACGGTCAGACCACTGATAACAGTGATAACAATCCCGTAGTGACGCCGAGCCGGGACACGATGCCGCCGCCGCCGCAGCAAATCTCATCTGGACAACATAGACACACTGGTGTAGAGCCAGCACACGGTCAGACCACTGATAACAGTGATAACAATCCCGCAGTGACGCCGAGCCGGGACACGATGCCGCCGCCGCCGCAGCACATCTCATCTGGGACAACACAGACACACTGGTGTAGAGCCAGCACACGGTCAGACCACTGATAACAGTGATAACAATCCCGCAGTGACGCCGAGCCGGGACACGATGCCGCCGCCGCCGCAGCAAATCTCATCTGGACAACACAGACACACTGGTGTATAGCCAGCAAACGGTCAGACCACTGATAACAGTGATAACAATCCCGCAGTGACGCCGAGCCGGGACACGATGCCGCCGCCGCAGCAGCACATCTCATCTGGGACAACACAGACACACTGGTGTAGAGCCAGCACACGGTCAGACCACTGATAACAGTGATAACAGCCCCGCAGTGACGCCGAGCCGGGACACGATGCCGCCGCCGCCGCAGCACATCTCATCTGGGACAACACAGACACACTGGTGTAGAGCCAGCACACGGTCAGACCACTGATAACAGTGATAGCAATCCCGCAGTGACGCCGAGCCGGGACACGATGCCACCGCCGCAGCAGCACATCTCATCTGGACAACACAGACACACTGGTGTAGAGCCAGCACACGGTCAGACCACTGATAACAGTGATAACAATCCCGCAGTGACGCCGAGCCGGGACACGATGCCGCCACCGCCGCAGCACATCTCATCTGGACAACACAGACACACTGGTGTAGAGCCAGCACACGGTCAGACCACTGATAACAGTGATAACAATCCCGCAGTGACGCCGAGCCGGGACACGATGCCGCCGCCGCCGCCGCAGCACATCTCATCTGGACAACACAAACACACTGGTGTAGAGCCAGCACACGGTCAGACCACTGATAACAGTGATAACAATCCCGCAGTGACGCCGAGCCGGGACACGATGCCGCCGCCGCCGCCGCAGCACATCTCATCTGGACAACACAGACACACTGGTGTAGAGCCAGCACACGGTCAGACCACTGATAACAGTGATAACAATCCCGCAGTGACGCCGAGCCGGGACACGATGCCGCCGCCGCCGCCGCAGCACATCTCATCTGGACAACACAGACACACTGGTGTAGAGCCAGCACACGGTCAGACCACTGATAACAGTGATAACAATCCCGCAGTGACGCCGAGCCGGGACACGATGCCGCCGCCGCAGCAGCACATCTCATCTGGACAACACAGACACAAACAAGACACTGATGAAATGGAACGATACAGCAAAGATCTACACAGCAGTAATTGATATGGCCAAATGCAGATTCAATATTAAAAAATCCCCCCCGTCGCTAATGATATAATCTCCATGAGGAGGATGGGTAACGCTTCAAGTTTGCACACCTCTTAATGATGGCTTTCGAATAGCTTCGTAGCACACAGACACAAGGATCCGGTGTTGTTTATATGGTTCGAAGGTTCATTCAAGTAAATTTGTTGAATAGGGTAAATAGTTTTAAAATAATATTTAGCGCTTTACTGAATTTTGAAATGATGAATTATGGCAAAATAACTGTGAATAAATAATAGTCTTCGAAGTGAGCAAAGATGAATAGACACTTAGGCCTACATAAAAAGACATAAGTTTGCCACAGGATTAAATGGAGAACTAACGTAATTGACTTTAATTTATGATTATCCTGCTGTGGGTTTAATTAACCTAAATCAAATATACATATTTTTAAATAATTTCCTTAGTTTAACAAGTTCAATATGCTTTACTACAATTTTTATAAAATGGATAGATAGAATGTCAAAACCTGTGATGTGTAAAACAATATCGTTCCATCGAAGCTTGTTTGGAGAGGTAAAGTACACAAAAGGTCAATTTAATGCCTGATGAGTAATCTATAACTTTAGTCAGCAGATAATGATTTGGCATATTAATTGTTTACGCATATTAAACGTTGTTAATTATTTGGATTCTATTGATTTTTAAATGCATGTTTTTGTTGTAATTTGTCGTTCTTTTCTTTCAGTTTAAATACGGCGATAGATAAAAACTTTGAGCAACATTACCTAAATAAATTTTTATTAATAAGTATTGAAAAATATAAAATCGCTAGAAAATGAAAGCACATTTGTTGGCACAGGCTCATTGCAATCATGCAAATAAAGAGGTCATAGGTATTATAGTCAAAATACTCTTTCGTTTAATAAAATAATAACAATTTTGTCAACATTAACAATTAATTTTATTTAATTAATAACAATTAAAGTTTTGATTAAATAAATACAGTAAAATTACACAACTACTAAACTGTTTATGTCAGACTAAAAAACATTCAGTTTTGAGTTTATTTACGGCCGATATTTCCCTCTGCTCCTAGCACCGCATGTGATGTCATCCTTATGAATATCACTCGCCGCGTGTAGCCGTGTTGCTGTAGCACGTCCACTGAACGCAATTAACCCCTCAATTAAGCGACCTCGCGCCCCTACCTGATTTAATTTGGCCGTTACATTTAGTGCCTCTCAGATATTACACTTCACTGGTTGAAAATTCACAATTATAAATTCCATTAGTTAAATTCCTAACAATTACTCATTGTTATACCATTATTGAAGATTTTTTCCATATTTTGAATGCCAGTTTTAATGCGTGGTTATCATTCAGCCAACGGAATGTTTGTTTTATATAACCTTTAATAGATAACTTAGTTGGCCGTCCATGACGGAACAGTCAAATAATTGTCTTTTTACGTGTGAGTACGCCCGTCGTGTCTATGTTTCAATGTGTGTGTTCGTGTTTTGTGTTACGTTTTTTAAGATTTGACAACGTATTCAAGACAGCAGATATTTTGAAGCTTGATTTTTAACAAATTGACCACTACCCTACCATGACGCAAATGCGTCGAAACCTGAGGTTGTAGAAGACCTCAATGGAAGACCTCAATGTAGAAGACATTCTAACAACAATGGATATGAGCTGTAGACGAAGGTAACTTAAAACCATTATAATAACTTAGTTATAGTTATCCTTAATCGAAAACCTATAATGACAAACAAATGTTGTCGAAGGCTGAAAGGGCTGAATCGATTGGCTTTATTTGATTTGATCGCAGTCACTGTGGCATTCAGAGGTAGAAAATTAATTAACTGTTGAATTAATTGCGGTGTCTCCCCACACATGCAACATGTCGATCAGGAGGTGATGGATCTCCTCGGTAGTGGGTGTGGAGCTCAGGCAGCGATCGTGTTGGGATCTGACAATTGCTTTTGTTGGGATCTGAATGTATAATTAGTAATGTATGAATAAATCGACGATAACCTACTTTTTTATAATCAATTTATAAATACAAGTTCAACAGATAAAACGTAAGCCCTATAAATTTAACTTAGAGATTAATTACATAGTTACATCAGAATCCTGAAATCAATTTTGTTTATAAGTCGTTTTTTGAAACTTGATCTTTCTTGAGAATTTTGGGGTGGGGGAGATGTTAAACTGGAAACAAAAAAATTAAACTTGTGACAAGCATGTCCGTACACCAGATTTCTTTAAATGACGTTTTTAATAACTTCTAATGTCTTTCAGTGACTCATAGTCAGTTGTTATATTTTTAAGCCAAACCTTGTTAAAGTTCTAAAGTAAACTGGTTAAAAAACAATTGTTAGACCTACCAATAATATTGTAAAACTGATACAAAATATGCTGCCATGTGAAGTTACCAGCTGATATGCAATAATGAAATCAGACATAAACAGCAACAAAACTAACAAAAAAACCAAAAGGCTTCAGCCAATGGAATGATAGAAAGGATAAGCACTTTATGGACGGGTAAAGTAGAGAAATCAAGTTTGCTGCAAGTATACTGTCCATTACGTCACTTGCCGTCTGTTTTCCTAAATTAAAGAGGAAAAACCTCTGTAGACAAGGTAAGTTCACAGTAAGTGCAACAGGTAAGTACTTGCAGCCAGCAACTTGCCTTCTTTACTTTCCCCGTCTATAAGCCCCTATAAACAAACACTTCCTACCACTATTGCTGGCCCCTCCCACGAAGGATCAAGTTTTAAAAAACGGGCTATAAGCAAACATTACTTTCAGCAACAGTCACCTAGAGCGTCCGCTGGGCTAACCACAACATGTTAAAAAAGGAATATAATTAAGGTACAAGAGTTACACAAAACTAAAGTAACCAAAGAGATTTACGAAAAAAATAAACTCGTTATCTCACAAGAATAGAACAATTAAATTTAATAAACATTCCAAATGATTACATTTTCATAAAAATAATATGTAACATTGAAATTTTTTGAAATATAAAACAAAATTACTCGGATTAGCAGCATTGGAATTTTCAAACGGGATTACGGTATACGTAAACATTAAACCGTAGTATGCCGCGTTCTAACGCATGCTATACTTACAATGAAATAAAACTATAAACTGCTTATGTAAGCAGGCGTTTTTTTTGGGTTGCCTTGATAGCAAAGATTCAAGGGGAACGAAAACTTACCAACTTATTAAGGAATAAAACTCACCAGATGGCAAGCATGTTTATAGTTCTATGATGGCAAGTTTGACTTTTTTTAGCGAATTTCCCATAGGGAATACGCTATTACTGTAGGTATCATGATAAGACCTAAGCCCGGGACCATGTTACTTTTTCATTTTAAGATGCCCAGAGACCAAAAATAATAGTCATTAAAATTTATATATATATATATATATATATATATATATATATATGTGTGTGTGTGTGTGTGTGTGTGTGTGTGTGTGTGTGTGTGTGTGTGCGTGTGTGTGTCCCTAGACACGATAACTCTCGTAAAAATGGTCCGATCGACAACAATTTGGTAGAGATGTGTAATCCTACGTTTATTCGGATGAGTTCGTAAACCAGACATATCGACCTACCGGAAGGGGTAGTTTTGGGGGGTTTTGTACCCCAAAAATGTTTTTTTTTTTTGCATTTTTCATATGTAATTTTAAAAATTTAAAAATTTTTATTTTAACCATTAGATTTAGCTAAAAAAAACGCACAATTTAGTATTTTGAAGCTTTGCTCTATCTCCATTGGTTACCGAGATATTAAAAAGTCTAAAGACAGTACATTGTATTTGGGGCTCCAATGTTAATCTTATGGAGAATAAGGATGTGTTAATATTTCACTTATTAACAAATATTTTTGGGTGAAACTTGGTATTTAGCATCATTTGGTTGAGATTCATCTATAAATGGTAAAAAGTCTTGGTTTTGTGGTTATCATGGCAGCAATCCTGCATACTCTTTTCCAATGTTAATCATATGGAAAATAGGCAAACGTGTTTATTTATGGACAGATATAGATGAAACTTAGAATATAGCTTAATATGGTCTAAATAAATTTTGCTAATGTAAAAAAACTACTTTTAGTGTTCCCCATGGCAGCATACCTATGCATGCTCTTTCCCTATATATATCATAAGGAGCATAGACATTTTCCCTATTTATGAGCAAGTGATGAAATTGTGTTTTCAGGTTTATCTGGTAAAAATTAATATTACTAATTTGGAAATTCGCTGAGTACGCAGGTCTGCTGTGACGGGGAGTATATTTTTTTGTGGTTTATGTTGTTGTTGTTGTTGTTGTTTTTAAGCTTAGAGTAGTTAATTTATTATGAAACTATTAAAAATGCCTGAAAACAAGAATGGAAACAAATGAAACTGCAAAAAAACTTTTGGTAAAGGAGAGAACGACTGAGTTACAAGATGTTTTGATCTTTGTAATAATTTATATTGTATTTATAAAACTACAGATCGTTTTAGGTAAACAATTACACACAATGTAACTTAATAAGTAACACAATAAGTATTATATCAATTATTTTGATACCAAACTGCCAAACACTTTTCTTTAGCTTTTTCTACGAATACTTCAATTTCTGCCTTAATAAGAATATCTAAAGGGCTGCACCTGGTCACTTGGGATTACTGCGGAGATTGCTGTCATTTCATCCCGATTGGAGCTGGACACATCCATTTATATCCAACTAAAAATTAAAACGGACTTTGAATCAGAGACACGAAATTGCATTCTATTAACAGAATAATATAACTAGTCACATTCCAAATTAAAGACTTACAAAGACATACACAACACACATAAATATACATATACTCGCTTTTATAGATTTATGCAGTGCTAGAAATTTTAAAGGGGGAAAGGTGTAAGCAAAACATAATACTAAAAATAAAGAAGTAAATTAATTAAATACCAAGATAAATAATAAATGTTACTTCAGTAATTTTATTACTATTTAAACTATTGCCGTAACGCATCACGTTCATTTAGGTAGTACCATTGACTATGAATACACAAATATTGTATATCAATAGTATATCAATATCAATGGTAGTACTAAATCACGCGATCTCCAACTATCATCTACACCGGTCTCTACTTTGGTAATTAAGGTTGTTGCATTTATTCTCGATATACAACCATTCTCGGGGAGCCATTTACTAACTAAGGATGCATTAGACGGGTTCTTCTATAACATTATGGTAAAATTAATTTTCATATTCAAAATTGTATTGAACTAAATTGTTTATAACTGAAATGTAAGTAAGAATTACAATTTCCTATTATGATTAAACTCGTGTACTAACATCACCTTTGTAAAATGAACATTACACCTCAGACGGAACGCCTCCTAATCGACATGTGGCATGTATGGTGAACCACCACAATAAATTCAACAGTTAATTAATACTCTACCTCTGAATGCCGCAGCGACTACAATCAGAACGAATCAAGTCAATCGATTCAGCCCTTTCACCCTACGACAACGTTTGTCATTATTGGATTACGACCAAGGAAAATCTGTAACAAAAAAATCTATTTACAGAGATTAAAGAACCGCTCATAACCAACACTGTTACTGCGTTAAAACAATTGGAGAAAGAGAGAGAGAGAATTATCTTTATTAACAATCTTCAAGATTGTAATAGAATACATTTTACTTTAACTTGGAATACATTAAAAGTTTTTCCACTCCAAGAACTCTTTGATAGTATAAAAAGGTCGACATATAAATTAGGAAAACCCTCGACGAGGTTAAGCAATCTGAGAAATCATCAAGACTTCAACTGATGAAATCTTTATTCTTGGACAGTCAACAGATTAAATATGATATTTAAGAGTCAGTAAATGAAACAGAAAATTAAATCAGAACAGGTAGGGGCGCGAGGTCGCTTAATTGAGGGGTTAATTGTGTACAGTGGACGTGCTACAGCTACACGGCTACCTACACGAGTGATATTCATCAGGTGATGTCACATGCGTGGTGCTTGGAGTTGATCGGCCTGTCGCATGTGTGGGGAGACACCGCAATTAATTCAACAGTTAATTAATTTTCTATCTCTGAATGCCGCAGCTGCGATCAGATCCGATCAAGCCAATCGATTCAGCCCTTTCATCCTTCGACAACGTTTGTTTGTCATTGTAGATTTTTTATTAAGGACAACTGTAACTAAGTTATCTATTAAAGGTTATATAAAACAACCATTCCATTAGCTTAGTAATAACTACTCATTTAAAACAGCGTTCAAAAATGGAAAAAAATCCTTAATAATGTTAGAACAACGAGTATACTTGGGAATTTAACTAATTTATAATCGTGAATGTTCAACAAGTAAAGTGTAATATCCGAGAGGCACTAAATGTAGCGGCCAAATTAAATCAGCGCAGGTAGGGGCGCGAGGTCGCTTAATTGAGGGGTTAATTGCGTTCAGTGGACGTGCTACAGCTACACGCCTACACGCGGCGAGTGATATTCATCAGGATGACCTCACATGCAGGACAGAGGAAAATATTGTCTGAAAATAAACTCATAACAAACTAGCTGTGAATGTTTCTTGGTCTGATATTTTAAATCGAGTAATTCAAATTCAAATTCAAATTCAAATTCAAACAAACTTTATTCCTTACAACAGTTTACAATAATTACAGTGTGCATATACATAGGAAATAAATAATTCCCAAGTAGACTCCAGGTCTGTGGCTGGGAATGAGTCCGTCACCGGTCACACACTTCACTTTGTTGATAATGTACAGAGGAACATAAATATACACAATTCATTAAAATTTATAAAATTAAATAAAAAATACATATATTAATAAAAAAGTTGATGATAGTGACACTAATAAATACATAAATTAATATATGGTATAATAAATCCCTGATAAAAATTATTTATAACAATGTAGGCTACCTAACCTGACATTATATAAACATTCTTAAACAATATATATTATTAAACAAAAAAAAAAAAAAAAAAAGAACTATTACTGATCAAGTACTAATTTACTTTAAGCCTAGTTGAATTTAAGTATAAAGAGAACGAAGCAGAGCTTCAGCTTGGTCCCACCCCATATTTGAAAGCCAATTGGTAATACGACGCTTATACACTGCAACACTATCACTCTCAGCCAATCTGATCTCTGCTGGTATGTTTCTATAAAGAATATGGCATTGATAAAATGGTATGTGTTTTAAATAAGAATGAGTGAGCCTAGGAAATACAAATCCGGTATTAATATTACTGCGAGTTGTATAGTGATGTTGCGCTGGCACAAAAATATTTTCTTTATTTATTTTAATGTACATAAGTAAAGTTTTAATGAAAAGTTGTCTTATACTAAGAACTGAAAAATCATTAAAAAGTTGAAAGGTGGGATATCTGGAATCTTTCTTTAGAATAGTTTTTATGATAGATCTTTGAGTAATTGCTAATGGCTCCAATATTGTCGGCAGTGCGCCTCCCCACGCCATGATTCCATACAGTAACACTGACTGCACGTAGGCAAAGTATGCATTTCTCAGCTGTTGCAGTGAGAGGATTGCACGAAGCTGAGTGAATGCATAAATAAAACTACGCAATCTGTTTTTCAGGTATTGAACATGTGGAGCCCAGTTTAATTTACAATCAAATATAACTCCCAAATATTTATATTGTTCCACACGCTCAACTGCTTCACAAATGCAATCACTCGCCAATGCATCTCCACAGCAATGCATTTTCAGTGTTCTCTCACCCGGACTAAAATCATTTCTAAGATAAATAGGTAGACATTTTGTTTTTTGAACATTAACAGTAAGCGTATTGTAATCAAACCAAGACTTAATATTGAGTAGATCCAAAGATGCTAATTTATACACCTCATCCCACGTACAGCCAGTAGTCACAACAGCAGTGTCATCAGCAAACAACATTAATTTACTATTTAATTGAATTTGTGATATATTATTAATATATATAAGAATATATATATTTATTTACTAGAATATAACTATTTAATTGTATTTTATCTTAGAAAATACAGTCAAAAGAGATATTGGTCTGTAATTTGATTTAATAGATTTAGTTCCAGATTTAAATAGAGGGATTACTTTTGCAATTTTTAATGCGTTCGGAAAATCACCCGTTCTTAAACTCCGATTTATTATGTAATACAGAGGTTCAATCAACGAGTTGATACAATCTTTTACGAATTTGGCCGGAATGTTATCGATTCCTGGTGCAGAACCTCCTCTTAGACTATGCACCACTTTGATTATGTCGTCTCTGCTAATTAATCGTTCTATTTTATTGCGGATAACCCGTTTTAACTGTCAATACACAAACTAAAACCATTTCAAATATGAAAAGTTGCAATACTTTTTCATTCAATGGATACTTTATTTATAATTACCTATGATTGTCCACTGTGTATGATTGCAAGAGTCTGCGAAAATATATTTTCATCACGTATGTACCGTTGTGTTATAGTCTATGTTTTTCAAGTAGACCCTAATTAATTATTACTAAAACATACCAAATCAATTATTGTGCTTCATGATTGTAAAAATTGGTGTTGGAAACAGTAGGCCTATATATTTTTTTAAATAAGGTTGGTCCATGATCACTATGAGTGCCGATCCGGTGTTGGAGTGTAATCCCTAACATTATACATGCATGATCATGCATTTCAACAATTAATTATTAGATTTGAATCAATAACTTGGGTTATATATAATTTTTTTAAATAGCATGTCAGTCCATCTCTGACTTAAGTTAGAGACAACAAGTTCAGCATTAAACTTCCAATTTGGTCACCGAGAAAACTTCAATGTCCAAGTATTGTTTATAAGCACAGTCAAGGCATGTGGACTTTTATCCATCCAAGATAGTGAAGCCGATTCGACACAGAACATCCTGTTAATATAAGGAAACAAAGCAGCACAAGTAGATAATGCTGTATTGAAAGCACTATAGTTGGGGGCAATAGAACAGGCGGGTGAAGGTCAAGCCAATTAACATGTAGTTAAATAAGCAAAAATCAGCTGGCTTATTAAAGGACTTGACCTTGACACACCTGTTCTATTGCTCCCGACCATAGACCAAGATGAAATAATCAAACACAGAAATATAATAATGTAATTAAAGTCAAGTATATTTGAATTTATTCGGGGATTTATACCTTCAGGGAGTTTATACCTGATAGACAGAGTCTATTTATTGCTAACCATGCAAGAGGCTTTCAAGTGTCTTCTTTACCCTCGGGCGCCTATGTCTTCCATCCTGTCTTTTGGGAAAAACATGGTAAAAAAAGGTAAAAATGAAACAAGTATTCGGAAGCTGTTTTTCATCGGATTTTCTTGAAACTTGGCAATCATTTAGTTTAATATAGTTACATTACAGCTATCTATTTTAAAAGTTTGAACTTGTGAACATATAATTCCCAGTGATGTTGAAGAGTTACTAAACTTTCCTTACGTATAATATTTTGTTTTGCACAAACCAAATGTTTACTGCTGCATCAGGTATGAGGGTTCCAACATTAATCTACAAAATATTATAAGATTAAGTACGTCCTTCTGAGGTTCCAATTTGTAGTTTAATCAGCTACAAATGTTTCGGTGATTCTGTTATTATCAAGCTGTTACAGGAACAATCAATCCGATTCAAGAGCTTTGTTACATGATTTAAAATACACATATTTTGTAACTGTGTAAACATATGTAGCTGAATAAGATACAATTTATAACTGCAGACGGAAGTAAAATATGTCAAATCGTAGTTCCGGGGCTAACAGTATAAATTTGAATTTTCTCTGCAAGATACATTTTTTTAACAATAAATATTCAATGCAGTTTTAACAGGGGGATACGGAGTGTTTTTACAAGAGTGAAGAAGATTATTTAAACAAAATCGTTCAAAAGTAACACAACCACACAAGCGACAGCTAAAATTGAATACCTCCTCATCGACATGTTGCATGGCGAACCACCACAGTAAATTCAACAGTTAATATATTCAACCTCTGCATGCAGCTGCGAACGCGATCAGATCCAATCAAGCCAATCGTTTTAGCCCTTTCACCCTTCGATAACATTTGTTTGTCATTGGTTTTTACACACTGATCCCCATTAGGCATATAGAATTCTGTCCAACACGTTTTTTTAACAGTGAATTTAGAGTTCAACTACACGAAGCACATATTGAAAAAATGTTGGGATGACGTTGCTTATGAAAAAATTTACGGAGAAGGGTTTTGCCTGGACAATAAAATGCGCTAAACTGCTAAAATTTTTATGTGGTCTAAGAGAACGTAAATGTAACGGCATAATTGAATCAGAGCTGTGGAGCTTGGCACGCGGCACGGGCTGTGTGAGGGCGGCTTAATTAAAGGATTAATTGCATTGGGCCGTCACGCGTTGAGTTATATTATCCATCAAAACGCCGCACCTGACGCGCGTGAATATACCATGTGGAAATATTTATTTACAACATTTGATTTTAAGTATAATCTTAAATGTATGCCTATATTTTATGTGGTAAAAATTTAAAACGTTGACGTAGGGAATTTCCTTCATATCTAACTTGATGGTTCTTAAAAAATAAACTGGCCCACTTTGATGTGCTTGACAAAACTTTTGAAATTGTTTACTGTAAGGATTGAATTATCTGTTGAAATCAATAATTTTTAACCAAAATAAACTACCTATATATTAGCTAGTGACAAACTTAAACAATAAAAATTACTTTTAATTATTAATAAATGCTGTTGAATTTTATGTGAATTAATATCTTATTTCATTTATCATTGTATCACGATACATAAAGAACTGGGTATATAACAAAAGGATGCATGGCCAAATTAATATAGTTCTAAGTCAAAGCTCACACGTCTAAGTCACTGTATAACAGTAGTGTAGTAGGGTAGATCCAAATGAATTTTATAAACTTGCGACCATTATTGATACTTCGATACAAACTTAGTTAAAAAAGTTTTCCGAAATCAACTTGTCAAAAAATCAATTAAATAACTGGTTTGAAATGTTATAAAAGCAGGAGAACTGTACGGTTTTCTAGTTTGCAAGAATGTTATAATCTGATAGAAACGAATCTATTAGTGTTTCAGCACTGCATTAATTAGGCCTAAGACAACGATAACGTATAGTTTCAGTTGCAAATCACAAAAATACTTGAAACGGGAGTTAAAAAATTAAAATTACGGATTAAAGTACATAATTTAAAATAAATCAGTTGTCAATGGAACTTAAGAGGATACAAATATTGGATGAGCATTCTAAATAATCTCCCCCCCCCAACACCCCCTCACTCTCGTCACCGCTATAACGCATTACCTGCACGTCATCCATACTTTACCGCGTTAGAACTTAACCTGAGTGAAATATTGCTTGCGGCGGGCTCCTTTTCTAACGAGGGTTTGTATTTAAATCTCTCCTTGACAAACTAGCGAACAAGCCAGAAGCGTTAACTTAATTAAGTGTATCTTGGCACTATAAGTCAATAAACTGCTTTTATTTGAAACTTAAGGTACAACAAGGATATCAATATCTCCATGAACTATTCGAACTAGACAGTTTTAAAAATATAATACTCTTATTCGTTATAACTATTTATTCGTTTCCAGTACTAATGCAATGTTTAGTTGTAGAAGTGTTAATAATATTAGTTTATCTACTTTTATCTAATATAGGTTTTCAAATTAAATATGACAACAAGATTAAAAATTTTTTAGTTAGAAAGATCAGCCTTTAACCCATTTTGTAGAGACAACCAAAGTCAAAGAGAACCAAGAGAACAAATTTATTCACACTATTATTATTTAAAATAGTAACCTAAATAGTAAAATGCTCTCATTATTCTTGATAAATTTAATATTTACTAAAATATGATATAAAAATAGTAAATGGATTTTAATTCCCCATTATTAATTTATTCTTAATAATCCAGTTGTTTAAACTATTTTGTAGGATACCAAATTACAATTGTATTTATGAAATACCGATAGCTGTGGTTTATAGTTATGAACATGTATCGGACTTAAATGTTAAAACTAATGGTGTTCTTTTACTAAATTGCTAAAAAGTAACAAATCTTAAAATAAAAACATGCTCTTCAATGTTTGTATTTAAAAAATAATTGTTATTTCATCAAAATAAAACACTGTAACGAAAAAGTGTTGATATGTTTCTTGTAAAAATATATTATTTATTGTATTATACGAACGATACGAATTTCTAAGAAGCTCCAATATTGCTTGAATTATCAACTATATGTTCAGCAGAGAGAGAGTCATCGACGACGCTTAATTAAAGGGCAAGTAACTTTAACTCAAGTGAAAAAGTTTCGTCAAAATGAGAATCTTTGCATTTTGTAATAGCAAGAGTTGCCTATAGGATAACTGAGTTATCCCTGAGGATAACTTTATACTTAGAGATAAATTCACTCAAACTTTAGAAAGGTGGAAGAATTTCGTACACAGTTTGTAACAGATGGTAAACCTAAGTAACATTTTTGGTTTATGTATTCTGTCAAACCTCATGGTACTTGAAGAGATGAAGTGAAGTTGCATTGAACTGTACTAGTATGTTCGTGTCTGATGACTAAGTGCCATTTGCTTGCCAAAAATGGGTACAAGGTAAGATACTTTAATAAATTGTAACGTGCGGTTTCAGGGGTGTGAAAAATAATAACGGATTACGGATCAGGACAACACCCTCTGAGTGACCGTCCGTCACAATAATTTCGGATAGCTGCAATCAAGCTGGGTATCTCCAGGGCTCGTTATAGCCAACGGATATTTCGGTTTAACGTGAAGCTCAGAGCGACATCTCACCATACGGATCAACAATGTCGAGACTCATCACTGCTTAAATTTTGTTTGTAATAATTGTTTCTAAGTTTGGTGATAAAATTTATAATTTTGCAATGCCAATGATCCGGTATTTATTGGCTAATGTGGTAAGTTATTGACGATAAGTGTGCCAGGCTAATGCGCCGGTCTTTGATTTACAACATACGAATCTAAAAACAAAATTACTCGACGGTATTCGATACAAGAATCCAATAATCTCGGGAAATGATTATATAGTAAGGACAAATTATATTATGACTGCTGAAATAAAATAAAGTGCAACATACGTAACTATGCCGGGCTGATCCGCCGGTCTTTACTCAAAGGGAATAGAAATTATCAACTCTTAATAATATTAGAATGTGTCAAAATAAACCACTTACTTTAACACCACTATGCCTGGCTAACTCGCCGGTCTTTCATTAATACACTTCCTTGTCTCAGGCTGAAGAAATATATGAATAAAATAAAATTATACTCTCGAAAAATAAAATAAAATTAAATTATGCCAGGCCGACTCGCCGGTCTTTTGTTTGATATACGGACGTTACGTAATAAACGGTAAACGGTGCCAGGCTAATTCGCCGGTCTTTTGTTTAATATACGGAACGTTACGTAATAAACGGTGAACGGTGCCAGGCTAATTCGCCGGTCTTTTGTTTAATATACGGAACGTTACGTAATAAACGGTAAATGGTGCCAGGCTAACTCGCCGGTCTTAAAGTTCACTAGAACGGTTCGGGAACGGAATGACGAATGACCGAGGTCAACAAAGGCTCACGGTTTTGTTAGTTCACGGCGCAGCGCGTCTATGCGGCCGTCTCCGTAATTAATATCCTGCCGGGCGAGCTCCAGCGGCGAGCGCGAAAAGCTTTTCGCTCGCCCGGCGGCTGAACTTTGTCCAGCCAAAGTCGCCTATCTTTGCCTCTGCGAGTCGTTCTGATTGAACTGAACCCCTCTACAACTTACAACCGTTACACCCCCTTCTAACTTTGGGGTAAAAAAAGAAAAAAAAATCGTGTACTTTCCAGGCAACTAAAAGCTTTTCTCTAAAAAACTATATTTACAGATTTTTTTTTACGCTAGATTAATGAAATCCTATGTTTTTGGCTCTTTGGACACTCATTCTCTGGAAAGTCCCATCATCCTGCCATACTTTTACTCTCTTCGGGCGTTTTGGGCGTCTAAGGTCGATTGTTGCTATCTGTACACATCCGTTTTCCTTTCGGGGTTTATACGCCGTTTCGGTAATTAACGCTTGAGCAGGACTCGGAGGTGGTTGATACCGTGCCTTTTCCAGTAGGTATGTTTCATAGTGTTCAGCCCTACACATCAGTTCACTCAGTGTTCCGATCTCTTCTCGCCTTATAATTAACTTATATTCTGGACGCATATTATTGTATATCAGATCGAGCTTTTCCATCGGGGAGAAGCCACCTCTCCTCCTCATCAATGTGGTTAAGGCGATAACGAAATCCCGGAACGGTTCCTTTTCACCCTGCGTGCGTCTTCGCAGTTCGTCGTCCAACTTCCTCTTATAACCCTGTGGCCAGAATTGGAGTTGGAAGTCCCTCCTAAAATCATCATAACTTCTCCAGAACTCCTTATTATTTCTGTGCCACAGCAGGGCATTGCCTAGAAAGACTTCAGGTAACGCATTAATAATCTCTGGGCCCCGTATCCCATATGCGTCCATTTTCTCTTCCAATTTTTCTAAGAAGGACACTGGATCTCTACTCCCATCGAAATGGAGATTCCATTTACGCACCATGTTGCAAATCTTCGCCGTGATCGTTATACCAGCGTTTTGTTCCCCACTTTCTATCTGTCTTCCACGGCTTGTTTGGTGGGCCCCGAAGTCAGTGTCAACAGGGTTTTTCGCCGATCCGAAACCTGTATTGAATGTCGGGTACGTCACATTTGGGTTATACCCTTGCGTCGGGTCCATATTACCCATGCTTGTTCTAGGCAACTCGAAAGTGGTCTCTGCTCTATTGGCCTCTATTTCTTGTTTCATATTGAGCACATGAGCCAAAGCTCTTTTTACGGATACTGAATCTGCACTCCGTGGTAAACCTAACATTTCTTTCACGTCTTCTAGGCTAACTCCATCTTTTCCTAGGTCATCCACTGATTGAAAACCTCTATTTTGTTCGGTCCCGATGTTTTCGTTAAGCTTAGAAATGTCCCGTTGTCGCTGGAAAAATGCCGCCGAGTCTTGCATTAATTCAAGTCGCTCTTCGGGTTTTAGGATTTCTATATCGTCTGGCCTCGACGCAGTATTCCGCCAAAAGAAAACGAAACGTTTTCGTAGTTCGTCCGTCGTTCCTTTGGTATTAAGTCCATATTTAGTCATCTCGGCTTGTAATAACGATTTGTTTAATCTGTAAATCCAGCCGACGTTCGGATCATTTTCAGTCGGTGAAATGAGGAAGCTTTCCGTCGAAGGAACCTTTAAGGTTGCCGTAGAATCTATAGTTTTAGGCTTCGTGCCTACACTCTTGGTCATTTCTACCGTAGTCACGACGGCTTCTGACGTCGGTGTACTTTCCTTGATACCCACGGGTTCTATTTGTTTATTCGGTTCGCCTTGTTTTTTCTCGCCCCCATTTCCATCGCCAGCCACTGCCGTTGGAAGTATGTAAAATACACCCAAAAGTCGGAAAACGAGTCTCAAGAAATTTCTAAAAAGTATGTTACTTTCAAAGGTATCCATCCTAAAAATTCAGTCCAATTTGTTCGGGCGCCAACTGTAACGTGCGGTTTCAGGGGTGTGAAAAATAATAACGGATTACGGATCAGGACAACACCCTCTGAGTGACCGTCCGTCACAATAATTTCGGATAGCTGCAATCAAGCTGGGTATCTCCAGGGCTCGTTATAGCCAACGGATATTTCGGTTTAACGTGAAGCTCAGAGCGACATCTCACCATACGGATCAACAATGTCGAGACTCATCACTGCTTAAATTTTGTTTGTAATAATTGTTTCTAAGTTTGGTGATAAAATTTATAATTTTGCAATGCCAATGATCCGGTATTTATTGGCTTATGTGGTAAGTTATTGACGATAAGTGTGCCAGGCTAATGCGCCGGTCTTTGATTTACAACATACGAATCTAAAAACAAAATTACTCGACGGTATTCGATACAAGAATCCAATAATCTCGGGAAATGATTATATAGTAAGGACAAATTATATTATGACTGCTGAAATAAAATAAAGTGCAACATACGTAACTATGCCGGGCTGATCCGCCGGTCTTTACTCAAAGGGAATAGAAATTATCAACTCTTAATAATATTAGAATGTGTCAAAATAAACCACTTACTTTAACACCACTATGCCTGGCTAACTCGCCGGTCTTTCATTAATACACTTCCTTGTCTCAGGCTGAAGAAATATATGAATAAAATAAAATTATACTCTCGAAAAATAAAATTAAATTAAATTATGCCAGGCCGACTCGCCGGTCTTTTGTTTGATATACGGACGTTACGTAATAAACGGTAAACGGTGCCAGGCTAATTCGCCGGTCTTTTGTTTAATATACGGAACGTTACGTAATAAACGGTGAACGGTGCCAGGCTAATTCGCCGGTCTTTTGTTTAATATACGGAACGTTACGTAATAAACGGTAAACGGTGCCAGGCTAACTCGCCGGTCTTAAAGTTCACTAGAACGGTTCGGGAACGGAATGACGAATGACCGAGGTCAACAAAGGCTCACGGTTTTGTTAGTTCACGGCGCAGCGCGTCTATGCGGCCGTCTCCGTAATTAATATCCTGCCGGGCGAGCTCCAGCGGCGAGCGCGAAAAGCTTTTCGCTCGCCCGGCGGCTGAACTTTGTCCAGCCAAAGTCGCCTATCTTTGCCTCTGCGAGTCGTTCTGATTGAACTGAACCCCTCTACAACTTACAACCGTTACAAAATAATGAAATTTAATGAATAATGATAAATTACCTTTAGTCCAATAAAGCTTCAGGTTTTCATCAGGGTTTAAATATTTTGTATACCCAACAAAACCAAGCCAACAATTCTGTATACCACAATTTAGTACAGTGTGCTAAATCACAATTTTATTTATGTAATTCAAGGTAGTACGGATTTAAACTTTTGGAAGCGTATAGAATTTTTAGTATTAAAGCTATTGGTGGTCATGACTAAATTGCAAAATTAGGTTCAATCTCAATTGTTCATGTGTATCGTATAAAAGAGCGAGGTCTTAACACAGCTGCTAATATTTAGTCTATGATTCTTTTTAGCGAATTTCCCATAGGGAATAAGCTATTACCGTAGGTCTCATGGTAAGACCTAAGCCCGGGACCATGTTACTTTTTCGTTTTTAGGTGCCCAGAGACCAAAAATAATAGTCATTAAAAATTTTATATATATATATATATATATATATATATATATATATATGTATATATGTATATATATATGTATATATGTATGTGTCCCTAGACACGATAACTCTCGTAAAAATGGTCCGATCGAGACCAAATTTGGTAGAGATGTGTAATCCTACGTTTATTCGGATGAGTTCGTAAACCAGACATATCGACCTACCGGAAGGGGTAGTTTTGGGGGGTTTTGTACCCCAAAAATGGGTTTTTTGCATTTTTCATATGTAAATTTTAAAAATTTTAAATTTTTATTTTGACCATTGGATTTAGCTCAAAAAAACACACAATTTAGTATTTTGAAGGTTTGCTCTATCTCCATTGGTTACCGAGATATTACAAAGTCTAAAGATAGTACATTGTATTTTGGGGCTCCAATGTTAATCTTATGGAGAATTGGGATGTGTTAATATTTCACTTATTAACTAATATTTTTCGATGAAACTTTGAATTCAGCTTCATTTAGTTGAGATCCATCCATTTATGGTAAAAAATCTTGGTTTTTGTGCTTATCATGGCAGCAAACCTGCATACTCTTTTCCCATGTTAATCATATGGAGAATAGGCAAACTTCTTTAGGAATGGACAGATATTGATAAAACTTAGTAAATGGCTTCATATGGTTGAAATAAATTTTTTTATGATAAAAACCTACTTTTAGTGTTCCCCATGGCAGCATACCTGCATACTGTCCCTATATTCATCATAAGGAGAATAGACATTTATTTCCCTATTTATGAGCATGTGATTTTATTTGGTTTATAGTTTTATGTAGTCAAAATTAATATTACTAATTTGGAAATTCGCTGAGTACGCAGGTCTGCTGCGACGGGGGTATTTACCTATATTTTGTGTCCTGCTATTTTAAGAAGTCAGTGTAGCGTCTTGTTGTTCATACAATAATTTTCCTAAAAAATGTGACAAAAATACTAACACGCCAAAACGTATTAAAATCTTTACGATTGGTTGAAATAACAAAGTCGCAAGCCAAACCCCTTTATTAAGATGTGTCTTGTAAACTGAGAAACAATATTACAATATAAATTGATTTCGAAAATTACAAATTTCATAGTTTAAAAATACCAGTATTTTAAAACTTCAAAGACAGTTTAGCAAAAAAAAAAATGTATTAATTTTACAAAATTATGACACAATTAAATTTAATTTTGGGAAGATAAAATTGTTAAAAATATTCTAATATATACAATCTTAATGGTAAATAATCAGTAAACATTTTATTCTCTGTTTTATATATATACTTACATGTTAACTAGACGACATGGGAGTGAGCAGCGGCACAGGCACGTGGACCCGGGGGTGGTCGTGGCGCGACTGACGGGGTGAAGTGACGGGGTGGCGACTGGCGCTGTAGCTGTGTGTGTACTGTGTGGCTGCGGTACAGTGGCTGCGACCATTCGATACCTACCATCGGCGACCATTCGATACCTGCCATCGATAGTGCACCATTCGATAGTGACCATATGTCAAGGATATCGTATAAATACTATCGTATAAAACTACCAAACAAACGTCAATTGTATTCTATTGATCATTCGATATTCGGAATCGACTCTTTGTTAGTCTTTAAAAGATTCCGGGTAAATTTTGGATACAAACAATAGTAATGTCTTTATGCAAATAAAAAAAATGTGGTTTATAATTTTACGTCTTTTATTTTTATACAGGACAGAAGTGGATGAATTTTAATGCCTTATAAGGAGTAAAATATACCTCCGTGAGAGGAAACGTAAGATGAAATTTCAGATAACTTAACAATCTAAAACTTGGCACGAAGTTATACGCGTACGTGAGTGAACGAGGCACAAGCTAACGTGATATTGTAAACTTGACATTTATTTGAAACATTTTCAGCTTACTTTATTGTATTGTTTAAGTTTCAGATATACAAAATCACATACATAGCCATACAGCCAGCAAAACATCTGCGCATTCTATGAATCTGTTTAGGCGAACATTCCTTGCAAATATTCCTGGAGAGTGTGGTGCAACCACTGGATACTGCAAGTAAATAACTCCGGGTCAGGCGTAGTCCCCATATACATTAATATTTCTTGAAAATTTAACACCATTACTGTAATGAAAGTGCTAATGTTTCATTCTATTGACAAGGCATGATAAACTTAAATGCGTACAACTTCATTTCAATATAATGAAACAATGTAATTTTATCGGTTGTAAAATAGTGGATTTATATAGGTAAAGTATGTAAATGTTTTATGGCTTTACTTAACAGCACAATAGTTACAAGTTTGCAGTAGTGGACGACTTTGATTTTTATTCACATAACACTAATGTTAAATTTCAATCATCCGCTACACCTTTTATTGGCCGAAAATAAATTTCAAGACAATGTGAAATAAAAATCACTATTATAGACCGTTTTGTGAGATTAAAATACTGAAAAACGCATCCGTTTCCGAACAAAAAAAATGTTGAAAATGGGCCTTCTTTGTTGTTTATTAATCAAAAAAACAATAATACGAAACTTTTGATTTCATATGGCCTTAGGTATTAAAATGTCCTTTAAATTAGCATAAAGATGGACCTTTTTCGACTGATATTAATGGCGTAGCTAAATTTTAACATAAGTTTTATGGGAATAAAAATCCAAAGTGGCCAGACTGCAGATACTTAAAGATTCTACTAAAAAAATCACAAGAATATAACTCCCAAAAATTTAAAGTATTTATATTTGAAGTATGAGATTACTTTTGAGTGTATAAGAATTGTTAACAATATCATGTATGGTTTTTTGGCGAATCTAATTTATTGGTTTATTTACAACTTTAACTGCTATAGGCCTATTGTGTAGTAAGTTTCCAATCAAACATTATTTCATTTAATGTGGTAGAATTTCATTTTGGATGTAGCTCATTACTTGTTGTTTTGACCAATTCCTACAATGATGTCATTCCTTATCCTTCTCAATTTTAGATTAGGTTTACTTAATTTCGATACATATTTCAGCCAAACTTATGATTTAAAAAGGCTCCTATTTTTTTCTTCTTATTTTTTTACTGAACAGATTTTTTTCTTATTGTTCATTATTAATTGTAATTGGCAGCACTGCTTGCTGCAGGGAAGCCCTCGCTGTATCGCGGCGATTGTTGATACTGCAGTAATTGACTCATCTCTCGGTTTCCGCTCATCAGGTCCATTCTTGGCTGTTTGGCTTGGCTAACTTCTTAACTAGGAGTATTTGCACAACCGACAAACTTAACGGGATGTACAACAAATGTTCGATTACTGGCAGTTCGCCTTTTTATCAAGTTGAGACATTCAACAGTTCATCTAAGTAAAGTATTCTGGTCCATTTTTACAGTCATTTGGAGGTGAAAAATCATCAAATAGGTAACCCAGTATAACCATCAGTCAATATCCATTACTTAAATCCGTAAATTAATTGTGATGGTGCAATTAAACATTTTAATAAGATATCTTAACACTTGTTTTGTTGTATTTAAAAATAATTAAATAGTAATAAATGCGTTATTTATTTTATTGCATATATTTGTCACAGTGACAATTATAACGGTGTCAGTGCATACTAATATTTACCGTTTCATATGATTAGGCGAATTCCTTAACAGCTACAGGCAGGATTCAGTTTCTGTCTTGAATATAGAACAGATCTCAGTTATGGACCATATAAATATATAAATTACTATGGAAAGAGTTACTATCACAAACTAAATATTCAATACAATTCCTAAAAAATATTATGAATTTGGTGTTATAAAACTATCAAATCTGGGATCATATTCACATTGTTCAGTAGGCTCTAGTTTTATTTAGAGATAAACAAATCCCTTCTGTTTAATTTTAAGGGATGAACAAAGAGTACTTGTTGTTAGGTAAAAATCATGAACTCGAACAATTTTACATATCTAGATCAATTAAGATTGACCATTTTAGCCCTTTAAAATTATCTTTTTATGTAACTTAATGATATTGTAAATAAAGATCCACAACTGCCAGAAAGTTACCGACCCATAGCTCTTCTTAGTGTCTGTTATAAGCTGCTCGAGAGGTTGATATACAACAGAATCCTCCTTGTTCTGGATTCCAGCATCCCCGTCGAACAAGCTGGGTTTAGGCCTGGGCGCAACTGTTGTGACCAGGTTCTAGCTCTTACTTCCTTCATCGAGAATGGGTTTGAGCGAAAACTGAAAACCTCTGTTGCTTTCTTAGATCTTACTGCAGCTTATGACACTGTCTGGAGAAAAGGCCTTCTCATTAAATTTTATAACCTGATTCCTTGCCCTTACCTGTTGCGTCTCCTCAACTCGATGCTCTCTAATAGGATGATTAAAGTATATTTGGGACGCAAGGAAAGTACTTTTAGGCAATTAAAAGATGGCCTGCCACAGGGGTCAGTGCTTGCCCCACTGCTGTTTAATGTGTATACTGCCGACATGCCTGACACTTGCTCCTTAAAGTTTGCCTATGCGGATGATATTGCACTGGCTTGTCAGCACAAGGAATTCCGACATGCTGAGGAAGTACTAACAAATGACCTCAAGACCCTCGGTGAATACTTTAAGGCCTGGAAGCTAAATCCAAGCCCAACTAAAACTGAGGTATCTTGCTTTCACTTGAACAATAGACTAGCCCACCAAAAGCTTAAAATCGTATTTGACGGTGTTGAGCTAAAGCACAATGATCACCCACAGTACCTGGGAGTCACTTTAGATCGGTCTCTCACATTCAAAAGCCACCTACAAAAGACAGCAGCCAAGGTGAGAGCTAGGACTAACATTGTCCATCACCTTGCTGGCTCCACATGGGGAGCTAATGCACAAGCTCTGCGAACCACTGCTTTGTCCCTGGTTTACTCAACCGCAGAGTACTGTGCTCCCGTGTGGCTGAACAGTGTGCATGTCAGAGAGATCGACGTCCAACTGAACAGGACTATGAGAGCCATAAGTGGTACACTCATGGCAACACCTGTACCCTGGCTCCCAGTGCTGTGTAATATCGCTCCACCTGAAATAAGACGAAGGTAGGCACTTACTAAGGAATATAATAAGATCGTATCCAATCCACAGCTACCCATCCATGATTACCTACCCCAGGAGACGGGCAGATTGAGGTCCCGAAGACCACCACTGCGGACAGCATCCCAGTTGACGGAGACAAACTTTTCCATCCATACCGACTGGACTTCCTCCTGGGACTCTTTCCAAGGCCGGAACCAATTTTTAATTGCTGACCCAACCTTAGCAGTAAGTGGTATGGATCTTCCTCGGAAGCAGTGGACCGTCCCCAATCGATTCCGCAATGGTGTGGGAAGATGTAATTATTGGAAATACAAATGGGGAATGACAGAAGACCAGTCATGCCGCTGTGGAGCGGAGTTGCAGACTATGACTCACATAGTCAATGAGTGCCCTTTGAGTGCTTTCCCCGAAGGATTGATTGGGCTGCATTATGCAAGTGAAGCTGGGCTGCAATGGCTTAGCGCCCTGGATTTAGCTTTGTAAAGAGAGATCATAACTTTATGTTTTTAGTTTAGTTTTTAAATTTTTTGACGCAGGTGCTAAGCACCTCAGAGAATGTATTATATTTTTCTGAAGTTGGTGGCTGGCTATTAATGCCATACGATATATATATATATGATATTGTATGTTAATTATAAAATATTATATTAGTAGCAGTAATATATTAGTAATAAATATTATAAAATATTATATCTATATCTATAAAAGAGGAAGTATGTATATATATTTATATATAAATATGTATGTTTGCCTATAGACTCCGAAACCTCTCAACAGATTGTAATCAAACTTACAGGCATTAGTAAGCATTATTCGAGGATGGTTTGTGTGAAGTTTGGTGCAAATCTGTCCAAAGGGCTCTGACCCAGAGGGCATACAATGGTGCAGTGTCAGGATTTAGAAATTTAGTGTTTACAAGATTAACTGCTGTAATTAAAAATATTGAAAGTTTCATTCAAGCAGATGCTTATAATCATAGAATTAACCAGGTGTGAGGTATAAAGTTGATGTTTGTGTTGTCTTTATGGCTCCGCCCTACGGAAGCTCACAATTACACTAAAAGCCTACAGGTGGTGAAATTTGACATGGACGATTCTCTTTGTCCATAGGTGCACCATAGGTCCATAGGTTTTGCAAATATAGTTTTTTAAGCTCTTTAGGCTATTACCCCAATGGACTTCAAAATTACTATAGGGCCACCGGGGTTGAAATTTGATGGACAATTCTCTTTACCCATAGGTACTCACTAAGAAACGATTTTGCAAATATAGTTTTTTAAGCACTTTAGGGCTTCGCCTCACTGGACATTGAAATTACTTTAGAACCTCCAGAGCTGAAATTTGAAATGGAAATCTGAAATGGACGATTGATTCTCTTTGCTCATAGGTACTCACTAGGAAACGGTTTTGCAAATATAGTTTTTTAAGCTCTTTAGGGCTCAAAAAACTGACTGGACTTCAAAATTACTTTAGGGCCACCGGGGTTGAAATTTGTTGGACGATGCTCTTTACCCATAGGTACTCACTAAGTAACGATTTTGCAAATATCGTTTTTTAAGCACTTTAGGGCTCCGCCTCACTGGACATTGAAATTACTTTAGGACCTCCGGAGCTGAAATTTGACATAGACGATTCTCTTTGCTCATAGGTACTCACTAGGAAACGGGTTTGCAAATATAGTTTTTTAAGCTCTTTAGGGCTCCACCCCACTGGACTTCAAAATTACTTTAGGGCCACCGGGGTTGAAATTTGATTAACGATGCTCTTTACCCATAGGTACTCACTAAGAAACAATTTTGCAAATATAGTTTTTGTAGCTTTGTAGGTCTCTGCCCCATTGGTCTTCAAAATTACTTCAGGGCCACCAGGGTTGAAATTTAACATGGACGTGCCTCTTTGCTCATAGGTATACACCAAGAAACGGTTTTGCAAATATAGCTTTCGAAGTTCTTTAGGGCTCCGCCCCACTGGGCTTCGAAATTACTTTAGGGCCACGGGGGTTGAAATTTGACAGACGATTCTCTTTACTCTTAGGTGCTTACTAAGAAACAGTTTTGCAAATATAGTTTTTTTAAGATCTTTAGAGCTCCGCCCCATTGGACTTTAAAATCACTTTAGGACCACCGGATTTGAAACTATATGGATGATTCTTTTTGTTCATAGGTGCTCACTAAGAAACGGTTTTTCACATATTGTTTGTAAGCACTTTAGGGCTCCACCCCACTGGACTTTAAAATCACTTTAGGACCACCGGATTTGAAACTATATGGATGATTCTTTTTGTTCATAGGTGCTCACTAAGAAACTGTTTTTCACATATTGTTTGTAAGCACTTTAGGGCTCCGCCCCACAGGACTTTAAAATTACTTTAGGGCCACCATGGTTGAAATTTTACTTGGACATGCCTCTTTGCTCATAGGTACTCACCAAGAATGGTTTTGAAAATATATTTTTAGTAGGGCTGTGCTCCACTGGACTTTAAAATTAATTTAGGACCTCCGGGGTTGAAATTTGACATGGACGCGCCTCTTTGCTCATAGGTGCTCTTGCATTTGCAATTACGATCAATAAGATACAAGCCAAACTCTGACTATTCCGGGTTTAAATTTGCAAAATGCCTTTAGCCTTTACAATAATATTAATATACTTACTTTCTATGTCATTGACTTTTTTTGTTATATTAAAAAACTTAAAAATTAACTTATCTTTTATTGATCTATTAAAATAGCTTTATTTATGTAAACATCTTAATTTGAGCGCAGCAATGCGCGCCGGGTAACTGCTAGTCTATATCTATAAAAGAGGAAGTATGTATATATATTTATATATAAATATATATGTATGTTGCCTATAGACTCTGAAACCTTTCAACAGATTATAATGAAACTTTCAGACGTTATTAAGCATTATTCAAGGATGGTTTGTGTGAAGTTTGGTGCAAATCTGTCCAAAGGGCTCTGAGCCACAGGGCATACAATGGTGCAGTGTCAGGTTTTAGAAATTTAGTGTTTACAAAATTAAATGCTGTGATAAAAAAATTGAAAGTTTCATTCAAGCATATGCTTATAATCATAGAAGTAACCAGGCGTGAGGTATAATGTTGACGTTTGTGTTGTCTTTAGGGCTCCGCCCTACGGAAGCTCACAATTACACTAAAAGCCTGCAGGTGGTGAAATTTGACATGGACGATTCTCTTTATTCATAGGTGCTCACTAAGGAACGGTTTTGCAAATATAGTTTTTTAAGCACTTTAGGGCTCTGCCCCACTGGACATCGAAATTATTTTAGTACCTCCGGAGCTGAAATTTAACATGGACGATTCTTTTTGCTCATAGATACTCACTAGGAAACGGGTATGAAAATATAGTTGTTTAAGCTCTTTAGGGCTCCACCCCACTGGACTTCAAAATTACTTTAGGGCCGCCGGGGTTGAAATTGGATGGACGATTCTCTTCACCCATAGCTACTCACTAAGAAACGATTTTGCAAATATAGTTTTTGTAGCTTTTTAGGGCTCTGCCCCACTGAACTTCAAAATTACTTTAGGGCCACCAGGGTTGAAATTTGACAGAAGATTCTCTTTACTCATATGTGTTTACTAAGAAACGGTTTTGAAAACATAGTTTTTAAGCAATTTAGGGCTCTGCCCCACTGGACTTCAAAATTACTTTAGGGACACCAGGGTTGAAATTTAACATGGACGTGCCTCTTTGTTTATAGGTACTCACCAAGAAACGGTTTTGCAAATATAGTTTTTGAAGCTCATTAGGGCTCCACCCCACTGGACTTCGAAATTACCTCCAGGGTTTAAATTTTACATGGACGATTCTCTTTGCTCATAGGTACTCACTAGGAAACAGTTTTGCAAATATAGTTTTTTTTTAAGATCTTTAGGGCTCCGCCCCACTGGACTTTAAATTGAAATTTTAAAGGACCACCAGTGTTGAAGTTTTACTTGGACGTGCCTCTTTGCTCATAGGTGCTCTTGCATTTGCAATTACAATTACGATCAATAAGATATAAGGCAAACTTTGAATATTCTGGGTTTAAATTTGCATAATTTCTGTTCATCCTTTGGCCTTACAATAATACCAATATACAATAATGTTAATATACTTACTTTCTATTCTATTGACTTTTTTTGCTATATTAAAAAAAAAAAAAACTTAAAACTTAACTTTTCTGTTGTACTAAAGTAGCTTTACTTATGTAAACAACTTAATTTGAGCGCAGCAACGCGCGCCGGGTAACTGCTAGTAATATTATAAAAATATTAAAATATAATAAATATATTAAAATATTGTATTAAAACTATTATATAAAATATTATATTAGTAGCCATGAATACAATATTTTCAATTACGGTTGGCTTCTTTCAAAACTGCGTTTTCATTCAATTCAAATATTTGTTTTTCCAACAATTTAAGGAGAGTTTTCATTATTTAATGAAATGTTTTCCGTTACTATTAATTTAAGCTTTCAAATATAAATATATTCCAAGAATTTAAGTTTCTATTTAACCAACCTCTCCTTTTAAAAAGTTCTTAACAGTGTAAGTGATATTGCAGATTCTCCACAATTAATTATCTTTAATCAATACAAGGAATCTATTATTGAACTATACTCGGAATCCAGACGAGCGATGAATTGTTAAATAGTTAACAAGTTGTGGAGGGATTCCTTGTATTAATTAATTAATTAAAACTTGTTTAATTAATTAAAACCTTGCGGTTGAACGTTCATGGACTCATTACGTCATGCACCCAACTATTGCTGCTCCGTTGCGGGAGCACCGCTGCTCATTAGATGGAAAATTCTTTGTTTCCTCGCAGCAACCGTGGCAGCAATATCTTTCCGAAGTAAGTTAACAACTTGTTTCAGTGGAAGGGAAATTAATAATAAGATAAAATATATATGGTTTTGTTGTAGGTGATCTATTGTAGGAACAATTTTGTTATTGTTATATACATTACCAAACACTTTACAAATAATTTTTATCCTTTTTATTAATTTAACCACATGATTATTTGTGTAGTTCGAACATATGTTTTTGTATTGTTTTTGTTTACATTATTTTAGTCTAGTTTTAAAATGTGAATAAAACTAAATCGTTTTGTCTAAACTGTTAAACTATATTATTATTATAAATACTTATTTCACGAAGCTACAATTACAAAAATACATTACAATTGGCGCAGTCGGTATTTAATTCAGTGATGATATTACTTACAATGGAAGTAGAAGATCAAATAAGTGAACTAATTAGGCAAAATGCAGAACTGACAAAGCAAGTCCTTCAACTGATGTCTAGTGCATCTACACCAGCAAGCAAGACATTGGGAAATACAAACAAGACTATACAAGTTACATTTGAAAAATATTCAGAAGAAGAAGATTTTGAGAACTTTTGTGAAAGGTTAAAGGCTTATTTTGAATTGATTGAAGTGTCTGACGACAAGAAAGTGAATACCTTTATAACTTTACTCCCACCAAAGATATTTGAGCTAGCCAAAAACTTGATTTACCCTAAAAAATTTTGTGAAATGTCAATTGATGAGTTACAGGGGGTGATATCAAAACATTTAACCCCTAAACCATTAATCATACCAAGTAGACATACGTTTATTAACAGGAAACAAAAGGAAAATGAAAATATTTCTGAGTATCTTGCTTGTTTGAAAAAGTTAGTTGTGCCATGTCAATACAATCAGAATATGCTTGATGAAATGTTACGTGATGTTTTTGTGAGTGGACTAAAATCAAAACCTATTCTAGATCGTCTCTTCGAGGAAGATAATGTAGACTTAAATAAAACAGTTCAAATAGCACAAGCTATTGAAAAGGCTATGATAAGTACAAATGAAGTTCTGAAACCTACAGATAATACAGTTTTCCACGATGTCAATAAGATACAATCCAACAAAAGTGTTCCTGGGACATCGAAATCAAGTAGGCCAATAAATAGATAAACAAAACCTCTTGCTATCGTTGTGGGATGGAAAACCATAAAAGCAACGCTTGCAAAAGCAAAGATTTAATGTGCACTTTCTGTAAGCGTACAGGACACGTAGAAAAGGTCTGCTTCAAGAAGAGAAAAGGCTATGACTTACAGAACATTACGATCGAACAAGGAGGACTTACACTTGAGAAAGAAGATGTAAGAGAACTGGAAGTTGAAGAAATTCTGCCACTCTATGAAATCACACCTAAAGTGAGCAAGTTTAATAGTTGTGACCCGATTTTGGTGCCTATTAACATTGATGGGACGGTTGTTGATATGGAACTTGATACAGGAAGTGTTGCTACCGTTATGCCATTGACAGAGTTCAGGAAAATATCTGACAGGGAATTATCTCAAACAAATGTGAGATTTAAATGCTATGGAAATAGCACTCTGATACCAGAAGGAGTTGTCGTTTTACCAGTGCAATATAATGGGGTCAAAGCAAACCTTCCCCTATACATAATTGATAGGAAGGTTTCTACAATTGTGGGGCGAGATTGGATGAAAACATTGCATATACAGCTAGCCCAACCTTCGAATTCAGTTAGCGAAATACATGTGGTGAACCATACAGTGGATGAAGAAGTTAACTCTCAATTAAACAAACTGATTGGAAAACACAAAGATTTATTTTCTGATGCAACAGGGTGTGTGTCCAATTTCACATGTAATCTACAGTTAAAGAGCGATGCCAAACCTGTTTTTATGAAGGCCCGACAAGTTCCTTTTGCTCTACAAGCACGGGTAGAAGAAGAAATAAAAAGGTTGGAAGATGTATAATTGAAGATGCATAATTGAACCAGTGCAATTTTCAGAATGGGCCACACCTGTAGTTTCTGTGGCTAAGGCCTGAGGAAGCATCCGTTTGTGCGCTGATTATTCTAAAACTGTCAATCCCCAAATTGAAGTTCCAATCTACCCTTTGCCACGTGTAGAGGAAATGTTTGCTAACCTCAGTGGATCCAAGATTTTCGCAGTTATGGACATTAAATCAGCTTATTTACATTTACCAACAGATGAAGACACAGCTAAATTATTGACCATCAATACTACAAAGGGACTTTTCAAATGCAATAGAATGATGTTTGGTGTAAGTGCAGCTCCAGCTGTATGGCAAAAATACATTGAATCAGTTTTACAAGGGATTGAAGGCATTTGTGTCTTCTTCAATGACATCTTAGTTTCCGGAAAAAATGACAAAGAATTGCTGGAACGGATCGAACAAGTATTCAAACGACTCAGTGATAACAATTTGAAACTCAATTACAGCAAATGCAAGTTTTTCCTGCCTGAGGTTCAATATCTTGGATACAAGTTGACCTCTGAAGGAATAAGTAAAACAGATGAAAAGATTCAATCAATGGTTAACTATCCCACGCCCAAAAATATAACTGAAGTCAAAACCTTCATGGGAATGGTATCCTTCTATGGGAGATTTTTCCCTAACCTATCTACAATAGCACACCCTCTTTACAACCTGCTTAAGAAAACAACCAAATTCAATTGGACGAAAGAATGTCAGACAAGCTTTGATGAGATCAAGAAAAGACTTACTTCAAATGAAATTCTGGCCCATTATGATCCTAATTTGCCTTTAGTGCTCTCTGTTGATGCTTCTCCGGTTGGGTTAGGTGCTATTCTTTCTCATCAATTCCCTGATGGTAGTGAACGTCCTATTTCCTATGCCAGCCGAAGCCTGTCATCCAGCGAAAGAAACTACTCTCAAGTATGCAAAGAAGCTCTTGCAATCAAGTGGGGAATAGAGAAGTTTTTCTACTATTTGTAAGAGAATTTATCTTATACACAGGCAGTGAACCTCTAATGCATATCTTTGGAGAAAAACGGAAACTACCTTCACTTACAGCAACACGATTGTTGCATTACGCATTATTCTTACAAGGGTTCAGATTCCAAATTCATTATCGAAAAACCAAGGACAACGGAAATGTTGACTGCCTATCCCGTCTTCCTTCTCACTCAGATGACATACGCCAAACAATAGATGATGTAGAAATTTTCCAACTCAATCAGTTGTCCCTTCTTCCAATTACCAGTGAAGACATCAAACGTGAGACAGAGAGAGGCCCAGAATTGAAATCTTTATTAGAATATCTATGATAAATGCATGGAAACAGCTAAGAATCCAGGAAAAATGGCCACCCACTACTGGGAGTATCCGACAAAACCCTGGGAGCGCATTCATGTCGATTTTGCGGGGCCTTACATGGGACACTTATTCTTCTTAGTGATCGATGCTCACTCGAAGTGGCCAGAAATTTTTATTGTGCGGAATATGACCTCTAAGGACACAATCACAATTTTACATGGGTTATTTTCAAGATATGGACTTCCCCACACTTTGGTGAGTGATAATCAGTCAACATTTACTTCCGATGAGTTCCAACGTTTTGTCCAGGTTCATGGAATCAAGCATATTACTTGTGCACCATTCCACGCTGCATCAAACGGCCAAGCTGAAAGGTTTGTTTACACAATGAAAAAATTACTGAAATGTCTTGATTCAGGGACTTCATCAATCCAAGAAAAATTGAATCAGTTTGTTTTCAGCTATCGGAGGGTGCCAAATGTAACAACGGGGGAAAGTCCATCAATGTTGTTCCTCCGGCGAGAATTACGTTCCAAACTGGATTTATTAAAGCCCGACCATCACCTAAAGGTTTGGAATAAGATTAAAAGGGGAGTCTGGTCTTTTGAAGACAAAAGTTCAAACCAGGACAAACCGTTGCCGTACGATGTCATAATAATCCAAACAAGAAGTGGACTTATGGACAAGTTATAAGTAAGGATGTTATATTACACTACACGGTAGAAACACAGGGTACCTTGGTAAGAAGACATGCAGATCAACTTCGAGATGTATCATTACCACCACCTCAAGTTCAACGCCATCCACTACAAAACCAAAGACCATGCCTCACGCAAATCGGTACAGTCCAGGTTACGAAAACGAATTCAACAGACGAGAATATTGGTTCAACCGATGCTAGAGGGACACAACACCAACAAATCAATGATGAAACCCAACTTGTGGATCAACAAACGATAGATGACGTTCAAGACGGTCCTGCTCGCTGTGATACACCTCTTGCCTTAAGACGAGGGTGGCGAAACATTCGACCACCAGAAAGACTAGATCTCTAGGGGGAAGAGTGTTATATACATTACCAAACACTTTACAAATAATTCTTATCCTTTTTATTAATTTAACCATATGATTAATTGTGTAATTCGAACATATGTTTTTGTATTGTTTTTGTTTACATTATTTTAGTCTAGTTTTAAAATGTGAATAAAACTAAATCGTTTTGTCTAAACTGTTAAACTATATTATTATTATAAATACTTACTTCACGAAGCTACAATTACAAAAATACATTACAGTTATGTTGTAAGTTCATTAGAACGTGTAGGCCTATATTTGGTTCAAGGATTACTGTTTTGAGAAAATGACAGCTATGTTGAACGGAACCGTCGGAAACTCAAATTAGTCGGGAACTCAAACAGGCTGTGTTTTTCTATGTTAGTGATTCCGGTTTAGAAAGTTTGTTTCTCATGATCGGATATAGGTCTTTGACATCTGGGGGTGTAAGCTTGTTGTAACGCATGAGATGTTTGAATACTAAGCTCATTCACCATCAAAACATATATCTCAAATTGTTCGTTAGTAGGCCAAAAAAGAGCTAATCTTTCAATAATTTATATTACAGCCGATTAAAATTGTTCAAATAAATTATTTTCTAAAAAATTCTAGGGGTAAGTGTCACGCCCCCCCCCCCCCACGTACCAATGTACATCCTTCGATGATGTACAGTTGGTTGCACGAGAAGAGAGACAGCCCGCCAGAATTTGTCTTACATCTGGGAAAGATGGCTCTATGTTGTGCAACAGGGCGTGGATTCATTATAATGATATACAGTCAAATCATTACTAAGGTTTTCATTTCAAAATCAGGCTGTTAAACTGCCCGTTTGTAGCACAAGTCCTGGCGGGCAGTCTTACCTCTCGTGGTACCAACTCTAATTACAAAAGTAGACTCTTCATTTTTCAAAGTATACTCTAAATTAGGTTTGAGTTAAATTTTCAGAATGGTACTTTCTATCTATAAACGCTAAGGGCTTTTTTGTAAGTGGAACTCCTCATTCTCAACATGTTTTTAAGTTTTTGATAACGAAATAAGCCTTGACTTGTATTGGTTTTTTTTGTCCACCAAAATTTGATGAGAATAGGGCACAAAATAAGGGCGTTATCCATCATTTAAATTTTCCCATAAGAATAACATTGGTATTAGGTTAAGAATTTTAAACATCTGTTAATGTAAAGCTGTAAAACAGTGTATTTCTGAGCGATTACTGATAGTCACCCAGAAGTGTCTTACCAAATTGTCTTACAAAGTTGTCTTACCAACTTTTTTATAATGAGAATTTTATCATTCTTGTTAATAAGAGAGTCTACTGTGTACAACTTACAAATGAATGTTTACTGCAGCGTTCTCATAAAAGGGTTGGAGAAACCAGCAACTACCCTTTAGTGAAACTCATAACTCAGAGTTAGAGATAAAGGTCAGTAACGAACGAACGGTTGGTCGGTTATATTCTGCTCGTGTTGCGTCATCGTTTACCTGGAACTGCAACTGGAGTACAAAAGGTTCGTTAACTGAGTAATATCATCAGCATCGATGAAAATTACGTCAGAAAATTGAGGACCAAAATTGAGATAAGAATACTGAATGTTGAAAAATTACAAAGTTTATCATATTATGTAAATTATATAATAACATTATGGTTACGCAATATAACTTATCAATAAAAAAATTTAATTTATTTTTAAAGCTTTAAACAATACAAGTATATTTTCGTAGAATGTAAGTACTGAATTTCCGTAAAGTTTCGTATAAAGCTTTCTGATTGCGGTACATAAATATAATTTTTAAATGGAAATATAATTCTTTCGTCCATTTGCATGTGGCTATCAAAATCTCATCACGGGCCAGGCACTGCTGGCCCTCCAAACTGTGTCGTCTGCCAACTTAGAAATGGGAATTCCAGTAATGGGTGACTTTCTGAGGTCCACGCACAGAGAGAAGGCTTATATAGTTTCATTTTGGTATTGCTATTTTGAACTAATTTAGTTTCAATGTACACGTACAGTATGTGATTTCAAGAACAAACTTAAAGAGTAATCCCAGAGAACTATTTATCTAAGTAAAATCTATAAGCAAAATGTTTTGTGACAGTTATTAATGTACTGAAAAATATCAGTTGAAATATACGATGTGTACAACATTAAAATCACCGTATTGAGTAGAGCGTTTGGTATAAGTTCAAAATAAGCCTAGGCCTATGGTTATCTGGTAAACAAAAACTATAACAGTAATCAAAATACTGTAACATTTCATATCCTAATAAATTTACGAGTAAGTCTACTAGTCCACCTAGAAAATAAATTATTCTTCATTGAGAGACAATTAAACTTTGCTACACGATGGACAAGACAAAATTGCGTTTGAAGCCATTAGAATATTTAACTGATTTTTTTCCGGCCCTTCTTCATATTATAATGTCTAATAATCCAATAATAATCCAATCAACAAGAGGTAACACTGAAAATTGTATAATTTAAACTCAGTTTACCCATACACTTAAAATGGGTTTAAATTATTAAATTTAAAATATCAATAAACAAAACTTGACTTTTTGTGGCTGACACAAAACTGTAAGCTTTAAGCGGTGAAGACTTAACATAAAAATGTGTTATCAAATTAATTTTTGATTGTTAGATTGTTATATAAAGAAGTTTTGTCTCCGTGTTGAAATCTATCGCATGCGTACAAATGGAAGTAGTATGACATATGTCACTGGTTACTCTGGGGAAATGCTTTCTGAGTGCTTACCCAAATTTCGTTTTATTTTAGCAATTCTCACGAGCGATTTCGACAGATATCGATACTAACCCTTATAGCAGTTGTTACTTGTAGCAGGGATGTGTAGAATTATGATAGGGTATACAAGACACAGTGTTAATGCACCAAGTGTTAGTTATGGTTGGATCTACAGTACCACCGCAGCGTCGCTCCGTCAATCAAATGTGTACGGCACGCAATTAACTCTGCAATGCGACCCCTTTATGCGGACACTGTGCACATATAGGCTAATCACCCAATGTTTATCCAAAATAATGAGACCGCCCAGGACGAGTAAACTTTAGATTATTATAAAGTTTTGATTTATTATTATCTATTATATTACGTTATTACAAAACGGTAAAACATTAGTATCAATGTTATTTATGTATTTCTTATTCAAAAGTACTTTCACCATTCATTTTTATTTTCATACTCCGGCACCACAGACTAAGGGACTGTAGCCTACGTTTAGATAAAACTGGGTGTTTTAAGGGGCTTACAATTATATCTATTTAAAATGTGGATTTTAAAAATCATATTTATATTGGCTGTAACGACTCTGTACTAATTTCCATGAATTATGTTTAAAGAGTACTGTATGTTTTATTTGACCACGTCCTGCAAAGTTTAAAATGAGAATAGAGCCTTAATAACATAATGCTTTAGTACCAGGTTAACCGAGCCTTGCTAGTTGATTTCAATTAACGTTTTTTATAGTGTCATCCTAATTAAGCAATTAAATTTCCATCAATAACCAACTATCACTCTTCACAGTTAACAGCTGTTTCAAAAAGACTGCTTAACATTAATGTTCATTTATTTTTGTATACCTTTTGCTGTTATTGCATTACCAAAATAGTAACCCATAAGACCAATGTTAAAAATAACGATTAAAATGTTTAAAAATAACTATCCATAGGATTGAAAATAGTATATTTCGTCACAAGGGCCGAAATTGGCGTTTTGCCGGCCCCGAGATCGTGTTTCAAGTTCTCGACTTCGTCTCGAACTTGAAACACGATCTCGGGGCCGGCAAAACGCTTTCGGCCGGAGTTATGAACGATATTTTTCATCACACTGCACGATTCAATAAATTCTAAACAAGTGAAAAAATTACTTTTTCGTTCATAACAAACAAAACATAACCTCAACTTCAACTAACCTAGCGAGATGTACTGCTTGAGTTTCTGGTTTCTAGGCGGCAACCACTTCACATCAGCTAAGGCCACCAAAACTAATACTCTAACGGTAAGTGACTACAGCTGATTCCAAGAGAAAAGCACATTTTCCCATCTACGTCATACATATTTAACTGTTGCTATCTATCTGCTGAACTACTAACTACGTCACTGATTTGTTATTTGTTGTTGTTGTTGTTAAATACCTTCTAATATTCGATTTCTCTGCTACCGTTTATATTACCGCCCTAGGCCGGAAAATTTTGCCGGCCTAGGCCTGCAAAACAGGTGTTTCGTTGGTAGAAGTAAGGGTCTAAAACAGGTGATATCGATGTTGTGTGATGAAAAGTTTATTTTAGCAAATTTCCCTATAGGGAATACGCTATTACGGTAGTAGCCATGAGAAGACCTAAGCCCGGGACCATGTTACTTTTCGTTTTGAGGTCCCCAGAAGCCAAAAAAACCATTCGTTCATTTTCATATATATGTATATGTATATATATCTAATATCTATATATCTATCTATATATCTATCTATATATCTTTGTGTCCGTGGTAGGCTACTGATAACTTTTGACAGCGACCTCCGATTTTGATGAAATTTGGTATGAAGGTGTAAGACCAGATCTATTTTCATGAGTTCGCGAATCACCATGATCGGGTTATGGGAACGGGGTTTTATGGGGTTTCAAAGGGGTCAAAAATGGGGTTTTGGCATTTTTTTACCTTAATTTTTAAAATTCAACAATTTTAACTAAAACCATTTAAAGAGCTTAAAAAACAAACAATTTAGTATTTTGAATTTTTAACTTGGCTTAACAGGTTACGGAGAAAAGCTAAAAATAGGTTTCCAATGTTAATCTTATGGGAAATCAACAAAACCCGCCTGTATCTCGCTTATTTATTGGAATAACTTGATAAAATTTTGAATATACATTCACTAGGTAGGGTTTAACTGATATTTGCTTACAACACCCATATGGCGGCAAACCTACATACACACCCCCATGGGGCTTATGGGGAAAATTTAAGTGTCGAATATTGGTACAATTTGATATTTACCTTACCTAACTATTACATTTTCTAACAAAACAAACATTTTCTAACAACATCCAATGGCAGCAAACCTACATACTCATTCCTATGGTGTTTATGTGGAAAATACAAAAAAATATAATAAAAGTAAAATTTTAAAATTAAAATTTAAAATTAAAAATTTTAAAAAAAATTTTTATTAAAATTTTTAGTTGAATAGCAACAATGCACGGTGTATCTACTAAAACTACAAAATCTCAAGATCCTTTGGAAATTCCCTGAGTACGCAGGTCTGCTGCGACGGGGGGTATTTTATCCATGTTATCTCTTTAAGAAGTTGTTTTTATTTTTGACCAATTAAACGTATGCTAAATATTTTTAATACAAATAAAACCTGGTAGAATAGGACCAAAAACGTTTGTTTTGATACAACTCCCATGTAAGTCCCAAAGTCCTGTATATATGTAAGCCAGTAAGCCATCACGTAGTGGTATAGGGGTGTACTGACTGCACGGCGGCGGCGCTGCCAATCCTATAAGTCTTATCTGATATGGCGTCAGATTAGCATAGCTAACATGTGGGACTACAACTACCACCCCTGGATCACATTCAACTACCGTATAATTCAGCAGATTGTTTGATCCTATACTCTAATTCCGTGTAATGATAAAACAAACTGAAACAATAAAGTAATTTGTATGAATGAATGTATTAATGCACTCTAACTAGAAATTGACCCTAACCAATTTATCCAAGCTTTGCAAATACCTTAGTTGTGGGATAAAAATAACATATATACAGGACTCTATGCCAGAAAATATATTTTTTCGTCATTATTTATAATTGAAATTCTAAAATTTTAACGTTGGTCTTATGGAGTTAACAATAAAAAAAGAAAACATCTGTCCCAACTGTCAAAGTACAGACCCTTCCCTCAATACTTTAAATGAGAACAGCTGTTTATAAATATTTCCTAAATGTTTTCATTTGTGTAAATCACTACAATGTTGGCTTCATAAGAATAACATGGTAGTTTTGAAGATGTGTCAAAAGCTTTCAAATATAAGGTTGTATGGGGTTTGACTTCGGCCTCCAGGTACTCAAACAAAGCAAGCAAAAACCGAAGATTTTCATTCAAAACTAAATTTTGCCGATGTTAATTTTTATTGTATTGGTTGAATAACCGTTGTTGTCTCAACAGTTCAAGCATTCACAGACGAGTGGAAGATTAAATTGTGGAAAGTACCTTACAATTTGTACTTTAGTGTTAAATGTCTAATAAAAATCCTTATACTAATATAGCTAGAAACTCGAAACTGAATTAAAATTCTTGAGTCTTGGGATTAAATTTAGTATGACAAGTTTGAAGGTTACCAGAAAAATTACATAAAATTTACCGGTATTCTCTGCTTAACAGAGGCGCAGAATTCACAATTTTTCTTTGTATCAGAATTAAAAATCGCAATAAAAACTATAAAGGCAAAATAATCACATTATGTGTTGAAAACGCTTGGGTTAAAAAAAATGTCTTAAACCCTAATCGTCGTAGTTCCTTTTTATCTGCTTAAAAATACAATAACAAAAAACCGATGGCAGCACGCTTATATGAGAGATAGAATTAATTAATCAGAGCGTCTGAGTATAAATTAGACACGAATGTATGTGGGAAGCTTGAGCATCGGCATTAGTGTCCCTGATTGGTTGCAAAATAAACCTCTCTTCAACCGCGCATCACCAATATTAAGGGCCGTGCAGTGGAGTATTGGGCTTACACTTCAGTATCTTCTGTGCCGATCGATTTGGTTACATTTGGTACAATTCCATAGATAGATAAAACATAAGTAAAATAATCATCATGTTTGTTTCAGTGACAATGTTTTAATGGTGCCGATCATATTGAAAAATTCCTATATTTACATACCTAGCCATTTATCCCACCCAACAGTCGCATCTTAAAAAAATCTATACTGCCCGTCACCATGCAGTGTGACACCAGAGATCAAATATGCGATTGGGAGCCGTAGCCTTGGGGGTAAATTGTAATTTATAACTGAATTTTTACTTAATGGGAAGGTTTTTATTTACTACAGTCCAGAAAATAAGATGGCATTGCTATAGTAAGACAGTTTAACGATAATACTAACAATTAAAATGCACCAATACCAATACAAATTAAAAATTCCCAAAACATTGACCTATTGATGATTTATTTTTTAACAGTGAAAAATTTTTAAAATTATATCGTAAAATATTAGCGGTCAATATTCTACATGGTGATTTCCAGTATTTGCAAATACTTGTAGAATTCACATACTTTTTCTGTATTTTCAAAGTTAGATTCTTCCATACACATATGTGCTGGGGGACGGCTGATGTCTGCCAACACAAAATGCTATTTTTATCAGGTTGTAACTTTTATAAGATGCAACTTGATAACATAAAGCCTGTTCACCAACAGATATTGGTTATTTCCCTGCGAGTTGTTTTGAAACCCACTCATATACACAAACATTGATTAGTAAAAAAATACTGAAGCAATCGTGGCAGCCTTTAAAATTAGCAAAATTGTTTTACGTACCGTAATGAAAAGTAAATTATAAAATTGCTACCTACTCAAGAACATGAAAGGCACGTAAAATAATAAAAGAGTTCAAAGAGCTGTAAAACCACAGCCACTCTCTTTCTCCTCCCTTCACTTCACTCTGGCGCACTCGGTTCTTTTGATTAATTAAAATAAGATCTAAAAGATTTAAATTTTCTTGCAAATTGAATTGAATGATAATTGAGTTTTCCTCTCGGATAAATATTATTTTATTTCCTTTAATCTTTGTTTGTATACTTTTGATAAATTTAAGTGTTGTGGGCTTACTTAAAATAAATATTTAATTTGGCTTCATAAACTGATAAACCTTTGTTGTTAACAAAATATTTTTTGTTTTCATAATTTCATAATTTTTTGGGGTCTGTGATGAAAACAGGTCTTCTGTTTTATTTACCTCCATCAATCGAGTTTTATTTGGCTGAGGCCAACCTCTTTATCCAATACCTCTGTAAATTTGATACATTATATAAAAATTAAAAAAAAATAATAATAATAAAAACACCTTTAACTTGAACTGTTGTTCTCACCCACATCAATCTATAGCCCACATTACTCGAAGGAAAATATAATCTACCTCAATTTTGAGCGAAAGTCAACATATTACTCATTTTTTAGATATTTATGTAAAAAATTTAAATGGCCATTATGAAACCCACAAAGTTATTAGAAGCATAAAAAAATCTTCAATTTTAAACTCATACCATACAAAATCGTCTTACTAACTGTAAATTCGATACCTCAAGGGGGTTTTTAAGATATTATCATCAAAACAAAATAACATACACACACAAAAAACAATCTCAGAACCATGGTTATTTGTAAAGTATAATTGTCTCGATGCAAAATACAAATGAGCTAGAGTATTCCGGAGAGTTTCGGGCCACGTAATGTAAAGTACAACTTGTCCCTTTGGCATAAGATCGATCAAAACAGTAAGTTATAATTGAGTTAATAGCAGGTATGCTAACAGTTAGGGGAACTTGTGACCACTGTGATCCGGGGAAGATAAGATTCCTCATTACCGGTACAGGGCAACTATATAGGTTAGCACACTTTACTATGAAAAGAGAAATATACTTATTGTTTAGGATGGGGCAAAAGATTTCAAAATTTTCATAAGTAAAATTTAGAAATGTAAATTATTGAGAGAAAATTTAATAAATTATAAAATTACGAGTTGTTTTCCCTGTCGAAACTTGACGGAAACAGCTCAATCCATGGTGTGCTAGGCAGAACTTGCATGTTTGCTCTTCTACTCTGTATTTAGACAACAAACCTCTTGTGTTTACAATCAGCTGATTGAAATCGTGTAAAATAAATAAATTGTAAAGGTTTTAAAATGTTGATATTTTTAATTTAAGAAAGTACAATAGCGCTAAACTAAATAAAATCTGCTAATATAGAAAAGTTAAGCTTTTATTCGGTACAAAACAAACTGCGTGTAAATATACGTCTAGTAGAAGTCTCAGACAAACTGTCCAAATAAGGTTTGAAAATGTTCTATTTTCCCCATGTTAACTCTCTATAAGAAAAGTTTATTTTTCATTTTTGACCGATTTAACTTAAATATTTTCTAAATTCAAGTTGTAATATATTTAATGAATCATCTATTAATTCAATGACGTATTATTATATCTCAGTTGGAAATGTGAGTCTGAGACGGACATCGTCCGATACATAGCGCAGCGATCATACGATTTTAAATAAATCCTATTGGTCGCCGAGATCACGCCACATCCCTTCCAAACGGTCCCTATAACCACGCTAAACTCTTCCTCAGTCTCCAGCTCACCTCCATGATGGCCGTGTCTCGGTTGCCGGTAGTTATAAAGTTTAAGCCGTTTTAATTATTTCGACCTCCTTTCCATTCCACATAATGGTACCACAACACAACAATACCACAGTGCCGACGAGAAAATCGGAGTAACGCGTAACTTTTTAAAACAGTTGTGTTTTGCGCCGGCAAGTTAGCGCCGCGACGCGATCAAGTAACTCAGTTACAGTTACATGAAGTTTTATGTCGGGGGAAGAAGGAAGTGAAGACGAAGATTTTATTTTGGAACTATTATTTAGTGACTTGCAAGACGGAAATCGAAGGACAATGTCGGGAATCATCGGGAAGATGTGTGAGTTTGACTCAAACGAGGAACAGTGGGATTCATACATCGAACGTTTCGAGTTATTTTTATCCTGCAACAATATTGACGACGACAAAAAAGTGAGTACGCTATTAACTGTAGTTGGTGTGAAAACTTTTACACTTTTGAGAGACTTGTGCACTCCAGACAAACCATCTACAAAATCGTACGATGAACTAGTGAAATTAATCAAAGACCATTTATATCCGAAACCTTCATTTATAGCTGAACGTTATAAATTTAGTTTGCGAAACCAATTAGAAAATGAAAGTGTTGCTCAATATATTGCAAACTTAAAGAAACTCTCGACTCATTGTAATTTTGGTGCAAATTTAAACGATTATTTGCGCGATCGCCTGGTCAGCGGCATTAGAAGTGAAACAACAAAGCAGAAACTCCTGGCAGAGACTGATCTAACGTTCGAAAAGGCGGTATCCATGACATCGTCTATTGAAGCAGCCCAGAAAAATGCAGCACAACTAACATTCGTCGGCGGAAATGGTAGAGGCGCAGTTCACCGGATGTCATCTGGTCAACGGCGGTCCACCACGGCAGCGGCGGCGTCAGCACCCACGACGACACCGGCAGCAGCGGCGGCAACACGGAGCGTCCCGGCACAGTCGCGGCAGAATCAGCACACCAGTGACGGCAAGTGTGATAAAGTGCAGTGCAATTGTTGTGGCGAATTTGGCCATTTCAGTAAAATGTGCAAATTAAGAGGTTGTGTTTGCCATTTTTGTGGTAAGAAAAATCATATAGCTACGGTGTGCAGAGCAAGATTACTTGGTAAGTCAAGTGGAAATTTTAGTAGGCCTAAACCTAATTATTATGGTAAAGACTCATACACTAAATTTCATAAAAAATCAAAAGAAAACACATCATTATGTTAATGAAAACGTTTCTAATAAATCCACAGACACAGATGATGATGTATGCAACTTGTCTCATCTGTTCCAATTACATGATGAAAATGCTAAAAATGTCAATAGCAATAAAGTTGAACCATTGACTATGTACACTAACGTATTGTACAAAGTCAATGGTTGAACCACTTAAGGTTACAGTTGATGTCAATAATTTGCCAATAAGTTTTGAAATTGACACTGGCGCTTCAGTGAGCGTAGTAAGCGATAAGTTTTATAAAGAAAACCTTTTAGGAAATGCTTTGTTACCTAGTGATTTGTCATTAAGTTCTTACACAAACGACCCTATTGAGCCTATTGGTAAAATCAAAATTAATGTTAACTATCGTGAAAACTGTAAGAATCTAGATCTGTATGTAATTAAAAACGGAGCTCATCCTTTAATGGGCCGTGATTGGTTAAAAGCATTGAATGTGGAAATATCATTTAATGATAACACATTACTTGTAACAAAAGAAGTGTACCAAAATGAGGTTATTTTTGAAAAGTTGACTAATGATCTAGTTAGCGAGTTTCCCGAAGTTTTCACTGATAAGTTAGGGGAATATAAGGGTGACCCAGTAAAACTATACATAAAGGAAAATTCTATTCCTAAGTATTTTAGGGCAAGACCTCTTCCTTTTACGCTCAAATCCAAAGTAGAAAGAGAATTAGAAAGGTTAGTCAATGCAGATGTATTGTGTCCAGTATCACTTTGTGAATGGGGCACGCCTATTGTCCCGGTGTTGAAAAATGATGGTACAGTCAGAATTTGTGGCGACTTTAAGGTTACCTTAAATCCTTATTTAGAGATCGACCGTCACCCCATTCCTAGGGTAGAAGATTTACTTAATGAAATGCAAAAGGGTGAATTGTTTAGTAAAATTGATCTAAGTCAGGCCTATATGCAGCTAAGGTTAGATGAAAGCTCACAAAAGCTGTGTACCATAAGTACCCACAAGGGATTGTTTGCATACAAAAGAATGCCATATGGTATTTCCTCTGCTCCTGGAATATTCCAGAGAAAGATCGAACAAACTTTACAAGGTTTGCAAGGTGTAATTGTGTTCTTTGACGATATTTTAATTTCTGCTCCTGATAACGAAACACATCTAAAACGATTAAAGGAAGTCTGTCAAAGGTTAAGTAACGCGGGGTTTACAGTAAAGAAAGAAAAATGTAAATTCTTTGCTAATCAACTTGACTTTTTGGGGTTCACTATTGACAAGAACGGCCTTCACACCTCGCAAGCCAAGGAAAAAGCTATTGTTGACGCGCCAATCCCAAATAATGTAACTGAGGTTAAATCTTTTATTGGATTAATAACGTACTATGGGAAATTCTGTAAAGATCTAAGTAGTATTCTAAGTCCATTGTACAATCTCTTGAAAAAGGATGTGCCTTTTGTATTTAATAAAGAATGCATCGATGCATTCAACAAGGTCAAACAGATGTTATCTACAGCGCCCGTTCTAGCACATTATGACCCGCAGGCGCCTGTAATTGTCACAGTTGACGCTAGCAGTACAGGGCTCGGTTGTGTACTTAGTATTGTTGACAATCAAGGTGTTGAGAGACCTGTAAGTTTTAGCTCCAGAACCTTATCTCTCGCTGAGAGAAATTACTCCCAAATTGATAAAGAAGCATTAGCAGTAGCATTGACTTTGTACACTAAAGTCAATGGCAGTAGTGTATGGTGTTAGAAAATTTCATAAATATCTGTATGGACGTCACTTTACCTTAAGGTGTGACCACAAACCCTTAGTTAGCATATTTGGGTCCAAAAAAGGTTTGCCGGTATTTGCAGCAAGTAGGCTGCAGAGATATGCCTTATTTTTGTCTGGGTACGATTTTGACATACAGTATGTAAATTCCAGTAACAACAGCGCAGATGCACTTTCACGATTGTCTTTGAAATATAAACAGACTGATGATAATGATGCCTCTTGGATAGGCACATATTTACAATGTATCAAAGAAAGTTCCATCCCTTTATCATGTGAACACGTAAAGAATTGTACTCAAAACGACCCCTTGCTAAAACAAGTTTATGGTTATGTACTCTATGGTTGGCCTAGCTACGTAGCAAAAGAAAACTTTGAACTGTATCCTTTTTTCTTAAGGGAGGACGAAATAACTGTTGAACAAGGTATATTAATGTGGGGTTACAAGGTTATTGTCCCAGCTAAATTGCGTAATTTGATTTTGAATGAATTTTATGCTAGTCATTTGTGAATAAGTAAAATAAATCTGTTGCGAGATCTTATGTTTGGTGGCCTAATATCGACCGGGATATAGAAACCTTGGCCAACAGTTGTTCTTCCTGCCTTTTAGAACGAGACAATCCATCTAAAAGCGAACTACATCACTGGCATTATCCAAATAAACCCTGGGAGAGGTTACATTTAGATTACATGGGGCCTTTCCGTGGTAAAATGTATCTCATTGTAGTTGACGCTCATTCAAAGTGGTTAGAGGTATTAGAAGTACATTCAACCTCTGCAAAACAAGCTATAGATAATTTAAGACAGTTGTTTGCTCGGTTTGGTTTACCGGTATCAATACACTCAGACAACGGAAGTCCGTTTGTGTCTGAGGAATTCAAGGAATTTCTAAGGCAAAAAGGTATCAAGCAAACGCTCTCGCCTGTTGGTCATCCACAGTCAAACGGTCAGGCCGAAAACTCGGTCAAATATGCTAAACATAAGCTCAAATGTGTTTTAAGAGACAATGTAAATGTGTCAGTTGCGCTGAGCAGAATACTTTTTGATTACCGGAATTCAGTGCATAGTACAACCAATGAAACCCCTGCAATGTTAATGTTTAACAGACCACTTCGTACTAGACTAGATTTACTAAGACCAGATGTAAGTAAACAAGTTGAGAGTAAACAAATGAAACAAAGTGAGCATTATCGTGGTAGTAAAACACGTACCTTACTACCAACCCAACCAGTTGTAATCAGAGATTACCGATCTAGAGATAAGTGGATCGAAGGAACTGTAGTTAGACAATTAAGTCCAACAATGTACTTAGTTAAGTTAAATTCAGGTATATTGTGGAAACGGCATATCGATCAGCTGATAGGTATTTATACTCCTTTAATCATACAACCAGAGAGCACAGAGCATGTAACGGTACCGACACACACTCAGCCAGTCCCATCAGCTGATCGCCCCTCTCTACAATCTAACAATGATATTAAAAGCCCTGACGTCACTCGAACTCCTGTAGTACGCAGATGATCTATTTCTGCGCGCAGCTCTTTGTCCCCCGGAAGTCCATTCAGCGACACGGCTGATGTCCACAATAGTCCACCTAACCGTAGTAATGGGCAAAATATACAAACTGAATCACCTGTCTCCACTCGGAGATATCCTGTTAGAATTAAGAAACCTGTTGAGCGTTTGAATTTGTAATTTGTTTTGTTTTTTGTTGTGTTTTTTTGTTGTTTTGAGTGTCCTTTGGAATCTGTATTACCTTTAATTATTGATAGCGTATTATATTATTCATCAACAGAAAATTATTACCCAACTCATATAAATTATTGTTATTAAATAATTGTGTTAACTTATGGACATTACCATGTCAGATGTACTAATTTGAATATCTATTTAACATCAAAATTAGAGGGGAGGAATTGTAATATATTTAATGAAACATCTATTAATTCAATGTATTATTATATCTCAGTTGGGAATGTGGAATGTAGGTCTGCTGCGACAGACAGACAGACGGACGGACATCGTCCGATACATAGCGCAGCGATCATACGATTTTAAATAAATCCTATTGGTCGCCGAGATCACGCCACATCCCTTCCAAACAGTCCCTAACCACGCTAAACTCTTCCTCAGTCTCCAGCTCACCTCCATGATGGCCGTGTCTCGGTTGCCGGTAGTTATAAAGTTTAAGCCGTGTTAATTATTTCGACCTCCTTTCCATTCCACATAATGGTACCACAACACAACAATACCACACAAGTTAAACCTGCTAATTTAGGACCGAAAAGGTTTGTTTTGGTACAACCCACATGTAAATCGGCCCAGTAGAAGTTTTCAGACAAACTGCCCAAAAAGGTGTTTTTTATCTTACTATTTTAAATATATATATATATATATATATATATATATTTTATATATATATAAATAGATTAAGATCGAACAACAAAGAATGAATGCAATAGTTGTAAACACCATCTACTACCATAACTTTTTACCTTAAATATTCCCAAATATTGGAGTGGTTTAATTTAGTAAAGGACAACAAACACTAAACCATATTTTGTAAACTGAAATTGATAGAGCTTTTTTTTAATTCACTTTTGTATACAGCTAAAATTACAAGAAATGTCAGTTCCTGTCCTATACTCTAATGCAATTTCAGTTTATTGCCTGAAGTTAAAAATTGTCTCCAAAATTCTTTAGCAACTTAAATAATAAAACAAGCAGGAGTGTATTTGCCTTATTACTTCTAATAATCATACTTGTAGGCTATTTAATAACTCTATATGGAATCCCACATTTTCTCATGTAAATCGTAAAATTTGGCTTGATTCATTTGCCTTTTGTGATTTAAAGAAGATTGAGTGCTAAATTATTCGGGATCAGAATGTGTTTCAGGGGCGATCAGTCATGCTGCGTGTAAGCTATGTTGATCTGACGCCACCGGCATTAGCACGCGAAGCACTGAGTAGTACAGCCCCATACAGGTTGATTCTAACTACGTATTCTATACATACTGTATGTTCAAGAGAGATGAGATATACTTACCCATATGATTCATTTGGTCTAAATGCATTGAGAGTGACATTCAAACAAAAATTTAAAAAGCCTACGATCTATTATTATGCTATGTTTGTAAATAAATAGCCCTTAATCTAATGTGTTGGTTTTATCCAATGCTTTAATGTTCTTTTATGTGAGTAATGTTACGCTATAAAAAGTGTATAATATGTTAATGTGATCATCAGTTGATTCTATATGACAAGCTTAATGGCATGAAGATAAATTAGCAATTTTTTAAGCTTTCAAAATTAATATTACTAATTTGGAAATTGGTTGAGTACACAGGTCTACTGCGACTGGGTATTTAATATGGCTTTATGGTAATTCTCATCTGATCCACAGTATCTAGAATTATGATCTGATCCATCACACTCACCCTTTAGTCATACTCAACTTAAAAAAGCACCATAGAGTGCACCTTTGTTTCAAGGAAAGTATCAAAGTGTAAACGTTTGCTGCTGTGAAATTTAAATTTTTTTCTACTCTAATAAAGAAATTTTATAAATAATGTTCTCTTTTTTTGATTGAAATAAAAAAAATTATGTTTTACTTGTAAAGTTTCCACATAAAATTTTCATTTCCATATCATGAAACACCAAGTTTTAATTTGTGCTTTATTTAAGAGTAAAAAGTTAGTGTATAAATTACTTATGAATGTGAGAAGCTTATAGGGATAATTTTGTTCTATTTATCGTACAATTATTTTTATCTCTATTCAGGATTTTCCTAAGAGTTATGCCTAATCTATGCTAACATTCTTATTATTGTTGGACCAGCAAAAATTAAATTATTATCTCTGTAAATTACCTGAACAAAGAAAAGTAATTACAGTTCTAATTGCAAGCCATTAAAATACACAACTGAACAAGTTAAAACATAAAAAAAACTTAACACAATATTTTCATAGTTTTCATAAATTAATTCAGTTTGCAAGAAAGTAGTTCAAACATTTCAGATATTACTTTAATTATTCAAAAGAACTGAGTGCACAAGAGTGAAGTGAAGGGGAATGGTGGCTGCGGTTTTACAGCTCTTTGAACCCTTTTATTATACGTGAGCCTTTCATTTTTTGGGTAGAAAAATTTTACAATCCATTCGTCCTTTTCATCAAATACGGTTTGATACTTTAAAGGCTATGAAGTTTGCAACAGTAGGCGGTATTTGGAGAATTTTAAATTAATTGTTCCTTGCTTAGATAAGTATTTTACAGGAGATTCTTAAATTAATTGTTCCTTGCTGAGTATTTTACTCAAACAAATTAATAAATAAAACTAAACCCACAGCTAGAGAATAACTAATATCTGCAGGGAAAACAAATAAGCGTTATTTTATTTACCTATCTTATTGATATTTATATTTAAACATTACTGTTTAATGTGTATTTTCTGGGAGATTTCAAAGATATTAATATTGATAAATTAGTGTTTTTTTATGATTTAATTGAATGAAACCCCAAGAATATAAATAAAATATCTCCATTTGACAAAAATGTTCCAAAACTGACACTGTTATAGACCTATATATACATATTACACATCAGTGAAGTGTCCAAAAGTGGTTTTAGTGTAGAATAAACTAGTTTTATATACCGGTAGTAAATACAGGTAGGTAATTTAACTCAATATCAGTTATTATTAATCTGTCATTACACTATGACTTATGGAAACAACACAAAAAACTTTGCTAAATATCAGTTTTTGATACTCCAATGCAGGTTCAACGAGGGAATGTATGGCTGTAATACAGCAATAGACTGCTTGTGATGTTTAGAGCTAGAATTATCATCTATTATAATAATTAAGAAAAGCTAGGGTTTCTTTTCAACCAATCTTCTTCACACTAATGCTTTCCACAGTATTCATTTTTTCCAGTTTTTCTACTTTGACACTATAATTAATAAACTAATTGTTTCTTTAATAGAAGCAAGGTTTAAAATTAAAGTATTTTCTGTTCTGCTTATAATATATATTTTTTACAAAAAGTTTTTTATTACAGACATTTTCAATGACTTGACAAAGTGCCTACACAAATATGATTGAATAAAGTGATTCTATTCTGGTAATAGACAGTATTTTCTATTCTTGATTTTAATTTTACCATTTCTAATTAGCCTAAATCTTCATCCTATACCCTAATATGAGTAGGCCTAACATATGTTGTATGAGTGCACGTGGATCTCAAAAACGGCTAAAACGATTTTACTCAAACTTTGAAAATAACTTAGTTCTGGGATAAAAATAACATGTATATAGGTCTCTATGCTAGGAAAAATATCATTTAATTAAAATCTTGAATGTAAATTCAAAAAATGTTAACATTTGTCTTATGGAGTTTAAAATAAATGTACAAAAGAGTTGCTGTAAACAGCTGACTCAACTGTCAAAGCATAAACCACGTCTGCAGTACAGTCATGTGGTTTTTAAATTTTAGCCAGTAAATGAATTACAGAATGATATTATAATAAAAATAATTTATAGTTATTACATAGTACCTTATACTGTTTATTATGACTATTTGGTAAAAAAAGTAAAGTAAAAGCATAAAACAACAAAGCAATTTGTAGAAATGTAATTCAATTTTAAAAAAATTATGAAATTAGCTGTTAACCGTAGAGGTAAAATCCATGTGTTACAGTTTAAACAAACCCATGCCAGAGTGCAGCGCCCTTAGACCTACATTTATAAATATCCTGAAAGGCGAGTGAGCGAAGCGATCAAGCTTATTGTAAAGGTGAGTGAGTGGAGTACAATTTTGAAATAAAAGAGACTTATGGGCTTGGCATTTTAGCACACAGACTGTGAATGTATTGCTATGACTACTAAGAATTGTTTAAGTTTATTGAGCAAATGCTCGACCCCCAGGTATTTTCTATTTATACCGTAACACGTACATGCTACCGGTCTGTATTTCTACAAGGTCCCACACCGGTCTACCACTCATGGTAATCCCACCATTTTAAGACTCACTTTTGCTAGTCTGACTCAGACATATTGCTTTAGAGAATAATATCATAAAAATACTTTTAGTTAAATTTTGAATTTATTAATTATATGTGTGAATAAGTTATGTTCACCTTAAGACATAAAATTTTTAAATGTGTAATCGCCAATTTTATTTTAAACATTAAATGTTTAAATGTGTAATTGCCAATTCATTTTGCAGTTCTCCACATTCGACTGGGCAGTTTTAATTACAGTCCGAGATGCGTGAAATCAATTTATCGCACATGGGAGCCCCTGAATACCAGCGCAGAGACACGCCATGTTCCATGTGACAGGTTTTATAACGGGAATTTGAAACCGATAAACCTCACAACTGTCTGTGTTCAAACAAAATAATTTTTTTTTTAACTTTTTCATTTTCACGCATTTTTTATGTTTTAATCAACTCTGCGAAAGAAAAGTGAAGATAACATTTTTTAAACTGTCAGCCATTGTGAAAAAATTCCTAGCTTAAACCTAAACATAAATAATTCCGGCTGCTACAATGGCATCAACAATGGAAACAGTTAAAAAGAACCTTTAGAAAACATTACTCATAACAAACTAAGAATGAATATTGTTGTATTCAGTTGAATTGATTTACTTAAAATATCTACTTAAAACATAGACTATGTTTTCAGCATAGTTGGACAAACTACTCAAAGACGAGTGAAATCCTCATACATGAGTGTTGGCACCTCAGTGTTTTGATGAGACCCTATTTCAATGACGAACGATTATTTACTCTTGAAATAAGTATCAGATCAACTTCAATCTTTCACATTATATTTTTCGCATAATTTGTAGATGTCTTTTCGTTGGTGAAATTAATCTATTAGTAGAAAAATAATCTGTAATTGAATTTCCCACAAGAAATGCATTTGAGATTGTTTTAGTGGTGCTTTAATTGTTTGTTTTCAACCAATGTCCATGCACCAGACGTAGAGTGAGGATTTTATCAATATTTCCTGTTGCTGTAATACTAAACAAAATACAACTCATTATTTCTCAAATATAATTTTTTTAATGAGTATAAAAAAACTACTAAAACTTTTCTAATATAGGTTTTGGAAGAATAAATCTTATGAGTTTTGGGATGAACACAAAGGTGTCAGAAACCAGCTAAATAAGTTGATATGGAAAGCTAAAAAGTCTTACTTAGAAAGAAGCTTATCTGATTGCAAACAATCAAAAGATTTTTGGAACTGTTTGAAAAAATGTGACATATGGGGGAATAAAAAACAAAACTCTCATGATTTTACAAATGGTTTACATACCTTCTGTCATCAATCCTTGAAGTGGTAACTGGTTACCATGGTTTCGGCACTGGTTGTGCCATGATCACACCTTGCAGTACGAGAACTTAAGACTAATTCAGTCCATGGGACGTCGTTACACTCGTTACGAAAACATAAAAGTTCACAAACACGAACACAAGACACATTACGAATACGATCGCGATACACATCACCGGCCGGTGCGCTGGAGACTCAGCGCTGGATTGCGCTGGAGACTCGCTGGAGTCTCCAGCGCACCGGCCGGTGATGTGTATCGCGATCGTATTCGTAATGTGTCTTGTGTTCGTGTTTGTGAACTTTTATGTTTTCGTAACGAGTGTAACGACGTCCCATGGACTGAATTAGTCTTAAGTTCTCGTACTGCAAGGTGTGATCATGGCACAACCAGTGCCGAAACCATGGTAACCAGTTACCACTTCAAGGATTGATGACAGAAGGTATGTAAACCACTTGTATTCTACTCAATCCAGGGGCTTATACAACGAAAATGAATAAACTCATGATTTTCTCAATAAAATAACGCCAGATGACTTAAATCAATATTTTACTGCCATGGGTACATCTTGCTCTCCAAGTACTATTACAGAATCATTTTATTCTACTAATAAATTGGATAGAGCTAAAACATTTTGCTTTAAAGAGATTTCTGAGTTTGAAGTAAAAGCAATAATAAACAAAATTATAAGAATATAGGTTGTATTACCTTTTTCCGTCAGCAGTTCTAAACTTGAAACATCACACTTATGTTGACATATGTTTCGGTTTAACTAAACCATTATCAAAACACAGTACACTCGCAGATCCAAATGGTCGTTGTCAAAAGTTAAAATAAAATAATTTACACGAACACACACAAAATACACAGTACATTAAGTCACGGATAGGCCTATCACTCGCACGGGTCATGACGGACACGGGTCAGGTCAGGCGAGTGATAGGCCTATCCGTGACTTAATGTACTGTGTATTTTGTGTGTGTTCGTGTAAATTATTTTATTTTAACTTTTGACAACGACCATTTGGATCTGCGAGTGTACTGTGTTTTGATAATGGTTTAGTTAAACCGAAACATATGTCAACATAAGTGTGATGTTTCAAGTTTAGAACTGCTGACGGAAAAAGGTAATACAACCTATATTCTTATAATATTGCAGTTCTGGGGCTATACAAAATGAATTTTAAACAAAATTAATACGAAAGCTGTTGGAATTGATGGTGTTTCAATATACATGTTAAAATGTGTAAGTCCTTATATTATATTACCTCTAACGTATTAGCGAATTTCCCATAGGGAATAAGCTATTACCGTAGGTCTCATGGAAAGACCTAAGCCCGGGACCATGTTACTTTTTCGTTTTGAGGTGCCCAGAGACCAAAAATAATAGTCATTAAAAATTTTATATATATATATATATATATATATATATATATATGTATATATACAGTGTGTTCATTTTTTTATGCTCACCATTGGGATCTCGCAAACTATAAAAGTTACAGCAAAGGTCAAATTAGCAAAGTAGTGCGGAATTATAAGCTAAACAAAATGGTGTGTAAAAATCCCAGATATTTCTACTGGTTCGTTCGCTGTGCTCGAAAAACTGTTTTTTGCTCAAAACTTCTTTTGCCTATAACTTTGTTATTTGTTGAAATACAAAAAAACCTTTTAGATGAAACTTTACTGAAATTTTACCTAGATTCTGAATATTAAAACTAAATTTTTTTTACTTTAAACGGTTTTTGAGATATTTTAGACAAGTTGATTATTTTTAATACAAGTATGTAATTTTTTCATCATCATAAAAAAGAAATAATTTTTCTGATCACGAAAATACCAAATATGGCATATTTATTTATCATAATAATTATTTAATTATAAAAAATGTGATTAATAAGCAACCCTGAAATGCTAATAATGAGCATGCTTCTAACATGCGGTGCAACAATGGTGTAAATCAGCTGTTTTTCATTTTGTGTTTCATATTTTGTTGCTTACATTGTTGATCAGCTGTTTACCGGCGTCCGCGGTTCCCATAAAACGTGTAAATCAGCTGTTACATGGGATGCCGGTAAACAGCTGATCAACAATGTAAGCAACAAAATATGAAACACAAAATGAAAAACAGCTGATTTACACCATTGTTGCACCGCATGTTAGAAGCATCCTCATTATTAGCATTTCAGGGTTGCTTATTAATCACATTATTTTTATTAAATAATTATTATGATAAATAAATATGACATATTTGGTATTTTCGTGATCAGAAAAATTATTTCTTTTTTATGATGATGAAAAAAATACATACTTGTATTAAAAATAATCAACTTGTCTAAAATATATCAAAAACCGTTTGAAGTAAAAAATTTTAGTTTTAATATTCAGAATCTACGTAAAATTTCAGTAAAGTTTCATCTAAAAAGTTTTTTTGTAATTCAACAAATAACAAAGTTATAGGCAAAGGAAGTTTTGAGCAAAAAACAGTTTTTCGAGCACAGCGAATGAACCAGTAGAAATATCTGGGATTTTTACACACCATTTTGTTTAGCTTATAATTCCGCACTACTTTGCTAATTTGATCTTTGCTGTAACTTTTATAGTTTGCGAGATCACAATGGTGAGCATAAAAAAATGAACACACTGTATATATATATATATATATGTATGTGTCCCTAGACACGATAACTCTCGTAAAAATGGTCCGATCGACACCAAATTTGGTAGAGATGTGTAATCCTACGTTTATTTGGATGAGTTCGAAAACCAGACATATCGACCTACCGGAAGGGGTAGTTTTGGGGGGTTTTGTACCCCAAAAATGGGTTTTTTGCATTTTTCATATGTAAATTTAAAAAATTTTTAATTTTTATTTTGACCATTGGATTTAGCTCAAAAAAACACACAATTTAGTATTTCGAAGCTTTGCTCTATCTCCATTGGTTACCGAGATATTACAAAGTCTAAAGACAGTACATTGTCTTTTGGGGCTCCAATGTTAATCTTATGGAGAATAAGGATGTGTTAATATTTCACTTATTAACCAATATTTTTGGATGAAACTTAGTATTTAGCTTCATTTGGTTGAAATTCATCCATTTAAGGTAAAAATCTTGGTTTTTTTTACTTATCATGGCAGCAAACCTGCATACTCTTTTCCCATGTTAATCATATGGAGAATAGGCAAACTCTTTTATTTATGGACAGATATTGATGAAACTTACTATATGGCTTTATATGGTTGAAATAAATTTTTTCTATGCTAAAAATCTACTTTTAGTGTCCCCCATGGCAGCATACCTGCATACTCTTTCCCTATATCTTAAGGAGAATAGACATTTATTTCCCTATTTATTTTGCACGTGATGAAATTTTGTTTACAAGTTTAGCTGGTCAAAATTAATATTACTAATTTGGAAATTCGCTGAGTACGCAGGTCTGCTGCGACGGGGGGTATTTAATTAACAAATCATTATTTAGTGGTGAATACCCATCATCATGGAAGATAAGCAAAATATATCCGTACCCTAAAATAAATAACCCTACATCAGTGGAACATTATAGACCAATATCTATTTTACCTATTTTAACTAAAATTATTGAGAAATTGATAGCTGACTAGGTAACAGATTATATTGAAACAAACAATATATTGCCAAAATTACAATTAGGTTTTAGAAAATTTCATAGTACAAATACTGCTTTGGTTAATATGTTTAACGACCTGTTTGATGCTGATGATAAAAGCAAATGCAGTACAATAGTATCATTGGACTATTCGCAAGCATTTGATTCAATTTGTCATAAATTACTGTTAAGGAAAATGAAATATTTTGGATTTGACCAGACAGTTATAACTTGGTTTCAGTCTTATTTAAGTAATAGAGTACAAATGGTTGAAATAGAAAACAAAATATCAAATCCCCTTTTGAAGAATAGAGGAGTACCTCAAGGGAGCTGCTTAGGACCTCTGCTTTACATTCTCTATACGGCAGATTTAGATGATCAACTTAATGGGAAATCCACTCTATATATGTAAGCAGACGATTGTCATCTTTGTTATTCATACGATCCAAAAACTTGTCAAAACCGCATTTAACACTATAAATCTTGATTTGCAAAATATATTAGTTTGGTCTTCTAACCATGGACTTAAATTAAACATTTCTAAATGTAATGTAATTCATTTAGCAACAAAAATAATTAGGTCTTATATTAAAACAGAAAATTTAAAAATAAAAATAAGTGGAAGTGAAGTTAAAGTCAGTGAAAAGGTCAAACTTTTAGGAATTATTTTAGACTCAGAGATGAAATTCACAAACCATATAAGTAATATTTGTCAACGTGCTGTAGGAAGACTCCGTGCCCTATACAGATACAAAGACCTTCTACCTGAAAGCGCCAAAATTAAAATAGTAAAATCTCTAATTATGCCAATGTTTGAATATTGTTATCCAGCTTATGGCAATGGATTAAACAAAGAAGAGAGTAAACGAATAGAAAAAATACAAAATTCAGCTATACGATATGTCTACAGTTTAAAGAAATATGATCACATTACAAACTATAGAAAATTTGCTCAACTATTACCTACAAAAATTACATGTGAAATTTTAACTATATCCATGATACACAAAACATTAAAATTGAAAAAACCACAGTACCTTTATGAGAAATTGGCTTACAGAATTGACACATCAAATAAATCCACAAGACAAAATTATCAATTGCACATCCCAAAAATAAACAAAGAAATTGGAAGAAAGTGTTATAAATTTTATGCACCAAAGATATATAATGCTGTACCGAAGAATATAACCGAATCAGAAACAAATTCAATAACGAAACAGTTGAAGATACACTACGCAGAGAAATATTTATAAATTATTGTAGAAATCACTGTAAAATTATATTAAGTAATTTAGTAGAGTTGTTCTGAAAATCAGTTTTACTGAGAACCGCTCAAATAAAGACGATTATTATTATTATTATATGCAGTAATTACGTGTGAATTAATAGATATGTTAACTTGCAAAAATTATATTTATAATTGCCAATCTTTTGTTCGTTCATCATTTTACAAAAACAATAAACTTACTCCTCGTCCTATAAGATATACAGTGTATATATTTTTAATTTTCAATATCATAAAAATGTACTAGTATAGGTGTTATGTATATAAATAAAAAAATTAAGGTTGAAGGTGTTGTCTAATCAAATCAGAGACCTGGAAAATGTGAATTGGTAGGCGAATGGAAATTTGATTGTAAGGGATGGGGAGAGTTCGGGTTGTGGAAGTAACTGGCCACTTGAGACCCCAAATTCTTTTGAGAGAAGATTAAATTATTTTCACTTCTCACCTGACCTTACAGTGTCTCACCCAATCATCTTTAATGTCTGGAAAGTCTGTCCACATTTTGCTGACATTAAATGCTGCAAGGCCAACTGAATGAGTCACGGAGTGTCCAAGTAAGCTGTAATGAACTAATAACTTTCAAATATTGCTGTTCTCTCTCATACGTTATGGTACATTAACCTCAATAATGTTCAAAAATTAAATAATACATTAGTGTTTTATTTTCATTCGGTTAGGTGAACCTGTATTTATGTTCTCCTGGCTGATTTTGATGCAGTTTTGATAACTCTACCGTTTTATTATTTATAGGAGGCGGAGGGTGGTTTGCGCTTTCAGGACTCTTCACTGTCAGTATACCATAAGTTTCTCCAAAAGAAAAATAACAATTTTTACCTGAAAATGGGATTAGATTATGACTTGAATAACCTGTACCCCTCAATATTTGGATAAAATAGAAAAAGGTTAGCTGGACTTGCATCCAACTAACTTGTTAAGTATAGGAGTACACCCCTAAGTGAATATTGAGGTTTAAATGCTTCATAATAATTATCAAGTTAATTTAACCCTGCAGTGGGACATCATTTTTGACTTCAACTGTTAAATTCGGACTGGGAGACTGACTTTTGCATATTATTTTTTATGTGTATTAAATACTGCAACTTTTTTTTAATAAAATTTGCATAACAATATTGGAGTACTAGGAAGATAAATGCAGGGTATTTATAGTGAAAGACTCTTTTGAAAAGGTAAAAAAAATATTTCAGAACATGTTTTTTCACAAAATTTGACATTTTGAAAAATAAATTTTTAATTAAATCTAAAAATTGAATATTTGGGCAATTTTTTTATGATTACAAAGGTCCAAAATTTAAATTAAATTGTTAAAAAAAGAGAAAAATGTTCAATGGTTTTCTAGAAACGCGTTTAGAAAAGTACCAAAAAAGTTTAATTTTAGTAAATATACCAAGTCAAATAAGTCCTTACTTCGGTGACATCAATCTGTGAAAAAGTTTTTTTTTTTTAACTTATTGTACGATAAATCCAAGTAATTATGTGTACTGTTTCTCAATGTTATGGGCTTGCAATATTAATTGTATGAACTGGTGACGGCGGTCCAACAGACCAAAAATTAGCGTGGCAAGAACACAAGTGGTGACGTCGGTGTACCAGACGGCTCAAGTTTTTAGTAACTTTGGTATTTGGGACTGCTCATGGCTGCTGTGCACCACCACCTCACCTCAAAATTACACCCCAGCAGCTGAAGACACACCCAATGGAGTTTTTTGCATAACTCAAGCAACAGTTGAACTTAGACTGAAATTAGGATTGGTCACAGAGACCGTGCGTCACCACTGTAGGGTTAATAATATTTAATGTTATAAATATAATAATGATTATACTAAATAATATGTGGGTAAAAAATAACAGTTACTTTTGAGAACAGCCAAACGTATTAGCTTGCCTATCAAAATGCATCTACAGCAATTAGATCTCATTACCCCACTATCTTTTAAATTTCAGAATTAATCTCCTCTAGTATTAATTTGCGACAGGGAAAGAATAGTACAAGATCCCTGAATAAAATGTCACTGTTTTTATACCCAGGAAAAGTTCAAAATTTCTGAAGCATTAACTAGATATTTGAGCAACATTATAACTATAAACTTTGGGTACTTGTTTGTTTTATAGATGCTACAAACTTTTTAAGTAACGTATACTCATTAAATAAATGCATGTTTAAACAGAAGAGAATTTAATGACCACTGTGTAAAAATTACACGTTTTTATGTTGATTGGTTTTTGGATTGTTGTGAATCTCTGAATCACAGAGAGAATCTCTGTTACTGCATCTCTGCCCACGGCCATGACACTGGCTCACTAAATGTACTTAACAATTTTACAGTAAGCTGCCAGAGTAAGTTGGGTATTTTTTTGCTCAATATGTCCGAAATACTTTAACAGGTTCGCTGCTGAAATGATTATCATAAAGATTTGGAGGAGATAACATTTATTTTAACTTGTCAAACCATATAAAAGTAAGATTGTCGATTACAGATTGAATATGGTGCCCAAAACAGCTGTTTTTGCTATTTCGAAAACGTGCAACGGCGTTCCAAGTGTGACAACATCCCGGATAGCACCTCAGCTAATGGCAACAGTATTCCCTGTACTATGTTCACATTAACAGTGTAACTGCCACTTCCTCTCTGTGTTTGAAAAAGACACTACACAGATAGTCAAAATATAACAGACTTTTTTGTGTTTTTTTGTGTGTTTCTGTCAAGCTCATCAATACTTTTAAGGGTGAGTTAGCCGTGTCCTATCTTTTTCCTACAAAAATAATAACAAAATACTTTATTAAAGTCAAGCTTAAAGTCAGCAAATTGCTACACAGTAACAAAAAATACATTCGAGAACGGCGCCCAATCATCCCCTAAGATGCAACCTTGTTCGTTCAAAATTAATGAAAATCTAGTAATCTAGTAATCCAGACACTAATCAAGTAATTTTGTTAATTATATGATCAATGTACACAGAACCAAAAAAGTAAGGGACCTTCTTATGCAAAAGTGAGAACGCCACATCCGAAACATATATATAACACCAACAAGAAATAGTTGTTATTTCTAATTAGTTGAAAGGAAACAGCTAGAACTTTTTTTTACATGAAATGTCCCTAATACTTGGGTTCTCGAAACCTAGATAGATTTTGGTTAAACTTTGCATTTGAGTGTGTTTTGGTCCAAAAATAAATCTAAAACAATGTCAATCCCAGGAAACCTCGCTTTTTGTCTGAAAGTCAGTTTGAAAATTGCAATTTTTTAACTTTGGTCTTATGGGTTGCCAACATGATGGCAACGAAATAACAACGAAAGAGTAATAAAAATACAATAATGCTAATTTTAAGAGCAATGGTTTTGAGACAGCTGTCACATGTGAAAAGGTATAGTTGGCATGGACTTCAAAGCCAGGTTGGTTACCAAGACATGATAAAAAAGGTACTTAAAAACCAACGATTGTGGCTCTGTTAACCCGGTACTCAAAGTGTAAACCAAGATATGTAACTGAAACTTCCTCAAAGGCTTAGTCATCTATTGTGGTGAATTTTCATAGCTTTTAACTTGGCAGCAATGCAATTTGATATAGTTTGTTTTATTGTAAATATATAATTATAATATAAACTTAGTATAAGAAATATGCAACAGTACGAAAAACAATTTTACATATGTGAGATGGAAAGCGAAAAGGGACCTCTTGTCGGCAATTTCCGATTTTGAGTTATTGATATTTTTATTATCTCCTTAAAATTCCTAACAGTTTGGTGCAAATTTCATGTCTCTACGATTTTTTTTGTTTGAGTTATGGACGTTTGAACTTTCTCGAAGTGTGAAGGGCATTTTCAGGAAAATGCCCTTAAAAAGTTTAAATAAACTCAGAATCTTTATTTTTCGTATTTAAGCGATGATGTTGGTATCAATACAAAGCTTATAATGTCCTCTTTAGGAAGAACACTAGTAGTTTCCTCAACGAATGCTAGAATTTAGGCTAATACTGTGTTTATTGCAACATGCTGTGTTTATTGAGTACACAAGGGTATTTTCTGAAAAGGGACCTCTTGTCGGCCCAGTGTTATATCTCCATAACGACAAGAGATACCTTTTCAAGGCTGAACATTTACTGCTGCCACATTGTTGTTTAAATGTTTTATCCAATAATTAGTTTAATGTAGTCAAAATAAACATCCTAATTAGTCCTCAAACACACCGTAATCCTCCGCACTTACGTTGCCCCCGACACCCAATTCGTTTAATATTTTCAAAACTTTATCCTCACTCTTACTCATTTCGTTGCCGAACTAATAAACAACTAACTATAAGCCGAACTGATAAACAACAGTGTCACAATACTCCAATCAGAGGCAGTAGCTGGGGCAACAGCTGTTGGTTGCAACCACGGTACCCATTGCTACCAACCTTGTACTTTACAATAAAAATGCCCTAGGTTCATTAATGAACTATCCCGCTTATCATTGATAGAATATTGTTAGTTGATAATTACTGATTAATTAATTACAATAACGTAATAACTGTCCATTGTTTAAAGGACTGTATAGGAAAGTCAAAGTTTTGTAACCAAAACCTCGGTTATAGAAAAGGTACCTCTTGTCGGGCCCGTATTAAAATAATCAGACGATGTTCTGCTTTCACTAGAACTTCGTCCTAGTTCTCTAAGTGTCCGCTAGAATTCAGGAGAGACTCATTTTTGAACCAATGTTTCTTTACGAAGTGTGTTGTTGAAAAGGGCCCTCTTGTCGGCCATGTTATTTTCCCATAAGCGACAAGAGGTACCTTTTCTCAGGGCATGCAGTGACTAACAAAATGATTTATGTCGACTTGTTTAAGCTTTGATTCGACTTTTTAACCGATATACGCCTTTTCTACACAAAATATAGATTAATAATCGATAAAAAACCGAAAATCGATGATTTGGACCGAAATCGCTGTATTTAGCTGTACTGCAAATTTTACTTTGCCGACAAGAGGTCCCTTTTCGCTTTCCACCTCACATATATATTTAAACTAAGGTAAAAAAATTTGATAAATTTGGCATTATATTGCATATGACTTAATCATACAGCTTATTTCATGACTGTGGAGCTAAGTTCAACTACCCAACTCCCAGACCTTGGCCTATTTAAAGTTGTCCAGACGGTCGTATATTATATGATTCACTGGTATCAGGGACCTTTTTATAAATTAGTGAAGTATTTCTGACATACTGAACAATAAAATACCCAACCTAATTGCCGCAGCACTATAAACTACAGTAAACTCTCTCCTAACAGGCTCCCGCTTTAACCGGCCTACTTTGTCACAAAACCAACATCCTTTTAACCAGCCATTTTAAACATAATGTCGCTTTAACTAGTCTTGTTTCACAAGAAATATTGTTATTATATCCATCTTTCAAATGATTTTCACTTCATAATGAACTCAATTCCAGAAAACAATCCAAGCAAACTTCCCTGAATCGAAGTGAGTGCTACCAGAAGTGAATACGTTTCTATACCTCCATTCCAGTTGATTTTGGTGCCAATTTTGTTTTTTAAGTTTAGTCTTGTCATTATATGTTTAGATGTGATTTGTTTTGTTAGGGTAAAACCAGAAAAATATGATTAGGATGTGGGTAGGTAGCAGGGGCGAACCCAGGATTCAATTTCGGGGGGGGATATTTTTGCGGAGTGGTAACACCGGGGGGTTGGGTGGTATGGAATACCCCCCAAGAACATGGCGGGTCCGGGGGGCCTCCCCCGGAAAATTTTGGAATTTTTGAAGCTAAATGGTTAGTTTTAGTGAATTTCAGAAGCTAAAATTAATTTAACTTTATGCAGACCTCTACTCCACCAGAATTTGGAGTGAAACTAATGGGCTTTGAAAATTAAATAGAGGGATCAGGCTATTTTTTAAACTTGGAAAAAATGTTTTGACTTTATATTGCGACTGGAAATAAATTACATTTGGAAATAAAGTAAAAAAAAACTTTTATAGTCTAAAGTTTATTAAAAACACCAAAACACATTACTCATCAAGAGGTAAATACGCGATTTATCTATAAGATAAGACACAGAGTACAGAGTCAGAGTTAATTATAGAAATAAATAATTTTCGTTTCAAAAAGTAATACAATTGTAACTTAAAAGTATTATATTAATTTAACAGTGCATATATCAAGTCAAAAGATATCGTGTCTTCTTAAAAAAGAATCTAGATGTCAAAATTCAAATGAAGTACAGTAAATGATAGTCTACAGTCTCTAAGAAATTCAGCAAAAGGTGGCAGCACTGCAAGTAAATTAGAGAGCGCTTAGAACCAATTGCAAGAACTCGACAGTGCCGACGTGACGCTTTGTATGAACTCGTCAGTAATGCCAACGCACAATTAATAACGTTTTAATTTCCAAAACTAAAATGACCTGTTTTGGATGTAATATTACAGTTTTGTCTTTTTGCATTGTGAAATTAAAACCCCTATTACCCTATTCTTTATGTAAGTTGGCGTTTATATCTGTTTATAAAAGTCTGGTGTATTAAAATAATATTTTAACCATTTATCAGAGATTATTTTTATTTTTGGAGCATATTTTTTATTTTTTATCCTCCAACATTTCGGGGGGGGGATATATCCCCTTTATCCCCCCCCTGGGTTCGCCCCTGGTAGGTAGTTATAATAAATTCCATATAGTCTTTAGTGTCATTTTTCATCATATTCCAGCTATAGAGAACAACAATTTAATGTTGTTAATTAGTCAATGGTTTAACCGGCCAATTCATTATCTGGCCACGGTTTGGCCTCGGAGTGGCCAGTTAAAAGGGAGTCTACTGTAATGGCATCTGAGCAACAAACAAGAAATGGACTTTTTTTGGGCTACTAAGTCGCATGATTCAATCTAATCAGTTACCTGTTTTGTTACAATGAGTCTCTCTTAAATCACGCTTAAGTCTCAGCATTTTAAAAACATATAATTTTATTTATTTGGGACCATATTTGGCACTGGCAGAGCGTTCTTTCCTACAGATGTTAGAGGCATTCTGTCAAACAGCAAGGGGTTAATATTTCCCTGGTTTTGGGCAATGTTCAGACACTTATTACACTTGAAACAAGGAAGATAAAGGTATAGAATATGTTGCTTTATCTCCTTTAAACTGTTTCCATCATACCCTTGCGATAAGACATTGTTTTCAGAACAGTGAGCTGTGATGGAAACTAGTAAATTCCCGATGGATTGGGTTAACAGTCCAGAAAATAGCACTTTTTGGACTATGTGTTACTAAACAAGTTAATCAATTTTTATTTGTACTAACAGCTGAAAATAATTCAAATACAAGATAAACAAAGAACAACGTAATAGGGGATTTATAGGTCAAAATTTATTAACTTTTATCCAAACTGTATATTTACTATTGGTGGAAAGTGGTGTACCAGTGCTCGATCGAATTCAAGTACTCAACCTTGCCCAGGTAACGACTACTTTCCAGGCTAGTGACAAAATACACTATTTTCTAATTTTTTAAAAACAATTTCACAGTAAATATTGTTGCTAATTACCATAAACTTAGTAAAAAATGCATAAAATAAGAGCTACAAGTATTAGCAATAAAGAATGATGTGAAGGGAAAGAATAAAGGCTTTTCAAAACATATTTATAAAACTCTTTAATGTTTGCAAATTAATAAATGTGTCTGTTCATTTCGAAAGCCAGCACAAGTACTCAGAGCTCATCTCTGTCAATAACAACAGTTAGGAAATACCACTACACAAAATAAACTATCATCATTTAAATTAAGATAAACAGATTCAACTATATATTTTATAACACATACAACAACATGGAAATATCAACAAAACATTTTAAATCAATTCGCATTAAGGATTTTTATTTCATTTTATTTTTTGCAATACATCGGCATTACGTCAGCACTCACTCGAGAACATTAATGAAGATGGCAGTTTTGTGTTCACTTCATTCTTGAGAAATCGGGTATTTTGGTTATTGTCACTAAATAGTATATATAGCGGGGCGGCGAAACCAACTTATTTTGAAGGGGGAAATTCTGCAATGACACCATCGAATCTTAGTTCACCGATTGCGGTATTAATGTTTAACACGTCGTTACTACACTTTAATAATGAATATCAACTTTTATACACAGTATTTTAATGAACATCTTTTTTATATATAATTTAACATGCGGACATGTTTGAAATCGTTCTTTCCTGAACAAATATGGGTCACACTGGCACTCGCAAACGATGCAAAATAAAAGGACTGTTTTAAAATATTTACAATGCAATTATTAAAAGTGGTATTCGTCTACTAGCATAACATATTTCCATAGCATTTTCAGTTAAAAGAACAATGAAGTACTTTGTAACAACACGGTCAAACTAACCTAAATATACATCTAAAATCTATTTATCATGTACGTAACGAACGGTACGGTACGGTATCTGTTAGCAAGTGTGACAGAGAAAGCAAGAGTGGCTGCTGCAGAGCGGAATGCTGTGTCTTCCTCACTCTACCTTGAGCAAGAGGGAGGGGCTCCTGCCATAACATTACAGTACTTGGAATGGTTCAACACGCGCACGCGCAACACTTTTTAAAATATTTTTAAAGAACTAATTTTTAAAACATTAACTTTCTATATATTTATAAACAAACTCATAACTTGCGATTAATATGTAATTTCTACATAATCTGTTATCGTATATTACGTTAAATTCTTACATTAGAGTCAATAATTTATTAATATCTTTCCTTACATCTATGATCCAAAAATATTGGACTCGAAAACAGATGTGGAGGTCGGCTGTGGGGCCATTTCATGGCTCTGATCCCGGCCGACGCCACACCGACCGTGAACGGTATTCTACAACTGACTAAAATAAAAGTAATTTGTTCGTAAAACGTCGACACCTTTTGCAACTGAGACTTTGCGTATTCTGGCACTTAAAAAAATAATATCATAATGAACAACTCGCGCGAGTCCTCTCTCGCATTTTATAAAAGACATAATATCTATAAATATAATAAAAATGATGATGATGACGAAGAACCTAATAAATGCTGCAGTAGGTGTTGAGGAGTGGGATGTTGCACTAGCACTGTTGTAGCACTTTTATTTGTCCCTAATGGTTGCCTACTAAAACGTGGCACAGGCTCTCTAGTAGTAGGTTTCTTGCTCCAACCAGCCACCTGGGTTTCTACGCAGGTAGAAACGTCGCACTTCATCGTATATGAAGATAGAGATCATGAAGGGTATTGCTGGTAACCACCAGACGAACCTACAAAAACACACAATACAATTAGTCCACATTCATGGTATGTGACAATTTCCTTTTGAGATTTCCCATATTGATTAAACTTTTTTCTGAAAATCAAAAAAAATATTATTATAAAAAAATTTAAGATATTACTTTTTAATGAATTTGTTAAAATTTTCAGATATTATATTCTACCAACTTTTATTGCATTATTAAGTGGGGAAATCACAAAAAAAAAAACAAAAAAAACTCTAAAATCATTTGATTTATTAACATACTTGATCCTCTTAGCTTCTATAAATCACTGTTAAAACAAATATTTCAACTTAACAAAACAAAAATCTACAGAATCTTTAATGAATATTAGTTTGATTTAATACACCCCTATACACAAAATAATAATAAGGTATCACATCAACAATAATTGTCATCAGGTTGCTGTTTATGTGAAAAACTATTCTACATTAAAAAATGAAGATTTATAACAGTTAGATCCTTATAAATGTTAGTTTAAAGTGCTGCCAAATATTGAACTCATTTTTACAAGAACACTGCTACATACAGGGTTAGGCAAAAGTCTGGACACCCCCAGTTAACTTTTTAACGCGTTGCAGTAGGAAAACCAAACTCGGCACATGTTAACAACATGAAAAACTGCACTTTTTCATCAACTATACAACTTTGCCCCTGCACCCAAAATGGGGTATTTTGGGGGCAGCCCCAAATTTTCAAATGTAAATCCCTATTGAGTGAGCCCTCATTTTAAACGGTCTATCAAGACAAATTAAATGGCGCAAACCAGAGGTCGATATCTCACCCCTAACCAGCCATTTCAAAATTTGAGATGGGCAAGCAAGTATAAGTCTGGACACCCCCAATTAATTTTTTAACATGTTGCAGTAGGAAAACCAAACTCGTTAAAAAACATGTTAACAACATGAAAAACTGCACTTTTTCATCAACTACACAACTTTGCCCCTGCCCCCAAAATGGGGTATTTTGGGGGCAGCCCCAAATTTTCAAATGTAAACCCCTATTGAGTGACCCCTCATGTTAAACGGTTTATCAAGAGAAATTGAATGGCACAAACCGGATGTCGATATCTCATCTCTAACCAAAATGGCAGCCATTTTAAAAATTCGAGAAGGGTAAATTGACATTTGTTAAAATTAAATCGGAAAATAGCTTATTAGAATTTATAATTTCTGGAATTATTTTAGAATTGAACCTAGTAGCAGAAATGAACTAGTAAGTTCAATTCTAAAATAATTCCAGAATTTCTCAATTCTAAAACAGCTATTTTCCGGTTTAATTTCAACAAATGTCAATTTACCTTTCTCGAATTTTAAAATGGCTGCCATTTTGGTTAGGGGTGAGATATCGACTTCTGGTTTGCGCCATTTAATTTGTCTTGATAGACCGTTTAAAATGAGGGGTCACTCAATAGGGGTTTACATTTGAAAATTTGGGGCTGCCCCCAAAATACCCCATTTTGGGGGCAGGGGCAAAGTTGTATAGTTGATGAAAAAGTGCAGTTTTTCATGTTGTTAACATGTGCCGAGTTTGGTTTTCCTACTGCAACGCGTTAAAAAGTTAACTGGGGGTGTCCAGACTTTTGCCTAACCCTGTATATAAAGTAACAGTGAACAGCCCTCACGTGTTGTCCCCGCAATCCTCCCTTGGTACTAATTCAGTAACTTATAATGAATAACTGTTGTTATAAATCTTCATTCAGGAGTACTTTTTAATTAATAAAATAATAAAGTTGAAATAATAATAAATAGTTTCAATACATACCACTTTGGTACTGTAATATCAGTCTGGTGAGAGGGTTTCTAATGTAAATACCAGGAAATGGATTTTAGGATATTCATGAGACTTGACAAAACAAGTCTCAGTTGAAAAGATCCAATGTGAAGTGGGTTTATTTATTAAATCAATTAAACTTATAACAAATTTACTTAAAAATTAAGTTGTAAGAAAAGCACACATTAATATTGAATTCCAAAAAATAAATTACTAAGCATTTGGTAAAAGTGTACAAATAAATAATGATACATTATATATTATAGAATAAAGCACAAATCGGGATTAAAAATAAAACATGGTAAAATTAATTCATTTTTAGTAAAACATAGTTAGTAGCAAGATTTTTATTAATCTGAAATTGTAAAAAAATATTCCAAATATATTTAATACACTAGTGCAGATCTCAAGTAATAATAAAATGCTGTTGGTAAAAAACTCTTTATTTCTTATGCCTTACTATTTATAAAAATTTGTCAAAAAATAAAATTTATTATCTTTAAAATTGTTGAATAAGTTGTACCAGTTGTTAAGAGCTGGTAATGTGTGACTTCCACCACCGATTCCCCATGAGGAAAATCCAACACAATACATAAAACAGAGTTAATGTTAACAATAAAAAAAAAATCAAAGACAAACAACCAAAATATATAAACAAAAAACATAAAAACAACACAAGTAACGAAAACAAATCTACACAAACCAACAGAAAAAAATCCATGTTAAATATGAATGTAATCACTGAAAATTTACTCCAAAGACAATATTTTTTTTTAATCAAACCCTTACATAGCTTACTGACTAGTCCAACACTACGAGCATAACAACTTAGAATATGTAAATAATGAAAGCAAAAGAGACAAGTGAAGAGCAAAACAATAAGAATTACAGAGAGAGAAAACTGCATATATTTGTAACTGGAGCAAGTGAGAAACTTGAAGCATATAAACTAGCAGAACAATAGTTGAGAGAAAAAAGTGAGAAACTTGAAAACGGCCTCCCAGCTTACACTTATCGTGACAAATCCTGTCTGCGAGTACAATATAATAATTTATGAGCAAAACGGCATACAAGACTGCAATAATGTGGATGAATGATGTAAAACCATGTGTGTATGACAAAAATTCCCAAACGGGAAAACAAGCTGATAAACCATAGCACCCCTAAAATATTCAAGCTGAGAAAACATAATTTATCGTTGGTTTGAAACTAAAAAAACTATGAATGAGTGAAAAATGATTTTGAAATAATTATGAATGGTGGTTTCATCGGTAAACAAATGATAAAACACATATTCTCCATAGCATGTTTACAAAAATGCCTGACACCAACCAAAGCTGCACTGCAAGAAAACATTAGACAACAATAAAGTGGTTTTTATTTTATTTGAAAGCGGATAAAATTTGTCTTCTTTTCATCTTTCTAATAACAAAACATACTTTGAGAAAAAAATGATGTTTACAATATAAATAATGCTTCATATATCTTTCAGAGTTTTGTTGTTATTTCACAAAATAAACTGTGTGTAGTGCTAAAATTTGTTCGGTTTTGATAGTGTTACAGTTGAAAAATGCAAGGAAGAGGAAAAGTTTCCTCCCCCTAGGTTCGGAATGGGGCCCAAAGTAGTTGGTTTAACACGTTCGCGGCTAAGCATTATTTGAAGACCCATCCTTTCATCCTGAAATTTAAAAAATTGTAAAATCTTACTTTTGTACGAAGTGATGCTACAGGTACACTTTCGAATACTTGTATTTTGTTTCCAGTAGTCAAAAATGACGTCAGCTTCGGTAGATAAGTTTGTAACCGGTAAAGTCGCACAGTGGTAGTGACTTTACACTTGGAAACTCTAAATATTAAAGGTTTTATCTTATAAATATTAATGTGGATAGTTCTAGGTATGTTTTACTTTGAATATTTACTTTAAAAAATAATCCAACCAATAAAAAAAAAATTATTGATGGATATTTGAAAGTTGTACTCCAGATTGTCAAGGCCCGACATTTTGTGTCCATAGTACTGCTAAAACAAACTCTTAATGAAAAAAAAAAGATAAAACCACTAAACCAACCCTAAAAGCACGAAAAAATTATAAGATAATTAGTTCCTCATGTGAACAGATTCGCGACTGAGTCACAAGTTAAGAATCAGCCACAGCATCCAGGATACAGCACTGTCAAAGCACTCGCTCAAATCCTAACTTTGAAACAAAGTAATTTGTAAAGTTATAAGACATGGCCACAAATGTAGCCACTGGATTAGGATTGAAACACAGGTGGCTACAATTGTAGACACGTAGCCGCAAACATGTTAACCAACACTTTTATATATATATATATATGCTTGTGATGGCTTGAGCCAGTAATGTTCATCTTAGACATATGTAGTGTTAAAGTATGACTTATAAATTTATTTAAAATTCCAAGATTAAAGATGTAATGGTGATATTTTTAAGTTGACACACGATAGTCTGTCACGTAACAATCCAACACACTCAGAATTCCGATGCCAAATCTAGCACTGTATCAGGCGCAACTTCTAAAATACCCCTCGAACAGAATGACACACAAATTTGGTTGATGTATTATTTATTGATAAAAATTCAATGAAACAAGGCATCATCAGTTCGTTTACCAATTGGTTTGGATTTACCATTTTGCACTAGGTGAAACTTAATTCTCAAATAATTCAAGACAATTAATACTCTGCCTAACCTATAACAATAAATCATTGAAAAGTAGACCGGTGCCTTAAAAGGATTTTTTTTTTGTTTTCCTCATTAGGGGAAAGCCAAGTGTAAAGTTTAACAATATTGTTTAAATTCAGTTTTTTTTTTTTTTTTTTTTTTTTTTAAAAGAGGTTGGCGGACCTCTTTTTGCCTTACTTTGCCCCGTCCACATAGACTATTGATCTGTGCGTGGAACGTATTAGACAAAGTAAGGGGGTGAGCCGCTACAGTACAAGGTGAAAGGTACTGATAAAAGTCACTGGCAGAACGCGGATTCGAACCCACGACATCGCTGCCATGGTCCCGAAGTCCGGCGCCCTAACCACTACGCCACCGACTCACCCAAAAAATGATAGTATAATAAAACTAATCTTTGGTAATCCAAATTTTTGGCAATCCGACACTCCTACTTAACTGGCAGATTATCATCTTTCAACTGTATATTTTTATATTTATATTATTCATTTACACTATTAATCAACAACTATTTTCTTCAATTTTTATTTTTTTACATTTTAAAATATAATTTTAATTACACCAAACACAAACATAACATAATTTTTTTGTTAAAATAATGTATAGGAGACACTAAGTAAAAAAAAATAATAATAATTGAAACTTATTCTTGGTTTTACTCATTATATTTACAAAGTCTATTGTGACCAGGATTATTTCAAACCAAAATAATATTATTTTTTCAATGTTGTACATTACAACATACAAGTGATTTTAAATAATGCAAATCCAAAACAATTCATGAAAACAACAATAAAATTCGTGCAAATGTTAAATGCAAGACATAGTTATATTAAAACAGTTAATTTTTTACAGACAACCATTTGTTAGAATAGATTAAGTACAAACATATTCTTATAAATCATTTTGTACTCTGTTCTTATATCATTAGATGGTTTATTTATGTTACAAAATTAAATCTATGTTAGGTAGTGTTTCAACGTTACTAAATAGTTTTATTAAATTTGTGTATTTAACTAAAACAATGACAATGTGTGCATAATAAGGTCTTAAAACCATTATTATTTTGTTGATCTGTTTTGGAATACAATAGGTTAAGTTTTAAAACCTACCATCAATTTGTTTTTCTGTTTAATATGCGACAATTAAAGCTATAATTAAATAATAGGGCCATAAATCAACAATGAAATAGTTTATCAGTATGCTATTGGGTCAAATAATATTCTAAAATACCAAAACTGCAAGGTGTTTCTAAAGGAAGAAACTAGCTATAACAAGAAAATTGAATCAACTATAACTCTTCAAATCTAAAAAAAGGTTAAGGAGGTTAAAATTCAAAAATCCTAAACAATTAACACCAGTTAGTATAACACGAAACCACCAACATTCCAAACCCATCCTTACTGTCAACAAATATACAGGTGTTTAGGCTACTTCCCCTTACAAGCGTTAGGAAATGCAGAGAAGTCAAGGCAAAGACAATACAAGAAGACAGCACTGAGAGCCAACCAGGACCAAACCAGAACCAAACCGGAGTGACTTACTTAAGAGGGTACATCCTAAGGCCCTTGTCCATTCCTGGTGTGTATGAAAGGAAGCAAGCCAGAGCCGTTTCAAACACTAAACCGAAGTTCAGTGCCCAATTTCTGAAACATTGACAGCATTTTTGGTAAATATTACATGTTTAACACATGATTAGAGCGGGACTTACTTTAGAGGGTACATCCTAAGGCCCTTGTCCATTCCAGGCGTGTACGAGAGGAAGGCTGCTAGAGCAGTTTCAAACACTAAACCAAAGTTCAGGACCCAATTCCTGGAACATTTGTGTAATATTATGTTTGATATTATAAATTATAAAGAAAATTTCACGTAAATTATCATGAGATGTGCGTTCTTTACGAGTTGTAAGCAAAATGTTCAGAAAAAAAGATAAACTTAAAAGCCAAACGATTTCTAAAACTAATAAGCCAGCATTATTTCAATAATGTAAAGCATATATACGGTTAACACGTTGAGTGCGGGGTATGTTAATTAACGTAGTGTGTCAGCAGCACAGCAGCGACCTATTTTATATTATGTAACGCTCCCGCTAAAAACATATTGGTTCAGTGTGAGCTTAGTAATCGCCATCAGAGGTTGTTACACTCACCGTTTGTTGTGCCAATCTATGTGCTCACTTAGGTGTAGTTCGTTTCCCGGTACTGCCTTTTTTGTTCGGGTGGGAGTGCACAAAATGATAGTGTTATCTACAATGATGGTGGGTAGAATTGTACATAATTTTCACAGACATTTTATTATTTTCCTAGTTATAAAATTTTTAAATTAAATGATTTTTATCATAAGCATACATTTTTAAGTTGGTGTAGCAGTAACATTTAAAGAAGTCTGTATTTTTATAATAATAAATTATTATAAAATTAATTAATAATTTAAATTAATAATTTAGTAAATGAGAAAAAGCAAGTTCTTCAGTTGTTAGTAGCAAGTGGGCCAAAACACTGACTAAAGCAAACAATCGCTAAATGACAATCATTGGCACCACCGGCGGGCCACGTTATTTTATGTACCAGAAGTGACGTCACGAAATTTGACAGAAAACGCATAGACAACTTCTGCCAGCTTTTTACTAACATACAAGCAATTACCTGGTAAACAAACGAAAAATATATTTTTTCAATTAAAGTGCAAGATTATTAAAATTTTTAGCACTCAACGTGTTAATGAACTAGTCACATGTGTACTAATTCAGTAGGATAAAAGAATATGTTAAGCAACGAAATGTTATTATTATAAGCAGTGAAACTCATTTGGTCTGAGTGAAAACTATATAGTTACCTTTATCTTGGGTGGCAACTTACTCATACACATACCAGCAGACAGGATCCTACATGGTGTCTAATAAAAAACTTGTAACATGAATGATAAAATACTTAAAAGTAATGTTGGAGAAAGAGACACAACCCATACTTTAAAATAGTCATCAATTAAAAATGTTTATTAAAAATGCATTAATATTCTTTTATAATATAAAGTTATAGCTTTGATTGTATAAACTATTACGGTTTTAAACTAATCTCCCAGAAAAAAAAACAACACGTCACTACTTTCGTAACAATTGTAGACAAGTGTTGTAAAAGTTTTTTTTTTCTATTAAACTAGCACTTATATACAGTAGTTCTTTTATGCTCTACATAACTGACTCTATCTGAAAATTTTAAACAATAACTTTCCATGAATTGTTAAATCGTTTCATAAAGGAAATGTGAAAACTCAAATTTAAATAGTATTTGTAATGTGATACTAGCCCACAGGTAATTCAAAATGTTGGTCTGGCCACATAAGATAGCAGGCTTGGCTAAAAAGGATTATCTGATAAGGGAGAAGCATAACCGAGTTGGTGTACCTCATTCCCTGGTGGATGATGGAATTTCGCCTTGTTTTACAGATGATCAAGTCGGCCCACTGTACCACGACAATGGAGACGAAGAACGCAGTGTGACACGTGTACTCCAAAGCCTTGCGGTCCCGGTATGTCTGTAAAACACAACGGACAAGTATGATTAAACAAGTATAAACTTTCACTCGTACTCCCTGTAGTGTAGCCCATAAGTGACAAGAAATACACATAAATCCTGATATTATTCAGGTAATTAGGAATCAAAAACTTTATTGCCGCAAAAATACATTTTCCCAATCCAGCAAAGCTGGGAAAACAGGTGACAGATAAAAAAGAATTATTCCTGGTTTGTCTTAGGAAAAAGCCAACAAGGACCAACTTCGTTCAAAGGTGAGCCAATGGTTCAAAAGGTCAAAAGTTGCCTGTAAGGGGACTAATGAGTGAAACATATAAACAGTACGGTAGATTTTGCAGTTTTTCTTACCTAAAAAATGTTACGTTAAGATTGCTAAAATAATCAAGTAAAACAGGAAAATTGTCAAAAACTTCTGAATGTCGGATAATTTAACAATTATTTCTGAGATGATTTAGATTTATGTTAGCAATTAATTGGATTTTGCAAACTTTAACTACCAAGCATGTGTACAGTTTTTAAGAACATGAAATAATTTTTCAAACAAATATCATGGTTCATATATGTAGAATGTCATAAATAGTAAAATGATATTGGACTTTCTCCAAAATGATAGTGAACGTTCCAAAACAGTTGATTAAGTTGTGTTAGTAATCAATACTAGTCATCAAAGAGATTTGTTTTTAGGGATGGACGAGTCTCGAAATTACGAGAAATTTTCGAGAAATTTTTAATCTCGTTAACCGAGACGAGATTTTATTTTGATCGAGATTTTTCGAGACGAGAAATAATTTGTGAATAACGATAAAAACGGGTATAAATAATCTACGAATTTAATACTGCAAAATAAATTATTTTGAAGCAATGTGAAGTGTTTTATTTTCTTATCCTCCTCACAACTTCAAACTTAAATTGCCATCATAAACGGTTAAACTACGGTTGGACTTCCAAGATTTGAACTGGACTGGAGACGGCTCTACGGCTGCATCTGCACGGACTGTTAGTGGTACTGACAATCAACAGTAGTGGGCGGAGTCAACATAGCTTCTGATTTATAAAATAATTCATTTGTTTGATAAATCTTTAGAACATTGGGAAAACTTTATAAACAATAAACAATCATTATTTGACATTTAATTGCTTCAAGATGATTATTTAAAACTGATTCAAATAATTTTTGACAAATTTAAGAGCTGTTTTGACATTGGCAGTAAGAATAGTAGTGACAATCAAATGAATGACAAGATAGCCAATCAGGTTGGCTAACCTCAAATATCCCACATAATACAGAATTTAATTTACTTTCACACTCTTAGCAGAGTTCAGCTATTTTAAGCCATAAATGCTTAAAATCGGCTGATGGTTGATTTTATTTCAAGGTTTGGATACTAAAAAAAAAAAAAAACTGAATAGGCCTATTAACAATAATTGTTGAACAGCAATAAATAGGTTGTGTTAAATACATAGAAAATCAATAATCTTACCAGAACCATACAGGCTTCATGGCTACACTAATGCTTGCCTTTATTCAGTTAGGAGCAAGATAAAAACCTTACCACTAGCAACAGACGACAAATTGAGGGAATTACATGAATTCAAAAGCAGTGAAAGTTATGTATACTGGACTTGAATAGTTTGGAGAAATGACAATAAATAATAAACAAAATGAGAGCTGAAGATTGTCTTATGGACAAAGACAAAGAAGAAGAGATTGTTTTAAAATTAAAATCCTCCAATTGAAAACTATTTCTTGTTAGCCTCCCGGCCTCTAGGCTTGTGATTCAAAGTTAGTAGGCCTATGCCTACTAGAAATCTTTGAGTGAGGAAAAGCTCTTATTTGGAAACATTTTACAGAAGGTTAATAGTGAAAAGTGAAGTAAGTAACTGTAACAGAGGATTCTCTTTTTATGTTTTACTAAACGTAGGTCGGTAGGGTTTATGGTGAGCCTATATCTTCTCAACCTTTTTATTGGGTACGTTCCTTTATTTATAGGCCTAGACCTTTTGTTAAGAAAGTGACTTTTTTAACTTCAGTTTATTAACATAATCAGCAATTTACAAATAAATATTTGTTCCTTCACATTAATCAGGATTAACCATGTGACAAAATCAGATTAAAATCCCAAACGCACATTTCTTTTGATGTATGAGAAGGAAAATCTCGTCTCGATCTCGTCTCGAAATTATTTGAGAATTCAAAATTCTCGTCTCGTCTCGTCTCGAACTGAAAATCCAATCTCGTCTATCCCTATTTGTTTTAACTCATAAGTTTGTTTATTTATATTTTTTTTACATGGCTTGTTTACCTTTTAAGATTATTTACATGGGACAAATTACATAGTTACACAGAAAGGTAGAGCAGCCTCACACTATGAAACTGGATTCATGCACTCACCCATTCCTGGCCGTACGAGTCTGTGAGATCGTTGACGGCTTTCGAGTCCCAATGTTTACGGATGCCGAAGAGTGTCATGGGCAGGAAACCGTTCTCCGCCATGATGACGAAGTACACAAAGAAACCGGCGGCCGCTTGGATCATACCGATCTGACCGTAGGCCATCGAGATCAGCCTGTAATTATATCATTGGAATTATTGAAAGTTAACTCCTGAACTTCAGTTTCTGAAATTATTTAATCACAACCTTGAGAATTTAATTGCAACCTTGCACTTCACTGTAGAAATAAAATACTTACAGTTATTATACATACTGATTTTAAAAATTCCACCAAAACCACTAATTATCATTACTTCTAAACATTTACACATCAAGTTGAATTATTTAATTCATGATGATGATAGTAGTAAGCTGAGTTAACTTAAGAGTCATGAAAATTTAACAACACGAAACGTTACTTGCTCTCTTTCTAGTAACATAGGTTGTAACAACAGTTGTTCAACTGATTCAGTTCTCAGTGAAGTATTATATTTGTCATTCATACAAAATAAATACACTAAGTTGATGTTGAGTTTTAAATTAAACTTGGAAAAGTGATAAACATAACTTTTAGATGGGAAATGAAACTGGACTGGTTTCCACTTCACTACCTCACAAAGTAGACCCGCACCAATCTGCAATGATTGCTTCACATTTTCAATACAATTAAAACGTACCTTGGCATGGGGAATATTGCACAATCAACTGTAATGCACTTCTAATTCATGATAAATTTTATTAACAGTGGTCAGTTTATTTTTCATTTTTGTATATTATAATGTTTTGCTTTTAAATGTCAGTTCATGTATATTGTGCAAAAAATTCAAAATTCAAGCAGTTTATAAAGAAATAAACAAAAAGCACTCTTCAATAAACTAAAGCAAGTCTTCAAACCTTTCATAATACAATATACCATGAATATATTTTATATAGAAAATTATTAAAATTGTTTGTAAATCATGGTGTTTAAATGGCATGCAGTGAACACCAATCAAAATATGTAAATTTTATAAAAAAACAACACAAATAAAAAAATCACTCTTGGCAGACAAGTGCTATAGCTGAACAAGTGCATAAAATATTAAATACAGAAAATCTCCTGGATTTTTTATAAGACTACAGTACACTCTCGTTCATCGGACTCGGCGACATCGGAACTCCGCTTCATCGGAACTGAAAATCTGGATATCATTAATTTTTTTTCTTACGAAATAAATAATTTTTCCGTTTTAGCGCCTTCAATTTCCATTCGTTCTATCCGCACAATAGTGAAGCATCACATTTTGCATCAAACGTCATCAGGCGTTTTCCGTAATCTGTACACATCGATGTGATTTACGAGGCCGTGGAGTATTCGCACAAAAATAGAAAGAGGAAGGGGGCAGGAAGTGAACATCCGTTTCGACCGCTTCCCAAACTGTTATTCAGTCTGTCTCGCGTCGCGACTGCACCTGTGTTACGTGGAAGTCAGTTGACTGCTGGAATATGAGTGGAATATGAATATGGAATATGAGAATAACGATTTTGGATCTTTATTTCCAGCGTTGTTTTTATTATTATAGGTTCATTGTTACCATGTTTAAAGTTTGAGTGCCTTATTTTCATAAAATCTCTTGTGTTATCTTAAAAACAAGAGTGAATACAATCACGATAGGTCACCGTACGGGCGGAAATGATGACTCACGACGGACTCCGCTTCATCGGAATTTTTTGACATCCGAACCGGCCGTCCGCCACATTAGTTCCGATGAACGAGAGTGTACTGTATTAAGTTTATAAGGCACAAAGATATAATCATATTTACATTGATTATTTACCTTCCTATTGTTACCCCTCTTTAAATTAATTAAAAAGTACCAATTAAGTTAGTCAAACCACTAACACCAATAGATTATGACTACATTAATACAAAATTAGCTAAACACCAATCGTGTTAAATATTATGAAAGAATAACTTTATGTTAAAACAAATCATCAGGAGCACTCTATAGCTAGTCCTCCCTTTAACTCATACTTTTACAACCCTGTCTTATTGGGTTAACTTAGGAAATCCACTTGTATCTAATTTGATCTTTATCAATTTATCAAATTTTATCTTTTATAACATACAAAAAAAGTAGGTCAAATCAGTAGACACGGTCAAGAGCATATTAGACTCCTAGTTAAAATTCTAGACAAAAATAACAAAAAAAATTCTGTTATCTATTATGGTTTTGTAAGTTATCTTTGGATATAACATGAGATGTTACATTCAAACCAAAATAAATATTTAACCAATACTTGTGATAATACTCACAATTTAAATGATGTTTTTAAATATTTAAGATGCTCTTAAAAAGTCACATATTTTAACCATCTTCTGTGGGAAAAAATTAGTAGGTTGGTGAACAAGATTTAGTAAAAAATATGTCATGGTATTTTTCTTAACCACTCTCAAAGTTTTAAAGTACCCAATGTAAACTGTACTTAATACCTCTGTTGAATATCGATGTAATTTGGATTTGTGAAATAAATCAAAATAATGGCAACTAAATATTACGAAAAAGTTTTTATGTAGGAAAATGGATTTCCAATTCTAGGATACACAAAAACGGGATAGAATCTAGAAGAACTGTTTTACGGACAATAAAAAAACAATACCTCAAAACTACTTTGCTTGAAGCGAAATGTCCAAGAAAAGACACTATTTTACCAAGAAAGGAAACATGTTTGTAATAAAATACTTACCTTAAAATAAGAGGTGTGCCAAAAAATTGTGACAACATAAATAGTCGACAACCGATCACACAAATATAGACACGAAGTTGTCATGCCGAACAGTCCATGCGACAGCCGGCGCGGACATTCAACACCAGTGCCAACACCAGGGACAGACACTTACAGCCAGTTACTTAGACAAAACTTTAAAACTTTCATTATTTATCGGGACCATTCGACAAATAGTCAACCTTCACTGCACTCATTACTGTAGTTAAACATAATTATTTTTAACTGCTAATTCAAAATCTTTCATTTCACAAGTTTTGCTTTGCTGTTGAAAATAAAAACTTTTTCGACAACATACAACTAGCTAAATCACTACTTTTTCTAATAAGACTAATAATTCACTAAAAAAATAACAGAACTGAAGCAAAATAATAACAAATTCAGCAAATTAGTGAACTCAGAAAATATTAAAGTGGGTATAATTTGGAATGTTTTAATGGAATCAGAGATATCCAGTATTTAAAAATTTTTTAAGTAGAAAAAAATCCAGCAAGAAATTAGTATACATTTTGACTTCAATTATATATGACTTTATATTGAGTTATTCTAAACTGTTTTAAACGGCAAAAAAATTGATTCATTATTTAGCAAAACAGAACGAAATTAATAAAAGGACGGGTGATGAGAAATTTTTCAAACATTTTTGCAGTAGTTGGAGGGAAAAAGAATCATTATAATTATAATAGTTTAAAGTCAGATTATTTAAATACCAGAGCGTCAAAAAATTAATAAATAGAGGAAAACTTGATTTTTGAAATATTAAAGTAAAAAAAAAAAAAATTGAAAATGAAATAAAAGAATACATACAAGCATTCAAATGAAGATTTATAAAAAACTGAAACGCAAAACATGTAGTGAGTCCCACCTGTGGTTGACCAAGTTATCCCTGTACGGGTCGCGCGGCTGCCGTTTCATTATGTCCGACTCTGGAGATTCGTATGCCAGAGAAATGGCAGGCATCTAATAAAACATTGCAGTCACAGCAGTGATAGAAAAATTACAGGAGCAGAATTATATCAAAGATACAGTCACAGTCGGATGAAGATCCCAGGGAGGAGTGAGTCATGCAGAGAGTCGCTCCACAAGCTGTCGTGTCAAGAAGAATAAGAAACAGAGAGGAGAAAGAGAAGCCGTACAGGAAAAGGGGGAAGTGAGAGATGAAATGATCGGAGCAACGTGCATCGTGCCGGATGACTTACCCTACGTCTCGGTAGCCCCGGCGAGAGTGCGGCGGCGGATAATGCTCGGGATAGCAGGAGAAATTGATCATATTGTCAGCTTAATACTAAATATTAATCAATTACCTTTCATTCACGAGTTTATCAGTGAATGGGTTTCGTGGTTGCCGCTTCATGATATCAGATTCAGCTTCTTCGTAGGCGAGTGAAATGGCAGGCACCTGAGATCGACATGTTTAAAAACACGGTGATCAAAATTCTGGTTAATCGTTACTCAAAAACTAAAACCTAATACACGAGCGAACAAAACATATGACTATGTTAAACACTAAAAACAAAAGAAAAACTAAAACCCATTGACTGAGTGGCAAAAAATTTCACTAGAGTGCTAAAGGGAAAAGACTAAGCTATAAAGCATTCGGTGCAGGAGTGAAAATGAATGATAGGTTCATGTGCTAATCGAAACTACAAAGCGGTTAGGGAGAGGAGGGATTCGTCCTCTGCAATTGTTACACATATATAATAACTAAGGATGTTAGTCGAGACGATTCCTGAAATAAAACAAAGGGGTTAGTTGTCCATGCTGTAAAATCCACAGTCCGAAGTTAATTCCACCCTCACACACCTCCCAATTCAATACCTTGCGTTGACCAAGGAATCGTTGAAAGGGTCTCGAGGGGGCCTCTTCATAATATCTGACTCTGCCTCCTCATAAGCCAATGAAATAGCAGGCACCTAAACCCACCATTACTAACAAGTGGCTCACAAGTCTATCATCAAACAAGAGTTTAAACTTTTAAAGTTAGCTATTGATCTACTTGTTAATGAGCAGTTGGAAAAACTGTTCACCTCTAACACTGTGTCGCTTGATCACAAGCTGTAATAAATAAAAAGTAGCGTTACTCGTATTAAAAAAATTCCATTATAGCTACTACACCATAAAGAAAGTCTATCAAAATGTATGTCACACATAAATTTATTGAAAGATTGTAGGAGGATATTGATAGTTTAAATTATAACAGTCAATATCTTCATACATTAACATGTAATACGCTAAGAGCCAAATGAACAAACTGTTAACTATGAAAAACTGTTTTAGCAAGTAATCCGAATGTGATTTTTTCAACGTTAATTCTTGGAAGCTTAAGATAAGAAGAGTAGTGATCGAATATTTTCCTTAGAATTTCACAGCAAGGAAACAAAGTACGTCCAAATTGATGTACACAAATTAATGATCTAAACAAATTTATATCGGGACATTTTGGATGGGTGGCAGCCACACAATAAAATATGGAGGCGATCATTCCCCAGATACAAATATATCGCTACACTACTGCCTTTCAGGCCTACGCTACTTCTAAACTACTATTTCATATGTGACTACACTAAGCAGAATATGGAGCTTGAATGAGTCATAGTTCCTTCAATATAACTTAAGTTATCCATCACAGTTCTATAAAAGTCTCAGTAAATATACAAGATGGTTTAAAACATTTTGCACTTGGCAACTAAATATTTCAATTTTTCAAAAAGAAACATTTGTTACAGTTTTTAACATTTCAAAAATTAAAATCAAGGAAATAAGTTCTTGAGCTTTGTTTGAGAGTTTGATGTATTAGAGCAGTATTCACTACACAGGATTTAAAATCAATTTTTTGACTGTTTAAATTTATTTTCTTATTTATTAATTACTGTGATAAACAACAATAAAGGGATGCGTGCATTCAAAATATTTGAATAATGAGAACATAACTATTACATGGGGAAAACTGTAAATGTGTATAGTGGCTGTATAGCAAATATGTGGTTAGAAGAAAATAGCAACTTGAAATCAGCCGAAAATTACAAACGTTTGTGCAAACTGGTTTAAAAATAAATATTCATTGATATTGTTGCAACTTTGAGCCAAAAGCAATTCATTTGTTGGCAAGCATCTTAAAAGTGAATTTGTTCAAGCGCATGTAAAGAAATGTTTTTCAGCAAAGTTGGGTACATATTGTTTAAAATATTTTTACATGTCCATTTTTTGTTTTAAAAGCTAAAAAGCACAGGCTGATGAAGTAAAAAATGCTATATGGTTAACATTACATTTTGTTTACTGGCCTTAACTTAAAATAAAACAACTGGAAACCTTTTTGGTCTATTTAAACATTTAGACTTTATATAAAAAGTTTGGCTACTATAATATAATTGGGTACTATAACTATTTATTCTTCAGAAAGCTGTATTGAAAAAAGCATTTCCATTCCTCACAACAAAGTATTTATCAATGTAATAAATATACACAAAGGTGCATTCTACAAGAGTTTAAGATGTAGAGATGTGCTTAAAACCACTCAGTAATGGCATTAAAATGTACAGATTCTCTTTGGTTTCATTATAAACTTATGTATTAAATACTCTATATTACAAATGTTGGAACTCTATAATATCAATATATAGTTTGATAACCCTTTTCACAAAAAAAAAAAAACATTGATTTTTGGAAAAAATCAAATTATTGAATAAAGGGTGATTTTAAAACTGTGTTTGTTTGTTTTATTGATTATTTTGTTATAGAAAACACAAAGACACAGAAAAAATTTTAATCTTTTCCTTCTCAGCTCTACTACACACTTAACTAAAAATATCCTAAATTTCTTTAATTTGAACATATTAAAAATATTATTAGTTACAGTAACAATATAGTATAAGTGAATGCTTACCATGTCAGTTCCCAAATCGATACACAAAATGGTGACGGTACCGAGAGGAAGAGGAATGTCCAAAAGGATAAAAGCTAAGAAAGGTGAGATTTCTGGAATGTTGGAAGTTAGAGTGTAAGCGATGGACTTCTTGAGGTTGTCGAAGATGAGTCGCCCTTCCTCAACACCCGTTACGATGGAGGCAAAGTTGTCGTCCAGCAGGATCATGTCGGCGGCTTGCTTGGACACATCGGATCCGGCAATACCCATGGCCACACCTGTGCAGACAACGGAAGTGGATAAAAAAAAAAAAAACATCAGGATCAGAACTCGCCAAATGGTATAAGGAGTGTTGCACTTTACTTTAGTTTAGAACAAAATAGTAGAAATACTGGTTTCTGTAAAAACTGTCTTTGTTGTTACTTAAATATACCAAAACTAAAACAACTTTGTTGCAATAATTGGACTCTATGCAGTTGACAACCTCTCAACCAATCACCGTGTAACCTGGCTGTCAGGAAAACAACTTACTTTTCACTATTTTACATGGTCGATTCACTTAAACCAGTCGTCATTACCAAAAAGGGTGACAGAAACATTGTTCAGATATAAGTATTTCAAATCAAGGTCTCATCATAAACATATTGCAACAAGTTTGTATTTTAACGCATTTAGGTAATGGAAAACTATAATTTAACTTTTTTAAACATGTATCGGTTTAACCGGCAAATTTCTTATCAGGCTATGGTCTGAGTCCACTGTGATTACATACAATCACAATGTTCTTGTACTGTAATAAATTGTATTGCATTGTAAAGTGATAAATATTGACCGCAGAAAACGGTATACGGAGGTATTGTTCATTAGGATTTAAAGAAGTAATTGAACTATCTTGACATTCCCTAAAAAATAAAATTTCAATTACCGATTCTTTTTAATTATCTTTGAGGAGTAAATAAGGTAAGTAAATACAAGTTTTAACGTTGGAATTGCATTTCGACGTACCGATATCAGCCTTCTTGAGAGCGGGAGAGTCGTTTACTCCATCTCCAGTCACAGCTACGATGGCTCCCATTCGTTGGCAACCCTCCACGATGATCAGCTTCTGTTGAGGAGATGTCCGGGCGAACACAATCTCAGTGTGGTATCTGTTGAAAGCAAAAGTTTGGCATCTTGGACCAAGAAAAAATACAATAACATTACCCATACTACATAGCATATGCGATTTAAAAATTGATCGAATTTTTTGCTCAAAATTCGATAACTCAATGGCCACTTACAAGTAAGGACCATTATTCCTTACTAATTTTCTCATAACACTCTATAAATATAAATCAAAATTATTTACACTGAAACCGATATTTTAAAGGAAGTCACCTTAAAACAATAATCATGGTTGTAATTTTTAATCATACTTTAAATAAAATGGATTGCTGTTATGGAATGGCCTATGCGTGAAAGCAACAAGAAAAAAGACTAATAAATGGTAATGAAGTACTGACAATGAAAATAATATAAGAAAAAACCAAACCTTAGGTTGCAAAAACAACACTTGGTTCGGTAATGTAATGAATTTAAATCCTCAGCTTTCCAGCAATCAATCTGCCTGATATTTTTTTGACATTTTTTGTGCATATACTTGGCAGTTTTGGTTATTCTTCAATATACATAAAAATTAATAGTTATTTTGAAGCAACTTTTAACCCATTGATATACAATAAAAATTATTTAACACACTAAACCTTGGACTTAAACTGTACACAGTCTGGCGTTTACAATGAATTCTAGGGGTGGGCGAGTATCACATTTTTGGAACGAGTCGAGTCGAGTCGAGTAGTAAGTAGAATACTCGAGTTTCGAGTCGAGTCGAGTCGAGTAATACATGAACATAAAAATATTGAAAATTGCCTTAAAATAACTAGTCTATACTCAAATATAAAAATATACTAGCCTACTATACTAAAATAACTAGTCTATCCTACTAGGGCTGAAAAAGATAACTTTAGTCCTAAGTTTAATTTGCTTAAAAACTGTGTGAAGGAAAAAATATTGGTTTTTAAATCGCTGATTATTAAAAAAACTTAAGCTAAAAACTTGGTTTAGTAACAATAGGGCTTGAGGAATGTACAGAATAAAAGATTGAAAAGTTAGCCTCTAATCACCATTAAATTTAAAAAAGAAAATCTCCTGTTACAGTTACTTACTTAACTTTTCACTTTCATATGTTTCACTTACTTTAAGATGTTACCAAATAAAAGGTTTTCCCTATTCACAGTTTTTTGTATTTGGCATATTAGGCCTACTTTGAGTCAGAAGCCTAGCCTAGACACCTGGATGCTACAGCTGAATCAGAATCACTAAATGTAATTGGTGGATTTAAATTGTCATTTTCAACTCTATCTACTTCCTTTGTCTTTGTTGATAAGAAAATCTTCACCACTCATTTTGTTTAGGATTTCACTTCTCCAAAATACTCAAGCTATGTACATATAATTTTCACTGTTTGCAATTCACCTAATTCCCTCGATTTGATTTGCCGTCTGCTAGTGGCAGAATGTCTCTTAACTGAGTAAAGCTAGCTTTAGTGAACAGCCATGAAGCCTGTTTGTTAGGACTTAAAAGATCACAAAGAACAATAAATTCAATGTCTGTCTTATAATCAAAGCAATTTTAGAGAAAAATATGTTTTTATCATTCTGCACGAAATCAGCCAGTTTTTTGTTCTCTCAATAGTACCAAAACCGATTCTTTTCTGTCCTAGGACTGAAAAATCATCTGGAGAATTTTTTAGGTCCTAGTACTGAAAAGTCAGCTGTTTGCCAAGTATATTACTATTGATTTATTTATGTTGATGAGCAGAATTTTGAAATTCAAAAGTCATGAAAAGCATTGTTTGTAAATAAAAGAAATATAAACACTGCATATTATTTACTTTGTAAATATAACCTCGAAAACAAAACTTTATAGTTATTATTTTAACGATCAAAAGTCTAATTTTCGCATTATGATAAAAAACTTTGTTCATCACTCGGAGCAAAAGTGTCTTTTTGATGCTTAATCGTTTTTAAAAACGATTAACTCCTAGTGATGGAAACTACTATTATTATCAATTAATAAACATATATTTTTGTGAATGCTGAATTAGAAAAATAACATACAACTGTAAAATTGTATTACCATTGACTATTGATACTATTGATTTAGTATCTAAAGTCAATGGTATTACTCTGGCAATTTGAGGTTAGCCATTGGTAAACCTGATTGTTCATCTTGTCACTGTCTTTCTATGTCTGCCGTACTATTCTTACTGCTAATGTCAACACAGCTCTTTATTTTGTCTAAAGTTATTTGAATCAGTTTTAAATCATTGTTTTGATGCAATTAGATGTCAAATTATAATTGACTTTTAATTTTTTCCCCAATGTTATGAAGGTCTACAAATGAATCATTTTATTAATCAGTAGCCATGTTGACTCTTCCACTAACCGTGCCGTCACTCTTGTGACAAGACAAACAGTCAGCAGTAGAGTGCTGTCTAAGAAGCATCGTTAGAAGCATTTTCATCTTCTTCACATCTATCTTTCTTTGGTCTTAAAATGTATCACTTTCACAATAAAAACATTTTATAATTTAAAGAAATGGGGTTTAAATAAATAGAAAAACATTTCAGAAATGCTATATTTTAATTTAATAACTACTCGACTCGACTTTAACGAGTAGTCACAAGTACTCGCTCGAGCTTCGAGTATCAAAAAATACTCGACAGATACTCGAAAACTCGAGTACTCGCCCACCCCTAGAATTTTTTACATTACCTCTAACTTTTCTCAGATCCTATCACTGATATTCTCACTGTTTATAACTGTATATTTACCGCAGTATCTCGTCCAGCTGGTCGGCGCCCACGTCACGCAGCTCGGTTCCGTGCACGACTGCGGCCTTCGCCTCCCGCGGGTTCACCTCCGACACCGGGATGTTCAGCCTCTGCGCGATGTCCTCCACCGTCTCGTTACCTGCGGACACAATGAACACGTTGTTACAGCTTTCAACTCACTTGCATCACAATTGGGAAACCATAAGAAACTTTACTCATTACTCAATGTTTTTTTAAGGCAGTGAAACTTTAAATGGCGTAATCTAACGCTTTTATATTTTTAGTTGCCATTGGATACAAAAAGTTATCAGTAAATTAAATTGGATTATGATAAAAGAAAGCGTTATGAGAGTTTAAAAAATTATGTAATAAGAATATGGAAATAAAAAAAAATTAGGAAAATTAAAAAAAATTAGGTAAATTACTAAGTTTTAAATAAATTATGACTGTAGCCAACACCATTGAACTGGAATGAATGTGCAAAAACTGTAAAGCGCTGCAACGACTGGGACGAATAAATAGACTGGGACGATGGCATCGTCCTGCAATCCAGCTACTTGGAGGTCACGAATTGTGGATAGTTATAAGTGATGGCTTGTGGATGCGATATTCCCTAGTAGGGATTAACGTCCGCTCTAGTGAATACTAGTTCATCCATCCATAAATACTATCCTCATAATTAGACCAATTCGTATATATGAGGTCGAAATTGTGGTTTTGATCCCACGTTAAACTGTAGGTCCCTAGATCCCGTTGGCTGTTGGGTTAACAGTCCTGTTTAAGGAGAATGTCGGCCTTCGTCAGTAACAAGACTACAAGATCGCACCATAATCATCCTACACTCAGCTCTCATTCATATTCAGGTTAAAATACCCACTATGTGAGATCCCTGTCTCAAAATAGTGATATAGTGATAGTGATATAGTTTACAACTGTCATAATTATATTTCAATGCTCTCCCAATGATTTTTTACGTCATGCACAACAATAAGTTAGTTCCATGTAATTTGAAACAATACTGAAAAAACTACTGGGTAGAATGCGGATTCGAACCTCGCAATCCGCAACAAGGCTATCGTGGTTCCACAGTCCGGCACAATAATCAGAATGTCACCACCCACTCACTCAAAACATAAACTGAGTTTAAGAGATTTAATTTAAACTGTAATTTTATATTTAAACTGAAGTTAGTAGTTTTTTTAAAGAATGGAGTAAAATTTTTTTCTGGTAAATTGAGTAATAATACAGAAAACAAGCAAAGGATAATGACTGGGGAGGGGTGTGATTTTACAAAAAATACATACCTTCAGAAATGATTCCGACCGATTTGGCAATGGCCTTGGCTGTGATGGGGTGATCTCCGGTGACCATGATGACCTTGATACCAGCTGATCGGCACTTGGCAACAGCATCGGGCACGGCTGCTCGGGGAGGGTCAATCATCGACATCAGGCCCACGAACCTCATTCCGTTCAGCGGAAAGTTGGGGTCGTCACCGTCAAACTTGAAACCCAGCGGGAACTTGTCGGAGGGCAGCATTTGGTCACAGAATCCTGCAGGGTGAAAGATTGATGAAAATGTGAAGAGACCGGATGAGATTACAAGACAACAGAGTTTAGTTATATGCTGGTTTCAGTATTTAAACTCTGAATGGAGGTGCATGAGTCCTCTACCCTGAACAATTCATAGATCTGTAAAAACTCTACATTTACAACACACAATTTAGCTTCGATTAGAGTTTAATTTTATACTATCTAACTAACAGTTAAAACTCACGTTGAACCAAGTAGCCACTGGAGTTTCTTGTGTTTTCCTACAAATATTTTTCAAAAGGCAAAAAAATATACTGTTATTTATCATGAGAAATACTACAGCTTATGATTTTAAATGCCGGTAACAGTAAATATGAATGTAAACAGTAACATACAACATGACAAGACAAGTAAGGTTAAAATACAAACTTTATCTTCAGTGAATAGTAAATTAAGTAAACTATTAAACTAGTTGTGAGTAGTAAAATTTGTTATCCAGCAAACCAAACTAAAAAGGAAATGTATATTTTACTCGCAGTCACTAACAAATTAATAATTTAGGTTTAACAAGAGAATGTTGTGGACTAATGGTCCACATTCTGGATGATACAGATAAATCAGAGTTGCAAATGGGTCATGGTTTAAGCAACCAACTAGCTTCCGGCAGAAACAATTACTCCAGATTATTGGTCCAGTTTCAGCGGATGCAAGACTATAGTCCCTCACCCAGCACTCGCTCTCCCAGTCCTCCCAGCTCGAGGTACGCATTGTTGAACGCCTCCTTCATCTCCTCGTCCAGGACCTTCTCCTTGCCGCCTATGAAGATGGTGGAGCATCGGTCGAGGATTCGCTCCGGCGCGCCCTTCATCACCATCAGGTGCCGCGGGTCGTTGGGATCCTCTGTTTCGTGGATCGACACCTGGTGCAAACACGTAGTAATTGTAACAGCAGTTACTTATGCATACTGGTGAAAACTGCTGCTGCGATCGACCACTCATATTAGTGACTTGATTTGGGTGATTTTAATTAAATCTTTGACAAGGAAGGTATTTTTACAAAAGTATGGTCATTCTGAAACAATATTGTACTAAAATGACAAAAATTGTAACACATTCCTAAATGGTTTTGGGAATTTAAATTTTATAAGCGGTTATTTAATGGAAATGACAGTTTTATAACTGTAACAAAATAAAAATATAAACAAATTGCTTTTCAACCAGCCAAAAGGTGTCATACATGCAATTATTATGAGAAGGGAAGGTCCACTTATAGCAGTGAGCGCCACAACCTGATACTGCTGTTAAATGCCACTCCTATCACCTGCTGCGCTAGCATCATAACTTGACACTTTTTGTCAACAACGCTTACACGGTTTTATCACATGCTTCTATACCATAATTTGTGGTAGTATTTTATATTCCTCTTGTGAACAAGTGATAGAAACACTGGTAAAAAAAAAAATGGTAATTCAGTTCTAAAGTTCATTTACTTTGTTAACTATCATTTTAGACTTATAATTCCAAGTTTTAAACTTGTTAGTAAATTTATAAAAATTCTCCCCTAGATTATTTTCAAAAAGGTTTATTCATGTACAGTAATCATTAGATATTTCATGATAAAAATTGTAAACTTTAACTTTAAGAGTTTTAAACGGGAACTTTTAATTAATAATTAGGAAAAAACCAACAATATCTAGTTTATAGTTGATAATTTGCACAAATACCATGGCTAATATACAGCCTAGGATCACGCAACTACTTGTCCTAGTATCCCTAAGAGCCATAGGAGTTTCTAGGTGAAAGCACTAAACAGGCACAATCACTTATACGTATTTCTCACAAAGAATTTCAATCATTGCTAGTTTTTCTGTGCATTACACAAAAAATAATTGCTTTAATTTAAAAAATCTTACTTGATACAGTAACAGTAGGCCTACTTTATCGCAGAAATGAGCATAAGAGAGCAACTGTCTCGACTCACCTGGTACTTGTTAGTCGAGTTAAAGGGGATTTCGCACACTTTCCTGTTTCTTCTTCTTATCGACATCACGTCACCAAGAGCCAACTCCATACATTTCAGCAAAGCAGCCTCGGAGGCATCACCATTCACCTCCCTAGAAAAGGCAAAAATTGTTTTAAGTAAATTTTAAACCTTTTTTATGTATGACTAATCAAGTTGGTCTTAGGCTAAACCTTATTCTATGTTATTTTTGTTATTATGAAAGGAGCCATGCACATGAGTTATGTTGCCTAAAATAGTAAAAATGCATAAGGAGTGTTGGAAAAGAGTTAAACAAACCTAAACTTAGTTGTGTACTACTGCACAGCAACTTTTTCAAAACTTATGGGTTTTACAGATATATTACTTTTGTTTAAGTAATCATTTAATCACCACATATTTAGACAATAGGAATCTACGGGTAATTATAATTCTGTCATAAATAAGTGTTTTTATTCTAGGAACATTTCTTTTATGAAAAAGAAATGAACCCATAAAACCCATTGCAATAGTTTATATTAATCCTGATTTTTAATTGAATGAAAGTAGATCTTGGCTTCTCTTACTTATGAAATTCTATTAAAATCAAATCGTACACCAATTTTGATGAACAGTCTCTTTGAAACACCATAATTCAAAACAACTTACTTCTTTAAAATAGGAACACCTTCCTGACCTCCCTTAAACTCAGCTCTGTTACAAAGTGTGGCAATCCTGGCGAGAGCCTTGAACCCAGGGCTTGTGCGATCGTATTGAACACCTGTGCCGAATAAAGACATTAGTAAAATAACAAAACCAAGATATACTACACTACAGCAATTTTTATTTTCAACAATGATCAAGTACAAATGCTCCAGAGAGCAATAATAAAGTGGTTAGTCTCATAGCACAGTCGCAATGACGCACAAACAATACAGTTAAAATTTTAGGTACTGAGTCGGGTAACTCTATTGGGTAAGTGTAATTAATTGTGACTGCTTTATTCGTCCATTTTAACAAATCCTTCTGGATAAAACCTTTTTCTGTTTTTTTACACCTAATGATGCTGCTGTAGCAGCAGAACATGTAGTGGATACGATAACTTGAACTGTGTCCTAGGACAATTTTAAAACTGGTTTATATTAGTTGCGAAGTTGACATTCGGTACAGCAAACGAGGTTGTCATGACACTGTGGTAAGTCTTTTGGCTGTCCACTATGAAAATTTCCCTTCCTTCATAATACATTCATGTTCAAGATAGTGGGGGGTGAATGCAATGGGTATGGAAACCCCTGGCTGGAACGTGAGTAGACAGTCGGTTGGTTGGCCATTTGGAGGGCAGAGCGGACCGTTGACCCTCTGAGTAATCAAGTGGCCATCTCATGTCACGTCTCTCACCCTTTCTCTTTCTTCAATATCCCATCCTTCCGGGGGCTTGCGCAAAATTCCCATTAGAGGCAGACGTGCTCAACCGTTCGGCCAGGGTCTCTTTATCCGCCAATAACAACAACAACAACTTGTAAGAAGAGGTATGTGACCTAAAATTAGTCTTCAATTCTTAGTTCAGGGGTTAAACAATGGATAATAATGTATATAATAGAAGTAAATGACATATTTTGATTTGAACAGGACCATACCAGATTGATCCTCAGTGGTGTCAGCCTCGATGATCTGGTTGTCGAACCACATGTGCGCGACTGTCATCCGGTTCTGTGTGAGCGTGCCGGTCTTGTCTGAGCAGATCGTGGAGGTGGAGCCGAGCGTCTCCACCGCCTCCAGGTTCTTTACCAGGCAGTTCTTGGAAGCCATCCGCTTGGCCGTCAGTGTCAGACACACAGTCACGGTGGCCAGCAGACCTTCGGGCACGTTGGCTACGATGATACCTGGCGACAACACACAACGAGTGATATTAATAAAAAGTAATGTAACAGTTCATTCTCTATAAAGCAAACCAGTTAGAAAGAAAGAATGTAGAACAACTTTTAGAGATCAAGCTCATCACGATGTTGGATAAAAAAATCTTAAGCTACTTTGGGTGATGGAAAACAGGTATTTTCTCTTTCAATATGGGCTGATGGGATTTATTCATATTTTGTGGCACTGGTTGTAAACTGAAGCTCATGAGGTTTTCATAAAAATTAATAAACTAGTGCATAGACACTTAAATTGGCACTTTCTAACAATATTCTAGGCAGAGTTTTTATTAAAAAAATGTAGTGCTCTTAATTTCTCAAACCTTGTGTTAGTATTCGGTGAAAAAAGATTTTCTTCCTTACTTTTTCAACTAATAGAGTTAGGTTTAAATAATGTGCACACTAGTATATATAAACTGAGAATCAAAAGGAATAATAGTAAGGAATAGAAATCAAGTTAATATAGAAACTTTCACAAACGTTCTCGGTCTAATGTTTTAAATATTTAGGCCTTACAGCTAATTCCTTCCAATTTTGATACGGCTCTTTAAAAAACATGATAATACCCTTTTTGTCATAATGACCTCATTATTTAACCTCCTTATTTTTTAAGGAGGGAGTGCACTCGAAGAGAAAATTGATTACAATCACCCCTCCCTGTTCCTACATTACATAAAATGGGTTTTACATCAAGATCCTTTTTGGGTTCACCCGGGATTGCAACATAGTAATTTACCAATAAGGAAGATGACGGCGTCGAGCCAGTGGTAGCCGAGGGCGAAGGCGATGATGAAGAACGAGACCCCGAGGAACACTGCGACTCCGGTGATGATGTGGATGAAGTGGTGGATTTCCTTGGCGATGGGCGTCTCCCCAGTGTCCAGTCCCGACGCCAGTCCGGCGATGCGGCCCATCACCGTGTTGTCTCCACAGCTGATCACCACTCCCTTGGCCGTGCCTGTCGACATACAAACGCCACACTGAATCACCACACTGAACGGTGTTGGTGACGATGTTGATGACTCAAATAGTTACAGAATGGATTCTTCCTACCATTAATCCAAGAATCTTAGGATACATTTCAGAATCGAAATCAGAATTAGAATCGTGAAATTTTTGAATAGACATATTTATAATTTTAAGGTTAACTTTTAATGAAAAAATCGCTCATCAACTATAATCCAGTCACCGATTATCGCAGTTTCCGAGAGTCTACTGTATATCCATTTATTTAGCTCTTTCATTAGCCATTCAGCATGTTCCAAACTAATAAATAACTGTTACTAAGTACTGAAAAACTTCACCCTTAGAGTAATTTAAGTTTGTTATTTAAAAGATTTTATATTCAAGACACACTTTCCAGGTACCAAGTTGGTAACTTTTGCCACCTATAACCATTGCTATTTTGTACTGGCCAACGTCATGCTTCCATCATGGTTAAGAAAAGATGAACTTGTGTGAAGTTTGGCAACCATGGCCATACCACCTTAGTTTCCTTGTCATCGTAGAATATTACTACCAGAGAGCAGAACAGAAATCATCTCCAACTTTACACAGTTATTTAATTAGGTTAAATTAAACATTTTTTCAAGCAAACCTTCCACTGCGTTCGTTGAGAAGAATGCCAAGTTCTTTGTTTCCAGAGGATTTTCATGCGTGAAATCTACCCCTCGGCTCTGAGGCTCAGATTCTCCAGTCAGGGACGAGTTGTCCACCTTGAACCCTCGAGACTCGATAATTCGGATGTCAGCAGGAATCCGGTCACCAAACTTGACCTCCACCACATCTCCCAGGACAATGTCTTCTGCTCGTAATGTCAATTTCTCTCCTTGTCGAATAACTGTTGCAAACTGTACAGAACCAAACTCGATTAATTCCTAGAATTAAACTATTCATAAAACACTTATTGCCTATAACAATTATTTGCATTTGTTTATGCTTTACAATAATGTATAAATAGTTAAAAATTTTTAAAATATTGTTGTTACTGAAAACTTTAATTAATAAAGAACTGAAACATTTTGTTTCAATTTTTTTTAAATATTATTCAGCTTTTACGTGAGTAAAAAGTTTTTAGTCATAGTCCCAAACTACTTGATAACAATTTTTGGTTTCTTCAGTAGTGTATTGAACTATAGCAAAAATAACAAAGTTTTCTATTATTATTCTATACAAAGCTAGCATACCTAATTGAAGTATGTAAAATTTTGTATAAGAGTTAAGGTCATTCAAGGTTGCTGTAACCATCGCTTCTTACCATGATTTTTCACTATTGTTTTGTTTTTGGATGTATCTCAAATCGATAACATCAAAAAAAAAAAATTAGCGATATGTTACTAAGTGTTTAGAATAAATTGCAATTCAATATCAACATCTGATGAAAATTTTAGAGGCATCAATCAAGAGTAAACGTTTTCCACTAAATATAGTTTATCTATACTTCCTTGATTATTAAGTCTGTTTGATAAAATTTATAAGAAAATCCGAAGAAAAGCAAGTGTACCTACTACGTAAATATAAATATACGAGGTACATTCGGAAAGTAAGTTTTTAAATAAAAAAAAGAACAAGTACAGATACAGCAAAAAAATTTATTGCAATCAAATCTACAACTCTTACATTATTTTTCGACATAACTCCCGTGAGCTTGGCACAAGTTTTTGTATACCCTCTTCGTAGAATTTTGCCGCCTGTGTAGTCAACCATGATGTAACACGTTCTTTCAGCTCTTCGTCGCTGTTTAACCGCTGACCGCCAAGGAAAGACTTCAGATGGAGAAACAAATGAAAGTCGCTAGGAGCGAGGTCGGGGCTGTACGGCGGATGGTCAAACACGTCCCAGCCAAAGCCCTGAAGGAGTGATTTTGTCACATTGGCAGTGTGTGGTTGAGCATTATCGTGAATGAAAACCCCGCCTTTTGTCAGCATTCCTCGGCGCTTGTTCTGTATTGCGCGGCGCAGTTTCTTGAGCGTTTCGCAATAAACATCTTTATTGATTGTTTGACCTCGCGGCAAAAAATCAATCAACAAAATGCCTTTCCTGTCCCAGAACACTGTGCACATGACTTTTCGAGGTGTCAAAACGAATCACCGATCGAATTTCGCAAGCGGCGGGATTTCTAATCAACTCAGCCATTACAAACAAGCGCTACGAAGTACACACAACTGACAGCGAGCTCCGAATGGCGTCATTTTGTTCTACTTGACACAGAGTAACTACCGCGCATGCGCGGAACTGCGTTCACAGCGTTGTCGCAGAGAATAATGGAAACGGAACTTACTTTCCGAACGTACCTCGTACATTTTCATTGTTAATTCGTTGAATATGTGAGAAAATCCTTCCAAACAACCTTTTCTAATTTTCTTTATAAAAGCGGGTTTGTTATTTTTTGCATTTTAACAACTTCACAACCTTCCCGTGAAGGAGCAAAGAACATCTTTGTGTGGCCTACAGATGGCCAGTTGAAATTAAATTGAAACTAGCTACCAAAGTCAAATGTGGTTGAAAAAATATACATTTTAACCATTTTAATATTTAGTAATTCACAACCATTTCTGGTTTGAGATATTGTCTTGAAGTAAAATATAGTGAATTATGTATTTCGTCAAATTCAGTCAACAGTGCTTGAAAATCAATAGCAATGACTCCAACTTTTTTTTGTAACTTAATAATAATAATTCTAAAAAATGTTACTGACATAATTTTAGTAGGCACTAAAATGTCTAAAAATGTGTTGCCTAATGATAATAACCATAGTACATTACTCCAACGGTTTCTATTCTAATAAGCATCTGTAAAGAAAATAAATCTATCATAAAACTTCTAGAACTTGATTGAGTATCTAACATAACTCTATTTAAAAGCTAAACTGTAATATTTACTAATTTAAACTAATGCTAAAACACTACCGATCAGCCAAGAGTGAAGGGATGGGGCACTACACATCAAAAGCCAGTGCATCGTAAAACTCATGCAACTAACATACTATTGAATAAGGTGGACTTACAAATCATTATGTTAACTGTAGTCCATAATATCGAGAAAACATGGTTCACAGTGCAAACACAATATTTGTAGAATATTTGCAATATGATTTGACATATTTGGGATAAAAATCATAAGACAAGTTTTTATAATTGTTAGTAAAAGAACAGATTACACAGTGAGATGAATTGCTAATCCTTGTGCAAAACTATTTTATAATGGTTTACAAAACCCAGTACTAGATTTAACACACCCAGCTACGAATTAAACTATTTGTCTAGGGCTATATTAGAAAACTAGTGTATAACTTCTGATCCACACACTCGAAAGATATATACTTATATTTAAAATGACCAAAAAAAAAACACTAGCTATGACGTTCAGTACGGTAATTGATAAAACCTTGACTAAACCAACTAATTTGTAAAATATAAATCAATCAATCACACAAAAAAAAAAATTATTTAGGGTACATCACTCGAGTGTACATATAAATAAATGAGAATTTTAATCTGTCGTTTGATGATGAAAGTTTTATAAAAATCTTTACCTAAAGTTTGGTAGCTTTCAATGACAACTAAACATGATTTAACAACATATCTAGCAGCGGAGTTACGAGTTTGTTGCTATATCCATGTAAACTTAATATAAATGGAAGGTAAAATTTATGATTGTGGAAATGGGATTTCCATTGCACTTTAAGGGCTGTTTATTAGGTTCCAGTAATATCTCATGAAGAGAGAGATTAACGTAGAGGTATGCATGTGTAAGGGTTAATAATTAGATAAACCTCTTATTAGGACACTATTTGTAAGTTGCAAAGATTGGTAGGACTGCGCTTTGCCATGTATGACTCAAACTTGATCGAGTGCCGCCGGCTCCCGCACAGCTACTGACACTTCAACTGACATATTCTATTTAATTTTTTATGGGAAAAATTAAACCCAAGGATATTTATCAGGATGACCAAAATGAAGAGAAGAGTGACCAACAACGTGCCTGGTGTCCGGGGTAACCAACAAACTTGTTGCTAAAATCTACAATTAAGTTTAATAAAATATTAACTTGACACTAAACCATCTTTCTTCTTCATGTTTGTCATGATAGATGAAGATAGACACAAAAATTTTACGGATTTAATATTGACAAAGTTCAACCCGAGCCACAGCAGAGTCACTGGCACTTTAGTCCTCCTGACTTTCCTAAAAAGTTTATGTAATTAATACTCACACTCATACACCTCTACCTGAATCCTTCCCTTTACCCTATATAAACACTACTTAATTTCTGAACAGCCCTCAGATTTTGACATTTAAATTGTATTTTACATATGTTATTATCAAATCAAACGGCAAGAGTAAAAGTTTGGCATTAATGGCGATCCTTAAATCTTATGTTATGTATATAAATATGAGAAATATTTTCCTATTTAAGATGCTCACAATATTAAACATTATGGATTGGTAAGATTTGCAATAATACAACACCCAATAGGGTATCAACACTGAATGTATTGATTCATCATTTGATCCACAAAATACTTTATTTAGAAGAATAGTTCTTATTGAAAGTATACATATTTTCAAATCAAACTAAATACTCCCAAAATAATTACAAATTATTAAAACAAAATTGCAAGGTTTCTTTTACAGAAATGGGTGAAAAGTGTCGTTGAGTAGAAAGTTTAAGAATAACCTCGAGATAAAATCTCATTCACAACCATGCAAAGAAGTTAGACTAAAATTACAAATCCACAAGTTGAAAAGATGAATACAATGGGGGTCTACAAACACCAAAATCACGGCCACACCCAGTATCACCATGCACACAGACAATAAATGTTATGTTATGACGCAGAGTTGTGTATTTAACGGGGAACTGTAAAATGTTCTCGTTTGGACGGATTTGAATTCGCATAAAAGGGAAGGTTCATGAAAACCTAGAAGACCAAGTCAAATTTTGGCCATTAAGATCGCTACAATTATTAATTTTTGGGTTTGCTAAATATTTATAATAAAACTATATTCCAGATTTCCCTATTCTCTTGAGTATCAATCTAAAATAAAGTTTGATTGATTTCACAATAACATAGTAAATGAATTTAGGGACTTAAAAATATGGCAAACATTTGAATGAATTCATATTTAAGCGCACTAAAAAATGAATTTTATAATTCTACGTAAATTATTAACCATCAGTCAGACAGCAAGACATCTTAGCTTAGTAAAGAGAAAAAAACAATTTGTTAGAGGAAATGTAGATGATCAACTGATTTTATAAAAAAAAGTTTCCATGACTTGCTACTAACTTAAAATTTGAGAAACTGACCCTAACATTTACTTCTAAAAATGTATGTAAACTTATATAACTTAAGTATTAAAACTAGTTAGAAAAATGATTGAAACTTTAACATGACATAGTTTGTTAAAAGAATGGAAAATGAAACAATTCTTGAAATGTAATGAGTTTTCCTCTTACGTCTAAATGTCTACACTTTGTCATCAATTCATTAACTAAATAATAATTTGTACAAAGTAAGTCTTATAAACCCTTGAAAAATATCCATTTAGATTTTTAATTATTGTGACAACAAATTCACATTAATGTGATGAGTATGTTATGTAATGTAACATTTCTGATAAAATTTAACTAAATAATTTAGAATGATTGAAAATATTGTTAAGATATAAAATCGACTTCATAGAAATATGGTCTGTCCAGGTGATTTGTGCAATTAAAAATTTTTTTGGAGACACTAAAAGGCAATTTTTAACAATCAAACTATAAATGAGGTTGTGGCTAAAGGGTAACAAGGATATTTTCCCTCAAGGCAAACAATGCATTATTATATTCAAAGAAAAAGCTCTTAACTGCTGTGTAATATCCCTCCACTTATAACTGTCCAATATAACTGTTGATTAATTCTCAACACTTTCCTGACAGCCTCAGTCTAATTCAATTGGTTTATTGGCTAGAAACTGGTTTGGCTTGTTGGCTTGGTGATATCACGCAGTTTGAGTTATTCGAACAGAGGCTCAAAAGAAATCAAGATGACTCATGTTAAAAATGATTAACTTTTTTAAAACAGTGAAAAAATTCTTATTCAAACAGCAATGGAATTTAATTATTTTTCCATCACTATATTTTATGAAGAATCGGTTAAACTTATTTTCAAGATAATTTAACAAGATGGAAAAATTGTTTTAAAATACTTCAAAAGAAAAAATTAATAACACTTTAATTTATTATCTCTTTTATTTCAGTAAAAATAAAATTTCAATCGTTCTTGTAAAGGGATTGGCATAATTTTAGTGCTTCAATTGTTTACTGTTAAGATTATTTTATTTTAGGTTATTCTTTTCCTTATGAAGAATTTTTCACATTAAATTATAAAGAAGTGTATAGCAAGACGGAGAAGTCAACTTTTAAATTAATAAACAAATGAAGTAAGATGTTCTGTAAGGAGGATTTTTTTGACATGGTTTGATTCGGAAACTCAAAAAAATCAATCATGTTATATTTTAGCCACAACCTTGCTAAGAGTATCCCTGAAACTTAGTGTACAGTAGCACAATTATGTAATGTAGCAGTGTTTTGTATGCAAGAATGTAAAAAGCAAAAAAGTGTATGAAAAATTATATTTACTTTATATAAGAATCCAATACCAGTCACAAGTAAAATACGTAAAAGAATGCTCTAAGACTTGGATATAACATGGCAAAACTTTACACACGAATATACTTGAAGACAGAGAATAAAAAAAGCTAAGAGTGTATCATATTAGCGGCATTTTATTAGTAATTTTAATAAGTGCTTAGGAGTTAGTTTATCAAGAAGCATAAGTGGCAATTTCATTAGCAAAAGCAAAAATGTAAATATTAAAAATAGTATTAGTAAATTTTCAAATTCCAATATAACAATGTTAGTTATTATTTCTAGCTGACACCCTTATCGATTAAAGGTACGCCTTATCTAGAATAATACGGTTTCCGACCGTTACACCTACCTGTGGGACCATATTTTTAAACGACTCCATAATTCGGGAGCTCTTGCTTTCTTGGTAGTAGGAAAAGATGCCAGTAACTATGACGACCGCAGCCAACACAATTCCCAGGTACAACTGTGAAAGCGTCACACACAACTAGACTATCGGGCACTACACGCCACGCCAACACACGACCACACACGTCTATGCCGGCTCCGACATGCAGCTACTCCCCGTCCCGTGTCGCCCGCGTCCCAACATCGGCAATGCACGACCTTTCCTCCGATAGGCACCACACCATCAATGGTTATAAAGATTTAACTTTATCTTGGTTATTTGTATTTTACGTATGCTGGCGCTTTAAGGTTCATTTAGCTCACACAAGTGAGAATATGAAATAAGATGAAACGAAAATACAAAATGCCACTATTAGAGAACCAAGAATAAACTAATTATTTTTTTATGTTGGCTAAGATGATTGATGGGCCTATTGGATAAAAATAAAGATCATGCATGAATGGTTTATTCCCGATATTCCAACACGGGCAAAACACAGTCGTGCTTGCAATTTTTTTCTCTTAAGCTGGTTATGTACTATTTTTATTTCAAAATCAGTACTCTACAAAGTACTGATTATTATTAATTTTGAATCAATCAGTACGGTACGGCTAGTCGTCTACTGCTATGTTGTGCATGTATGTTGTGTACGGTACAATATGGCATGCTATGAGCCGGCATGATCAATGATGGGTGTATGTACACTGGCATGACGAAGCATACATTTCTCTCACTGTACATGTTTTCAGATGCTGAAAAATAAGATGGAACATTACATCTACCTCGGATACAATTACAGATCGCTAAATGCCCACTGGATCGTCATCTATAATGCTCGGAAAGCTTCATACTAGTTGTGCTCTTGGTCAGTCAGCCGTGTTTATCTGGCTCCGAGGAGCAAAACAAGATGTTTTGCAAGAAAAACAACAGCTTCAGTTGTTATGTAACAGTAATCGCCGTAATATAATACTCAAAAACAAACCTTGATAAAGCAATAGTGTGAGGCTTCCAAGCAATATAGATATACGGCTTCCAGCTTACACAGAACGGGCGGGAGAGGGTGGGATAAGCGAAGCCTGGCTAGTGCGTCCGGTCCCTTACCTGCGGGACCAAATTTTTAAAGGATTCCATGATGGCGGAGGACTTGGCCTCTTGGCAATAGGAAAAGATGCCTGTCACAATGACGACGACAGACAGTACTATTCCCAAATATAACTGTGGAATAGACATCAGAAACATATAGTCGGGGAATACACCATCAAGAAATAAGGATTCACCACTAAGCAAACACTGAGTATGAGATCTGAGGAAATGTTGACCGATGAGTGAATATGAAAAAAAAAATAACGAGGTCAGTAGAAGGTTGATCTTTGGTGACGGGGAAGTTGATCAAAAAATAATCATGACCATGATGCTGGAATAAGAAAAGATGAGTAAAAATCAAGATGTAAAACTGCTGCAAAAATAACGGTAAGAAAAATCCTTAAACTAGAGCTTCTAAATCACTGAAATTAAAAAATGATCCAAACAAAAAATACACAGCAAAGTAGGCTCTCCAAAGCCAATCAATCTAAAAAGCAAAAATCTAAACTGACTCAAAAAGATAAAATTAGTCGAATCTGAAAGTCAAAGCAAACAAAGTCCAAATAAAACATTTGTTAAAATAATCATTGAGTGGGTCACTTCTAACCATTAAAATTAGGGGGGAAACAAAAGTGAAATCCAGACTGATGAAATTTTCATGACTCAAAAAACAAAACCTGAATAAGAGTAAAGATGATAGAAAAAAATGGAAAAGAGAAAAAGGATGTTTAACAGAAATAATAATAGATGTTTTCGAAGTAAATACAAAAATAAGAATCTGAAAATGAGTATATTAAAATATATAAATATCGCATGATTCATGTAAAAAACAAACTTAGAACTTAAATTAAATCAAATTTACCAATAACTATAATAATTAAAAACAAAAAAATCCTTTCAATTAAATTTTGTAATAATATCTGAACTAAGAAATTTGTCAAAAATATGAATAAGATTTACTTATAAGGCCAATGGTATGACTTATAATTAAAACTTTCCTTGTATTTTATACATAAAAAACAATAAGCACTTCTGATAATAATTTCAACTACAAAGAGAGTTAGTTATATTCTCATGGTCATAATCTCCTGCCCATACTTTAGAAGGTTTTAATTTTAATACCCTGGTCTTCAACCAATGGCTCCCAACCAATAATAATGTAGTGCCTATGTTTTTTTTTTTTTTTTTTTTTTTTTTTTTTTTTTGTAAATTGCATTTTAGTTGACAAGAGAGAACATCTAATAGATAATGATAGAAAATTAAAAATAAAAAACCAGTGTGGCAGGATTATATTTTTATTTCTATGATTATAATACAAAATGCTAAGAATTAATTTTTAATTACAGTTGAAATAATGTGTAAAACTTATGTATAGGCTGATACAACTTTAAATAGTTGGCAAGCCAAAAAAAGAATTTAATTGCATTGAATTGAATTGAAAATATAGTTAAAAAAATATTGCTGAAGGTAATCTCCAATATTGAGATTTATTTTCTGTTGTTTACCCAAAGCTACATTCTAAAAGAAACATTCAACAATTTTACTACAATTTGAAACTATTGTTTGACCTCTTTTGGAAAAGGTCATTATGTTCCTTTTAATGAAATTTTGATCAGCATCTCAAGGAAAATATTAAAGGGAAATTTTTCTCTAGTATGAAAAATTGGCAGGGACCACAACTATTAGTGTAAGTCTATTTTACAATGCATATCTCTTCAAAACAAATTAATAATTTATGTTCAGAATGTCACCACACCTGAGATGAAATGTTTTACTCTAAGAAAGCTTCCTTCCGTGACTTTGTTCTTTAAGATTGGGAACCATTATTATTTTTGTTAAAAACTAAAATTAAACAATACCATATTTAAAAAATGTGTAGATAATGTAAATATACAATGTTGAGCAAATAGGATTTTATCCTCATTTTCTTGAGTTGAACTAGGAAGTCCTTCCTGAGTCATTTGAATTGAAGTGCAATACTTACATTGTCGTCCGCTGGTTCTTCTACAGTGGAAGCCTGGATTGAATAGGCAATAAAACATAGGATAGCACCTATCCATAGTAGGAGGGCGAAACCACCAAACAACTGCTTGCAGAACTTTATCCATTCTGGCGTTGTTTTTGGAGGCGTTAATGCGTTCGGACCATCTCTTTCTAAATTTTCTTTCGCTTTCGCGTGTGTTAACCCCTGAAAAGAAAGGATGATTTAGGATAGTCATTACATATAACAACTGTGAGTATTGGTGGGAATATAAAAATTATTTAACCTCTAAAGTGGTCTGTTATCACCATTCACCTTTTGACTGAAATGTTTTCAGAAACAACACATGGCCTTGGAGTTCAAAATTGTGACATTAAATGGGTATACTGTACTGATTTGGTCTATTGAAATGTAAATTTTTCTTTAAATTCCCCTCTTACAAAAGCTACAGAAATCTTTTGTGTGGAATTCTGAAGAATAAACGGATCTCAGTAATATCTCCATTTCCTGCAATTCTAACTGGTTTTTGATGAAAGGTTGAACACCAAAATTGTTAAGCTAAAATAGTCTATTTCAGCATGGTGCTCATATATGAAGCATGTTACTAGGTCTCAGTTACATCTCATACTTGTGTTGGTTATAGTATAATTAATTATAGTTGTCCCGAATAATGTGATAGACGGACGATTCAGATAAAGGAAAGCCTTGTAAAAGTGACAACAGCAGTGAGTTGTAATTTCAATTGTTATAAAAACCAGTCAAAAATATTCATAGCCAGTAACTTTTATGTTTTAATACAATACAACATTCTAAGTACTTTTGAAATAAGTTACGATACTTCTAAATAAATTCGGGCTAAGGCCAGAAGGCTACTATTTGAGAAAAAAGTTCTTTAATATTTAACGATATGTAGTATAAAAACCGTTTTATACACACACGAGTTTAAACCATGCTGGAACTGAAATTCTCTTCTATTTATCATTCATTTCTCATTGACAAATTGATGTTTCACTTAAAGTTGGGGGATAAAAACAATTATCACACCAGATATATTTGGTATAAAAAAAGTCCATCGACCCCCATTTAATTTTATTATTTGTTAAGATAAACAAATATCGTTTGGGGGGTGAGAGTAACTTAACACAAAGTACCTTTTGCAGTTATCAAAGATTTTTAGTCATGTTAGGGGGACGGCCCACCAGGAGTCAGAAGAAAATATTAAATGTAATCGTTGGTTGGTATGTCCATCAAATTAAAGGTCTCACTTGGTAGAGTACAATGCAGCAAACTAGACTTAAATTGAATGATCCAGACGGAAATGGTGGACATTCAAATTTTCCATTAAAAATCATAAAGGTAAAACTTAAAAATGCAATAACTTTCTTAATACTCTTAATACTCAACCTTTTAACGTCAAGTTTGTGGCTAATTATTCAAAATTCAAACAAGTTTAAGATGATGTATTGATATGACAAAAAAAGGCATTTTTCTGTAAGACTTCATTGGGGGACGTCCCATGAGGATGTTTAAATTGAAACTTCTTTAGCCTCTGTCACATCATATATCATTTTAAATGTATTTGCATTAGGAGTAATTAGCCACAAACCCGACGACAAAGGGATGAGTATTATGAAAGTTATTGCTTTTTTAAGTTTTACCCATATGATTTTAATAGAATCTTTGAATGCCTACTATTTCCGTCTAGGTAATCCATTTTGAGTCTAGTTTGCAGCAATGTACTCTGCCAAGTGAGACCTTTAATTTGATGTACATATCAACCTATGCTTACATTAGAGATTTTCTTCTGACTCCAGGTGGGACGGTCCCCTGATATGACTAAAAATGTTTTATAACATCCAAAGGTAATTTGGGTTAAGTTACTATCACCCCAAACAATATTTGTTTGTCTTAAAAAAAAGAAATAAAAAATTAAAGGGAGGGACGGACTTTAGTTATACTCGATATGAATGAAATCTATTAATCCTCATGGATTAAAATTTTATAATAAAATCTCATGATGTGCAGGGAACAATCTTTAGATAAATTTCCAGTTGAGGTGAGAACTATTGATGAGTTAGTTCAGTTTAAGAGGAAAATAAAACAATATTTGATTTGTAAAACATTATAAAGCTTGAATACATTATAGTGTTGTTTTTTCACTGATTTATTCCATCACAAATTTATAGTTTTAGCTCAATTTATGACGCCATTCAGTGTATATCACGCCATTCAGTATATATCACGTATACTTCATGAATAAATTTATTAACAATTCAATTAAATAGCAGTGGAAGTGACCTGAGTTACGAATAAAAAGTTTACATTATCCCCTTCTAGCACTGTTTAACGACTTATACTCTTGTAAATCACAAAAACACAGAGAGTAGATTTGAAAAATATGACATGGCTAACTACTATCAATTTACAGAGAGTAAATCTTGTATAATTTAAAGAAACCAACACTAGTGAATTTTTATGATATTTACAAGGTTTAGATTGTCAATCAGCATTTTGTTGGGTGTGGATTTAGCCCATTTCGATAGTCAAGAGTCTACTAAGGAATGAAAGTAATATAATTTGGCAAACAAATCTTGCTTTCTAAAATCATTTTGATGGTAACAATAGCTATTTGTGTAATAAGAGCGTAAAGTACGTCATTGCCACTCGAGAATTGTAGATGGCCGCAATTGTAGAAGCGGCAGCTGAGTGCGGCCAAACAATTCGAGAGCGGCAATGACTATTTGCGCTCGTAATACACACAAGATTTTTCCTACCAACATAATTGTTACATATTACATGTTTTATTGTATACAAAATGTCATTTAGATTATTTTTTATTTGTTTCTGTTTTAACATAATGTTAACTATCAAACATAACCTCAAACTAAAAAAGAAGCAAATTACTAAACGACAACAATGAATAACAGCTGTAGCATGGTTTTGTAATAACAGCTGATTTAAAATTGCTGTTTGATCTAGCGTGCGTTAAAGAATCATTGCCGCTCTAGAGGGGGAAAGAAACGGAAACCGGAAATGAACTGTTTCGCATAGGGGTTACAGGTGTGGCAATGCAATTATTTCCATGCAGTGGTAGGAAAATATCTTTTTCACGTATCAAAATCATGAAAAATACCAGGAAAAGTTTTTGAAAGCAGATTGCAAAGGGTTCAGCCCATTATTTGAACAGAAAAAACCCTCGCCTCTCCCTCACACTGCAATCTGTCAGTTCAGCAATAACTATAAACTTTGACAAAGAGATGTATCAAGACGATGTGATTGGCCGCTGTTAGATTTAATAATGAGATTACAAGCCCAAAACTAGTTACGGTACCTAACACACAGTTATGACAGGATTGACAATGGTAAGGTTAGTAACCTTATTTGCTATCAGATGAAATTCAATTCAGGTAAGAAATATGAATCAATAGTTTTAAACTCAACTCCCTCTCAATTGGACTCCAATGGTTCGGAAGCCGGATGGTCCAAATGATTTATTGGAAATGAGTCATACGCTGAGTTTCTTGCGGCCAAAATTGACAGGATTCAATGTGTTTGTTAATTTCTAGCCGACAATTAAGTAAATAAAGCGCCTATTCCGGCTTACGATTGTGTTTGTTCTTGATCATCATACTACAATTTAGCTAATTCTATTAATAACTACAGTACCTATCTATTTCTGGACCGATTTTAATGTTTGAGGTGTCAAAAAAGAATGGTCTCAGTTCGTAGTTTTGCAATAAGGTTTTAGATTTTTGATATTTTAATTCTGAAGCCCATGGGAAGCACTTAAATTCGTTTTTTGTCCATAAGATTAACATGGGAAACAATATTCACTGAATTGCAAAGTAAAACAGCTGTTGATAGTAAAACCAACAAACACATGTTAAAATATTAGCTGAATAGAAGCAAATGAACTACTGTTACTGAAATATCAATTGTAATTGTGTGTGTCAAATTGGGTGATTTACCTTTTCCTCAAAATATAGAAGGTATATTTTGCTTGCACTTTTTATTTATGTGTATTTGGGCACAAAAATAAGTTTAGTAACTTAACCGTGGAAAACTTCATTTTCCCGTACAAAAAAAAGTTTCGAAATTGAAATTTTTGACATGGTTCTTACTGGTTATCAGATTGGTATTGAAACAACAACGAAAGTTAACAAAAATTAAAATAGAACACCTAATGTTTGTGAATGGGTTTTCACTAGGAAAGGGGATAGTTGGTTGTTGGTGTAATTTTATTAACCTATTTACTTTGATACTATAACAAATTTAATGCAGAATGCTACACATATTGAAACACCTGTTTAAAAGGGACAACATTTAAAAGTCGTACCTCCAGTATAGATAGCAAGCTTATTGCAAAAATGGTGTGTATAAAGAGAAATTTTTACCAAAATATAAATGCCACATCAAATTAAAATATGCTACACAAACAAAGATGAAGATTTTCTTAATTTTGTGATCTTTTTATTTAAATTCGGAAATGCCATGGAAAGTTAAGTTGAAGAGGATTTAGTCCACTATCCAGTCAACCTAATGATTTATATGAGTATACACGCTGCTCGGAGCAAAGCAATTTATTTAGGATTTTTATAAAAATTAAAACTTGCTAAAAATGTTACGATTAGTTCTTAATCAATTACACTTGACCAATTCAATATTAGTAACTTATACAACCTGCTAACTTAAAGTACAAATTTACAGCTGTACAGTAAAGATGTTTAAAATGTTCAACCCAACCCCAATGTTATGCTAATGGCAGAATTTAGAATTCCAATGATGGATAGCATTTTTAATTTTGAGTCTCATTCTCAAGAATTTTTGGAGGAAACAACCATAAATAATTTACAAACGACACCAAAAATTGAAAATTGATTGAAAACTGTTAAAGAACTTCCAATAAAAAAATAAGTAAAATATTACCATAGGTAGTGTATAAAATATGTAGTAATTGGCTGTTGACCAAGACTTTCTCATTGGTTTTAAATCTTTTTTTAGTATCTAAGTAAACAGGCTATTAAGTTTATACCAACAACCGAATATACTTTTTTCACAGTTAACAGCTGTTTCAATACTTAAGTTTTAAAATGGTGATCTTTAATTTTTGTTTACCTTTCCTTGTTGTTTCATCACCAATGTGGCAACCCATAAGACTAATGTTAAAAATTACAATTTAAACTCTTTTTGGGTCTAAAAACAATTTTTCCTGGGGTTGAGTTTGTTATAACAGTTAAAAACAAAGTGGTTTTATATTTGATTACACTTTATCCCGGTTTTTAGAAAAGACAACACTAGTACCTTTCTAGCAATCCTTTAAGTCAGAGAAAACATAAGTTCCGTTTATTTTTACTAATTTAATAAATCAGTCACTAGCTCCTACCTAAGGACAGCTTTTAATTAACTTGCAATTTTAAGACAATTTATTCATAAATTCATTAGTAAAAAAGTGTGAGAAATACAAAAAAAGTTTAATCATGAACAGTTAGAGTTTTACGGGCTAGACTAACCCAACAACAACTGTCTCGAGCTAAAGTTATTGTGGTTTGTTGTAAAAGTGAGTATTTTTAGTGCTTGGCAGCCGAATTGCATTGTGTAAGACACATTCAACAGCTGGCGTCTTGTGACCCGATTCTTCTCTTGCTGATTATTGACCATGAATTTGGTTTTATTTTAGAATGCACTTTTTCGCCCTCTGTAGAGCCTCTACTAAATACCAATATTAATTCAAGCTTTCAATTTGAAGGGAATAGTTTTTAATAATCCTGTTTTTATAACTGTTAGACTGATGTGCAGTCAAAATTCCTGAATAAATAACTACAAAGTACAACAAAGTTTATTACGATAAGTACAGATTTCTAAAATAAACAATACTTTGTTGTATTATGTTAAAATACTATGATCATTTCGGGGTATTTAGAGTGCATTTCATTTTAAAGCATTGAAGGAATACAGTACGGGTCTTTTAAATAAATTTATCTATACGAGGTGGCCCGTGCGCAAATTGCGCATTTTATGATTCTGTATGAGTTAAACTCACCTACAATACGTGAATGTTGATTATGTAGTGACAGAGATCTATTTTTGTTTACAATCTGGCTTTTAAAGGTAATTCATCTGAAGGTAATAAGCTGTTAAATTACAATTCACATTAAAAAGAACTTGCAATAAAAGTTGGTCAACATTTTAAAGCGCCCTCTAAAAATAAATCAAAGGCGAGGGGGGCGAAGCCCGAAACGATATGACCTTTTTAATTGCGATTCGTCACTGCGCTATATCCTAAGCTTTAAAATGACACCTCAATCTTAAAAATCGGTTCAGTAGGTCGAGAGAAAAAGGGACGTAACAGACGAAACCCTTATAGAAATAAGAAGATAGATTTTGGATTCCATCATAGCAGCTAGTCCTCCAGAGCTGAGGAAACCAAATCTACAAAAGCAAATAAAATATTCGTCTGAGTGTTTAGGATATTGGAATTTTTTGTTAATCTCATATTTTACAAGAATTTTTATCATATAATCAAAATAGTTTTACAAAACCTAAATGTCTAATTAAATTTTTGTAATGGCTTACAAGATGTCTCAAGAAAACGGATTTTTAAGCTAAGTACTTATCAAATTGAACGATATTAATTGGTTTAATTCAGTAACACACACAAAAAACGCTTAATAAAAAAAACCCCTTTTTTGTCTTATGCAAGAAATATTTACAACCACTAGAGTAATAATACACTGCATTTGCAATCAGCATTATCAGTAATGGCATTAAAATGTATTTGATCCACACCAATAAGGGCGGCAGAAGGGCCCCTATTTTATTAAGAAATAAATATGGCTTATTTTAGTTTTGGATCTGAAATATAATGAAAATGTTGAGGCATCATTATTTCACCCTTGACATAAACCAAAATTGGGATGTAATATTAAAATATTATTGACATAACTGTTTGAAATCTAAACTAAAATCTCAATTGAGTTGTTAAGTTGCAAGTTTTAATTTAATCATAAGTTGCATATTCAAATTTTGTTCTTAATTCCTGGGAATTTGAGCTCAAGATATTGGAATTCCTAACTCATTCACCATCAAAACCAATTACATGTATAATGGTTTGTTTTTTAGGTCTAAAAGCGAGTATATTTTTATCCAACAATAATCCTTTTGCTAGTTTACGTTATATACTGCTCATTCCAATCGTTAAAAAAAAATTATCCTCCCAAAATTCTGGGGGTGAAGAACACCCCCATTTACATGGGATTTACATGGGTGTAAATCCACCCATGTAAATGATGACTCATTTTAAGGGATGAGACAAAGTTCATAGTTCACCCTTCTTCATAGAAGGGTTAAAGTTAGAGCTCCCTACCTCAAGCTTCTCAAGAATACTGATTAGCCTACATAATTTACACTAGATCCTTCCTTATCAGACCTCCCTATAACCGACTCCTTTTGATATCCGACCTAGTGTCCGACCATCTACCTGTGATTAGTAATTTCCCACGCTCCCGTCGTTGCTGAGCCTGACGAAACAAGAGAGACAAAAAGTTGTATTACAATACTGTATAGCTGTTTTTCTACCTACAAAAGGCGTTTTATTTGCTCATCCCAAAATCCGACATTTTGGCTGTTCTGACCATGGCCTAGCCTTATCATGGTCGGATGTGGGAGGTCCTACTGTATTTATAATGGTTCAAAATTTATTTAGCCACCATTTTTAACTTGATTAGACCTCTAAGTTTCACTATTACTTTTAATATTCAGCCTTTAAAATGAGGTGTCACTCAATAGGATGTTTGCACATCCTAGGATTATGTTTATGTTAGGTTTTAAAGCTGATATCATGTCAAATACCTAATTTTGGGGTCAAGGGTAACTCTATACAATAATTATAAAAAAAAATTAATTTTAACACTCAGGAAAATTTAAGTTTAGTTCTTATTGATCTGTGACAAATTTAATTTTTCTTGAATAGGCCCTCCAACATTAAAAAGTTAAAAATACCCCCGTCGCAGCAGACCTGCGTACTCAGCGAATTTCCAATGGAATTTCAGATTATTTACTTTCCCCATAAAAACACCATAGGATCGAGTATGTAGATTTGCTACCATGGGGTGTTGTTAGAAAATCTAAGTAAATCAATAATTGGTGAATGTAAACACAAAATTGTATCAAGCTAAGGCAATATTTATTTTCCCCATAAACCCCATGGGGGTGAGTATGTAGGTTTGCCGCAATATGGGTTTTCAAAGCAAGTATAAGTTAAACCCTATCTAGATAATGTACATACCAAATTTGATTAAGTTATGTCAATAAATAAGCAAGTTATAGGGTTTTCTTTATTTCCCATAAGGATAACATGGAAAACATATTTTTGGATTTTCCCCGTAACCAGTTATGCTAAGATAAAAATTCAAAATACCAAATTGTTTGTTTTTTTTTTGAGCTCTTTTAAATGGTTTTAGTTAAAATTGATAAATTTTGAAAAATGAGGTCCAAAAATGCCAAAAACCCATTTTTGACCCCTTTGAAACCCCATAAAACCCCGTTCCCATAACCCGATCACGCTGGATCGCGAACTCATGAAAATAGACCTGGTCTTACACCTTCATACCAAATTTCATCAAAATCGGAGGTCGCTGTATATATATATATATATATATATATATATATATATATATATATATATATATATACAGCGACCTCCGATTTTGATATATATATATATATATATATATATATATATATATATATATATATATATACATATATATGAAAATGAACGAATGGTGTTTTTGGCTTCTGGGGACCTTAAAACGAAAAAGTATCATGGTCCCGGGCTTAGGTCTTACCATGGCTACTACCGTAATAGCGTATTCCTTATAGGGAAATTCGCTAAAAATGTAAAACTAATTTACAACTGATTATTTAGGAGAAAATTATCTATCAGTGTCTATTTGGGAGAGGATTGAAATAGAGACCTCTATATTTTGCCAATCTTCTTTTTTTCCTACCCTTTAAAATGAGTTGTCACTTAAAAGAGAGGTTATCTTTTAAATTCATTGACTTAAGTTACCTAACAAAACTGTAATTTTATCAAAAGGTTTGAAAACTTTTAACAATCAAAAGTTTTCTCTTACCCAGAAAATAATCTTGTTGTATGCAGCTGTTAAAAAAAATAGAGGACAGACTTTTGAGTCACCTGATATATATATTATTTCACCATACTGCACGTAGAACAGCCGTTTTCTGGCCTGTATTTAGTCTAGAAAGTTAGCGTTTTCTGTAGCCTTTTTATAAGTGCACCGAAAAAACATCTGTTAATTTTTGCCGTGCCCTAAACTCAAAAGTTGCTTTGTTCTTAAGCAAAAAACATAATAATTCAAAGCGAATAAGGTCAATGTAAACAAAAAATGACTTTCAGACTACAATTTTAATGCAAGATTTTGACATTTCTTTACTTCAACGTATTTATCAGCTGTTTATATGGAATATTTAAATTAAGATGGAAGTCAACTAATAAACGTAAACAGATTGTGAAATTTGAGTTAATTTACTTTAAAATGAGTTATCCATTTGATTTTTTTGCAGTATGATGAAAAACATTGTTCATCACACGGACTGAAAGTGTTTTTTCTGTGCTTGATCGCGTTTCCGAGTGCTTGATCGCGTAAACTGCGATTGCGCACAAAAAACAGCCACTTTCCGTCCTAGTGATGAAAACTACTTTTTTTTTTTGGGAACGTTGGTACTAAGTTTATAAAATGAATTTTTCTGAAGTAAGTTTATTTTAAATTTATTTAATTTTGATATTAAGAAGTCAACCATATTTTAAAAAATAAATAATTTTGAATACAAATTTCTAGATAAAAATGAGAGGTGTCAATAATTGATAATTAGATCAATAACAGTTTTTGCCATACTTCTCATAATTTTATTTGCTTTTTTAAGAAATGGTTCTTGTAAATTTCATTGCACGTAGTCAAAATACACTATTACACACACACACACAAACAAAATTTAACACTAGATGTACCTTTTATGAGACTCCTTTTATTTTTTACTTTAAACAAATAATTTTTTTTTTTTTAAGCGATATCTTTTTTAATTATTTCAATATTTGTCAATATCTCTAATTAAATAATGCTACCCTCATGTTGAAAAGATTTAGTCTACATTATTTGTTAGTATTGTTGTCCAATTTTATCCACTCTGGAGTGCTGAGTAGGAAAAATGCAACTTTGATACAGAAACAAAGGGGCAACTTGGATGGGCAACATGATGGGCATGTTGACAATGGGCATGAATGGGCAACAGGAAATGGGCAACTTTGGTACGAAGGCCCAGTTAGTATTATAATTTACTCCATTTTATGTAGACTGTATGACGCAAGGTGATTACTCCTAGAATTAATTGTAATGATCAATTCAATTATTAATTGCAGTATAAAATTGTTTAAGATATCCATAAGTTTCAGTCAAGAAAGGATGGTATTTTGAAAGTGTTGATTGTTCTTCATTAAATTTAGTGTGTTTCAATAATTCATTATAAATTTTTACAGAAACTCCCAGAAAAGCAGGATGATTTCTGGTAGAATGTGACAAAGGTTGTACATGGGCCACAGGGATAGTCTCTTGTGTACATATCAAATCGGGCTTCAAAAAGTCAAAATCAATTAGGACGAAACGAAATCCAAGGTTATGTCACTACTTAAAATTGAAACGTTTTCTGTAAAATAAAAAACCTTTTGGGATTTGGAAGAGTTACATCTGAGTCTGTAGAGCAAGAGGGATATTAGTGGGCGTATTTCTAGACAAAACTATTAATGCATCTTGTGTGTTGGTTGAAAAATTTCAGGCAACAGACGTCTTCATTAGACTTCTTTAAATAAAGTAGTATTCATTTTAATGATTAAGTTAGTTTTTTGTTTGATATTTTTTAGATTGTTTAAATTTGTAACATCCACATTTTAGCATAATATGTGACTTTTTTAAGACTGGTAGGTTGCACCCAAACTTGGAGTTGTAAAGTATCAAGTCTCCTAATTTCTTGTGGTGGAGAAAATGGGGAGTTTTACAGGTCACATAATGATTAAAAGTCAAATTCAGATTAAATTTGTTTTCTAATGAACAGTTAACATTTTAAGGTTTTGTTCTAGTAATTTTATTACCAATTTGATCCCTGATTAAAAACATATCCGTACAAAATGTAGCAATGAAAAATATGAACAAAGCCAAACATCTTCCCGCCAGATGCAGATAGCAGAGAACTATATGAACCATTTTTCAGATTTATAAGTACATTTATAATTAGGCCTATGCTCATAATTTTGATAATTACTAGTCTTGAGTCCTCTAACTTGCTACAAGTTTAGAGTAACTTTCTGTAGCCTACAAACAATATTACAATATGAAATGATTAACTTACTGTGTCCGGATGTGTATTAAACCTTTGATATAATTCTTCTACTGATATTTTATGAAAGTCAATGTCCAATTCTTGTTTAAGGTCTTCTAAGTCTCCTTTTTTCTGCTTTTTGGTCCGTTTTGACTGTAAAACAAAAATGAAAATTATTAGTGGATTGAAACAAACAAGTAAACTACAATTAGAAAATTCAAATTGTTGCCCATATTCAAATTATATTTACCACATTCTCTTCAGAACACGCATTCATTATTGTAATATACTTTGAATACTGTGATTTTTCTTGTGCCAGATGTGATTTCAAGAAGAGTTTATCAAAAGTTTCAACAGATTTGATTAACCGTATCAATTATTTTGAAGTACAACTCTTAAAAAGGTAATGTACAAATCACAAAATAATTATTCTGATAACTCGAGAACACTTCAGTTAAGGAGGAATTTGAATCTGTCAAACTTAACCGGTGCAAACCAGAACTGAACGGAAAGTGCTGCACATATAGATGAATTAATCGTGGGATCAACATTATCACAGTTTAGTGCAACAAGAGTGATTGTCAGTGTATTCTGGTTTGCAGCAGGTCAGGTGAGTTGTTTATCACAGACACACCAGGTAGCAGCATGAAGCGCCAACCGGTTGGCCTTCGCTGCAGCATCTGGTTGACTTGCTTCCATCAGAATAGCCTCATCATGTAGGGACTGATTTGAATTTATGTACAGTATTATAAAGTCTGTCATGACTTGTACACTTCAAAGAATTATATAATTTAATTATTTGAAAGAATATTACCATTACTTAACAATGATCAAGTTTTACGCATATTGATATTGCTTAATGAATACTACAGTAGACTCTCTACAATCTAACTCTTATTGGACCATGTTGTATTGTAGACGAATATGGATTACGAATATGGAATATGGACGAATATCATTATAAAAATGCTTGATAACCTCTTACAGAAAAATAATAAAATGAGGTAAAAACTCTTTAAATGGGTTACAACCAACAAACCACATTAGATACACATTTTACATTTAAAAAACGAATTACAAAAATGTGTGCAAAAATAAAAATAAACACGATACTAACTAGAGATATTGCTGCCAAAACATTGCAGTTTGTAAAAAGTGTCGGTCCAAAAAATTTTGAACTATAGAGAGTCTTCTGTATTTTTTAAATCACAAATCAACAAAAACACATTCAGTCATAAAATTATGTTAATACAGTACAGTCGCAAATTAAGGCATCATGGTGATTAAAGCATAAATAAGCTTAAAGTCTTGAATACTGCATAAACTAAAATTAAATACTGCCACTGACACCACTAGTTGCATGAATCCAACAAAGGTGCTATTCCTGAAAAGCTGGATTATTGTGTCTAGAGTTTATACAACTTATACAGATTTGTGATGAAGAATATAAGTAAAATTGGAACTAAAAAATAGATTAATATATGAAGAATGGAAAAGGGATTTTAGGAAATGATTAAGAAATAATGAAAGATTAATTGGTTGAAGGGAAAGACGAAATGGTTGTAAGGAATATTTCTAGTATGGTATTAAATTCAATCAAAACCACATCCTATAAGTATTTATTGGCTCTATTTTTTAGTAAAAAAAACATTAGAAAACAAAATGTAGTCATTTAGAATTTTATTTACGAGATAAAACTGCTATTTGACTCTAGTATTTTTAACATGCCATTTAGAAATTTGTTTTTTTATATGACAACCTATGAATCTATGGACCAATGAATCTAATGAGTCCTTAGTTATTCGTTAAAATATAGAAAGTTTACCATAAAAATCTTACCAAGGGGGTTATATATTTTACCTGATCTGGAGTTCAAACTACTATTCGTCATTTCGCACATGCTATTTGAAAATACTTTATGGTTAAATATGGAAGAAAGCTGAACATCTCAAGTCATACGATGCTCAAAAATGTTTATCGAATTGGGGTTTTCAATAAACAGACACATTACATTTCATATTTAAAGCTAAAAACTTTTGTTAGCCAGTCACAAAGGTAAAACAATATATTTTTTTAGCTAAAGTTAATAACAAGATGTAAAAAATAAAATAATACCCAGAAACTTTAAATAATAAATAAGAGGATAATGGATTGAAAGAGGGTTGCAAATAATGAACAGGTTGATAGAAAACCAATAATGACAGAACAGTTTTAAGATATTAAACAGCAGTGATATGAAAAGTTGCCTTTGCAGAATGAAGCAGCGAAGAATCGAAGAATTGCAGTGTGAAAAGATTAAACGTGTAAATACATCAACAGTACTGTACAGATATGTTAAGATGAAAACATTAATAGTTAGTACAAGTTCCCAACTGCAGAGTACAAGATAAGAAATTAACAATCTGCCACCAGAAGAAGCCAGAAGTACCTCTATATACCACCTTTAAATACAGAAACATATTATCTTATACGAGAAGGTCAATTAGTATTACATACCCCACAATTGGTAAAAAATGTACGATTTTTCCAAAAGAAACTTTAATTTATTCCGGAAGAATAGTAAGAATGTCAAAATATTCATTAAAAAAGGTGAATTTCTGGGTATGTAAATGTAGTTGGCCCCTCTTATAAAAGCGTGAAAGATAGAACGAAGAGTTGGACACTTGATGCATGCGACCGCCACCGCCACCAGTTGGTAGTTGTGGTACACCCTGTACCTTGAGCTTGCCGTCTGCAGTCTTGTTGTCGTCGGGGACGGATCTGACAGTAGCCACCCGATACGAGTCCGAGCGGCCCTGCAACACCACACTCAAAACTCACAACAACAAATAACAAAAGGAACAATAAAATAAAATGAAGAAAACATATTTAGTAAGAAAATTTAGAATCTCTCATTCCACTGACTTGGATACCTTGGGAAAAATTGATTAGAATATGGAAACAAAATATGCTCCTATACACACAAATAATATGAAAATAAAAACTGTACAGTATTGCAATTACAGTATCAGAGTGTGCCTATAGGAAGTACGTAGGTATACATAGGTTACTGAAAACCATCAGAGTTTGTTAGACTTTTGAAAAATATTTGCCCTACCATATCTGTAATGCTGTATAAACACTTTGCTTCGCTACCGTTCAATTTATATCTTCGACGGCCGTAATCAAACTTAAAGATTCGCCTGCATACGAAAAATGATTTCGCTGCATGCTGGAGAGATTAATAAGGCATGATAATTGATTAGAAGAAAAAATTGAGATGTGTTGTGTCTCAGACAGGGTAAGGGATACGAGCCACGAGGTGACGTTGGGGTATCGAGTTACCCCTTGACAACATGTAACAGAGCTCCGGAAACAACTGGTTCAATCCTGATCTAACTGACCATCGTAACCGCCAAGGCGAAGAGCAAGACAAGGGGTTGCCAGGCTGAAGAACCCATGAAGGAATTGCAATTAAAAACTGTTTATTATGCAACTCATTTTTTTATTTATTTCGATAAAATACATTAAATGGACAAAGATTTACATTAAAATAGGGAATTTGTTCTCCACAAAGACTGTAAAGAGAGGGGACAAGCAATCGGTCGAGAGTTAAAAGTCTCTGTGCCGCATTTATCTTAGTTATTTAAAAACACTTTCACTGCAATAAAATAAACATAAACCTAACTAAACAAAAAATATTATAAAGCAAACTAGTAGGATGTAAGGATTCGCACTCACAATTATTTAGAAAAATTATTATACTTATTTTTTTTTAAGTAAAAGAATCTAAGGCATCTGTTACGAATTAATCAAACTCATGTATATACATTACAACTGTTTAGGTGTATGTAGAATGAATGAGACTCTAGGATTTTATTGGGCCCAAGAGGGGCAGCCAGTCCTCAGCTTTCTCTTAAAATGTCTTGACTACAAGAGGATTATATTTAGCAAAGTCATATTCAATAATAATAAAACCATGGTTTAGGCCAATCCTGATTAAACTGTTGAAGATGCCCCTGATGTAGGAAGGCTAAAAAACAACAATAACCAACCAAACAAAATTTCCATGATAATAATACTTGATTTAATCAAAGATAATTTTGTTTGATGTTAAGTAGATATTGCTGACTACACACAAAATGACTTTTTTCAACAATTAAAATATAACTATACTAGTGGCGTGTAGGGGCAAAGGCCCCTAAAAATAAAAAAGGTGATGGATAAAAAAAAGTTTCAATTTATCACCTCCTTGCAGTATTACTGTATTTTTCTCAAGCTGTAGTGTGAATTTACACGTTTGGGTTTTCTAATCAAATGTTTACTAATCCTTATGAAACTTTTTGACGGTATCAAATTAGTAATTAACCAATAATTTCCCCTGTATTAAAATACAGTACCGGTAGTCTATTTTGAGGAAAAAAAGAAAAATTATTGCACTATTATACTAACGCACGCAGTAAAAATCGTTTTAACCATACACTTGTTGATGATGAGTTTGTAACTCAAATAAATAAAATAGTTCAATACGACATAAACCCATTAATACTGTACGCTCCTTTACCCTGGATTCCTGTGCCCCCCATTCCCTCAAACTTGCCGTGACCCAGTGCCTCCCCGTGCTCCCGTTCATCTCTCCAAACCCCTTGTTTCCTGTACCACCTATACTCCCTGGGCCCGAGTACCCCTATGCCCCTTCTTGTCCCTTCATGCCCCTGTGCTCCCCCATTCTCCCTTGCCCACATGCCTGCAGTTCTTCCCTGTGTCCCCCTTGCCCTCTATGTTCCTCATTCCTCCCCAATGCCTCCCCATGCCCAACCAACTTCCGCGCTACCGACATCTCTAGTAGGCCCTAACCCTTGTGCCCCCTTTCCCATGCCCCCTTACTCCCATGCCCCCTTACCCCCGTGCCCCACGCCCATCGTTGCTCCCCGTGCACCCTATGTCCAAATGCCCCCGACAACCCTCGTGTCCCCATGCCCCCGCACCCACGGTCTCCTGTGCCCACATGCCCACCGTTCTTCCCCTTGGTCCCCATGCCCGCTATGTCCCCCAAGCCTCCCCCGTGCCCCCATGTCCTTCTGCCCCCCGTGCCGCCACTTATTAGCCACTTGCCGCCATACGAAGGTTATCCAATGTTATAAGTTTACATATTCAGTAAAAAATAAAATAAAAAAATAAAAAAAACACTCAACAAAACTATTTAACTTTTCAACTCTATCTACTACTACTAAATAGCCAATATGTAAAACAGTAACATAAAAAATAAACGATATTCACAGAAAAAGACTATTAACAATTATATCAACCTTGCCACGTCTAAACCACTTTTAATTTTTTAATTTTAAATTTTTATGGTGAATATACCAATCATTCTACTCATGTTTCCTTAATGACATTGATGAGATCACGAAGATGAAATATCCTGAGGATCCGTATTCTGTTCATGACTCCTTTGTTGTCCTTTGTTTCTGTGTTCTCCTTTTTTATAGTGCATTGCCAATTTTAAAATTTTACAACCATGCAGTTATCTTAACTCAAAATATCTGCTCAATAACCAGCTGAGTTTATGATAAAACACTGGAACATCTGCTTAATCACACGTCTAGATAATAAAAAATCTTCTTCACATTAGATTAACATTGGAACTTCAAGGTCCATTGGGGCAAAGCCCAGGTAACTTTTAGAAATTCTGGTATTTTTCCTGGCGTCCTTGGACCTCAAGCTTTAAAATGAGCCATCACACGTTACAATACCTTTTAGTCCGGGTCATTTAGCGAATGACCTAGACAAAATTGGCCGGGTAACGAGACCTAGTGGAATGAGTTTGGTATGTGTCCCTGATCATTTGGTAAAAATTCCCAACTTTTCCCACGACAGGAACATCCGCCATTTTTGGAAAATGGCGGAAAAAGTTGATTACAGTGTAAGTGTTTACTAAAATGAGATTTTCATAAAGACCACACCACTTAGATTCACCCAAAAACGTTTATATTGTTCAAAATTAAATACCGTACAAGAAAATACCATATTTATTGGTATAAATCGTGTTTTAAGGTTCAATATGTGCACTGAAATTTAATATTTCGTCAAAATTTTTGGAAGTTATTTTGGTTTTTTGTAATTTACGTCGTTAATATCACAGATACGATAATTTTAGCCCTTATAAGAATTGTAGCCCTTAAAATTCTGCATTGATTGCATATATAATATTCTTTGTTGGAATAATAATAACGCTGATACGGTGCCTTGAAGTCTGAAATATTCACGGTTTTCAAAGGGGTAAAAATGGGTTTTTTGCATTTATGGACCTCCATTTTCAAAATTCAACATTTTTAACTAAATCCATTTGAAAGAGCCTAAAAAAACAAACAATTTAGTATTTTGAAATTTGAACTTGGCTTGAATGGGTTACGAAGAAAAGCCAAAAATAGGTTTTCCCATGTTAATCTTATGGGAAATCAACTAAACCCTGTATCTCGCTTATTTATCGGCATAAATTGATAAAATTTGCTATGTACATTCACTAGGTAGGGTTTAACTGATATTTGCTTACAACACCCATATTTCGGCAAACCTACATACTCAGCCCCATGGGGTTTATGGGAAAAATTAAAAGTGCCGAATATTGATCCAATTTGATATTTACCTTAACTAACCATTATACTTCCTAATAACTAACATTTGATAACAACATCCCATTGCAACAAACCTACATACGCATTTCTATGGTGTTTATGGGGAAAATACAAAATCTCAAATTCCTTAAGAAATTCGCTAAGTACGCAGGTTTGCTGCGACGGGGGTATTTGATAATATGACGAGAAAACTATAAAAAAATTAATTTAATCAAATAAACCAATTTAATCTTGATATTTAAACCAAGATATAAACACTGCAAAATTCGATATGCAATTTATTCAGCTTGTATAGTCCACAATATATGGGTATATAAATTTCAAATTAATACACAGGTACCAATATTTTTTAAATTTAGATTCGTGAGGCCGTTCGCTAGCAAGGACATCATCTCTGTAGGCCCTAAAATTATCAGACGACTCACAAAAAAAAGATGGGTAGTTTTATAATAGATACAATACATATAGTGTGCTTAACTTTTAATAATCATTTGGTAGTTTCCTAATTTTGGTGTGGTCCGCCATCTTAGAAAATGGCGGAAAATTAATTACCTATTGTGTAAGTGTTTACTAAAATGATATTTTCGTAAAGCTCATACCACTTAAAGCTTAAAACCATTGGTCGATTTCGTTAAACTACCTGTAACGATTTCTTTTAATTTTAACTACTTGTAATTTTCAACTATGATTATGTTATAATTTCATTAGGCCCCTTTACTTACCGTATATGATATTATATACACCTGCATCTAATGACTCAATGATCAAAATATCAAATACTCTTTCAACTGAATAGTATGCAATCTGTAAAAAAGCTATTTAATTTTGTTAATCTAATTTTACTAAGTTTTTTCAATATTTTTTTAAATAATGGCAAATTTTGTAAGAATAACCATGTCTTTGTTTCCCTTTTAAGCTTAGTTGTTCCATTTTTACTGAAAGGTTCAGGTGATCTATTAAGATATCTATATATATAATTCTGTAAGCGATATTTCTTGAGCAAAATTGTGAGCGTCGTACAGATCTCAGAAAGATGGGAGGGGTCTCAAATTAAAGGTCTCGGTCCCATGCACGAGGGAAAACTACCGGCGTGTCCATAAAGTTAACAGGAAATGAGAAATCACGTAAAACGTCCTCCATAAGAATAACATGGGGATTAAAAAAACGTCTGCTTTGTATACATTAAAACATGTGTTATGGTTTGATTTCAAAATGAGACACAGATGATAACATTGAGTGAAGATAACAAAATAAATCACACCAATAGAAGCAATCTATATAATAATTCTGTAAGCGAAATTTCTTGGGCAAAATTGTGAGCGTTTTACAAATTGCAGGAAGATGGTAGGAGTATCAAATTAAGGGTTTTGGTCCCATAAAGCGTATCTATAAAGTTACATGGAAATGAGAAACATAGTAAAACGTCATACTTAAGAATAGCATGGGGATTCGAAAAATGTCTTCTTTGCGTACATTGAAACATATGTTTTGGTTTTATTTTAAAACGGGAGACAGATGATAAAATTTAGTAAAAAACTATTCATAGCCAAATGACAAAAATCAAAAATCATACCCTAGAGTGGTAATACTATAATAAGACGTTTTGTTGCTTTGAGCTACTAAAAATTCTACCAGGAGAGTTAATCTTACATCCCATTACAATGTGACTGCTGATCTTACTGTTGTTACAATGATTTAAATTGTAAAAAAAAAAAAAAAAAAAAAAAAAACTGAGCGTGTATGCAAATCATAAAATGCTTTCTGAGCGATGAATTGTGGTTTGAGAAACAAACACCTACATTATTTCCATTGTTTTGGTCTTATTTCAAGCCGAAAAGTGTCAAATCATCTTATTGAATGACGATGACACATTAATTGATACTTAAGTGTATCAGTCAGTGAAGTTTTGGTATTCTGTTTGCTGAATTTTCCGAGAAACCTTTTAGTCATTTCATAGATTGTAGGATTATAGAAGACGAGTTAAAATCAAAGACGTTTTTCCTACATAGGCTACTAGAGGAAAATGCAGCAGGTAAAAAACTTTACAACAAAATGGGAAATATATAAGAATGATTATTTTCTGAAAGGTTCTCCCTAAAAGATTCTCCATGTAGTGATTTTAAAAAAATCTGCTTTGTTTACACGAAATTAAGAGTTTTGACCAGGAGGGATGAATATTCACAGCAAGTGAAGATGCACTTTGAGGTGCTGTGTTTAAGTTTTGTGACTAAAACATGAAAAATAAAAAACTGACAGGAGGTAAAAAAATCAATATTTTTTTTTATTGCCGCTTTTCTATCCTATACTATAATACGAGCAATCTCTGAAGGGATGTGTGTTCCACGATCTCGAAATCTAGCGGTTAGATTTTGCTTAAACTTTACATTTAAGAGTGTTTAGGTCTAGCCTAAAAATAAGTTTAGAAACAGCCTCAATCCCAGCCAAAATCGAATTTGGTCTAAATTTAAGTTTAAAAATCGTAATTTTTAACATTGGTCTTATGGGTTGCTATTTTGGTAACGAAATAACAACAAAAGGTATACAAAAATAAAGAACCGTAATGTTAAGGAGGCCTTTTGAAACAGCTGTTAACTGTGTAGAGGTATAGTTGGTTGTTGGTGGAAATTTAATAGCTTTATTAAGAGTCATCTTCACCCCTGTGCCAGTAGCCCATTGTTGTGCAATCGGCAATGTTAATCATACGGCTTTTATGCTAAAACATGGTTTTGTATTACCCTGTTTCGGACGCCGTTTTTCAACCGATTTTCTTGAAAATTGGTAAGTGTTTAGTTGAATACTTATATTAGGTTTCTCATACCTTGAAATTTTGAAAATTTTACTAAATTTTGAAATATTAACTAAGGAAAATCGAGTTACTTTGCGACGTCACAAAGAGTAATTTTTGTTAAATTTTCAAAATTTCGAGGTATGAGAAACCTAATATAACTATTCAACTAAACACTTACCAAATTTCAAGAAAATTGGTTGAAAAACGGCGCCCGAAACAGGGGAATACAAGACCATGTTTTAGCATAAAAGCCGTATGATTAACATCTGCTGCCGACTGCGCAACAATGGGTTACTGGCCCGGGGGTGAAGATGACTCTTAACATGACATTATATTTAAACTGAACTAAAACCAACGAGCAAGGCTCGGTTAACCTGGTACTGTTATATTAAAAAGCCGTCACAGTTCAATTAAGGGACTACGATTTCTTTCAAAACTTATTTTCCATAGATCGATATGAGTTTAACAACAGACAAAATAGAGCATTTACAAACGGGTGACCTAATACAAGATTGATAAAAGTACTTGGAGGCGAATGGTCTGTTCAAACGGTATTGTTAAAATATTATATAATGCCTACCTCAAATTAAAATTAAATTTTCTGGAAACCTTCGTTGTGAAAGAAATGGTAATACGCTATGGTTCATGCTATTTTAATTTAATGATTAGGGGCTTTTGCCCCTATGAGCCACTAGTAAAATATATTGATCTATAAAAAAAAAAAAAAAAAAAAAAAACTAATATAAATATTAGTTTTATAATCTGAAATGTCTGACTATCTATTTATAATTTGATTGGTACTTAATTTTCTTTATTTAAACTTTCTTGTAATGAGTTCTTGATACACAATACACAAAGTATTAATTAATTACATATTTACATGTAAATATTCGTTTCACTGAATATCATGCAATCTGTAAAAATAATATTTATTTTGATTAAATTAATTGTACATAGTTGTCTTGTCTTAATGTCAAATGCCCCTGTAGCAGCAAACCTGTGTAGGCTACTCAGCGAATTTCCAAAGGAATTTGAGATTTTTTATTTTCCCCATACACTATGAATGAGTATGTAGATTTGCTGCAATGGGATGTTGTTATCAAATGTTAGTTGTTAGGAAGTGTAATGGTTAGTTAAGGTAAATATCAAATTGTATCAATATTCGGCACTTTTTAATTTTTCCCATAAACCCCATGGGGGTGAGTATGTAGGTTTGCCGAAATATGGGTGTTGTAAGCAAATATCAGTTAAACCCTACCTAGTGAATGTACATAGCAAATTTTATCAATTTATGCCGATAAATAAGCGAGATACAGGGTTTAGTTGATTTCCCATAAGATTAACATGGGAAAACCTATTTTTGGCTTTTCTTCGTAACCCATTCAAGCCAAGTTCAAATTTCAAAATACTAAATTGTTTGTTTTTTTAGGCTCTTTCAAATGGATTTAGTTAAAAATGTTGAATTTTGAAAATGGAGGTCCATAAATGCAAAAAACCCATTTTTACCCCTTTGAAAACCGTGAATATTTCAGACTTCAATGCACCGTATCAGCGTTATTATTATTCCAACAAAGAATATTATATATGCAATCGATGCAGAATTTTAAGGGCTACAATTCTTATAAGGGCTAAAATTATCGTATCTGTGATATTAACGCCGTAAATTACAAAAAACCCAAATAACTTCCAAAAATTTTGACGAAATATTAAATTTCAGTGCACATATTGAACCTTAAAACACGATTTATACCAATAAATATGGTATTTTCTTGTACGGTATTTAATTTTGAACAATATAAACGTTTTTGGGTGAATCTAAGTGGAGTGGTCTTTATGAAAATCTCATTTTAGTAAACACTTACACTGTAATCAACTTTTTCCGCCATTTTCCAAAATGGCGGATGTTCCTGTCGTGGGAAAAGTTGGGAATTTTTACCAAATGATCAGGGACACATACCAAACTCATTCCACTAGGTCTCATTACCCGGCCAATTTTGTCTAGGTCAAGGCCATATTTTGGCTAAATGCCCCGGACTATTTCTTCTAACTCGAGATATTTCGTGGGGACCGATTCGCTTACGGAATTATATATACTAGAGATCGCCTCCTGATCGAAATTCGATCAAAATTTCAGTTGATCTGGACCCAAGAAGTTTAAAAACATTTTATAACTCAAACATCTGTTCTTCCTGTTTTTCTTGCAGTTGTTTTTACAACAGCTGTCTAATGATTCAATCAATTCTATTTCCTCCATAATATTAACATTGGAACTTTGAAAGCCTGTGGGGCGTTCGTAGCCCTGGTGTCCGATGTGAATTAGAATGTGATTCTGCTCATCTACAAGACTATACCTTTCTAATGGTATGCACGGATTTCTCCTACGATGCACACGAGCTGAGAAAAAAGGAGGAAATGAAACATGCTTGCATATTAATATATAGATATAGATATTGATAGGTAAATGTATGACCTTTACGGGTGTACTCTTTCAAGTTGGATCATATTTGCAAATGATTAATTAATTGGTTTATAAAGTAATTGAAGGGAAAGAATCAATTCTTGACTGCTCCATTCCCTGTGGAACCGTGACCTGGGACTCGAGCCATAGCCATACAGAGAACTGTAAGGATTACCAGATGTCCAGGTTTAGACATTTTTTAGTCCAGGGTTTAGAGCATTTTGCAATATTTTTTACTTGGCCTCAAAGCACAGAGTAAATAAAATTAAAATTATTAAGCAATATACGTCTTGAGTTTCATTCTAATTATGCTTTTACCTGGTGAGTTTCAAAGTCAATTTAATTTGGTTTACTAGTTACTTGCGCTTGTGGGATGAATACGGTACTACAGTTATTACTTATACAGGGTGTCTACTGCTAAATAGATACAAATATCAGTGATTTTTAATGACTTTTGGTGAGAAAAATGTATAAACGGTATCAGTTAACTGACACATACTTTCTCCCAACAATATAAAATAAGATTTTAAAGATTCAAACATTAATGTCTTCATGACTCAGTCTGATAGCTACCAGCTGAGCAGCGCTCATTTAACCCTACGCGCGTCTGTGACTTTTAACAACGTAGTGCGTTTACCGCTAAACGAAAAATTGAATTTTCTCCGCAACCACTTGACATGGAGCAAAAATTTAAAATACTGGATTATTTAGTTTTTTGAGCTTGATTTAATTTAATGGGGATAAGTAAAATTTATTTCAAAATAAAAGCTATTTTGAAAATCCAAAAAATTTATTTTTGAAACACTTATTATGCTATAACTTTTGAACGCGCATTTTTTCGGAGATGCGGGTGGTGTCATTTTATTCACCATTTTAAGCTTAATAAACCACAAAATTTTAATCAAAATCGTTAGAGCCATTTTTGAGAAATTTTGATTTTTCACGATTTTTGAGGTTTTTGGGGGGTAAAATACCCTTAAAAATAAAAAATTCAAAAAAAATGAAAAAACGCCTGGAATTATCGTGAGTTTGGACCTACATACCAAATTTCACCAAAATCGGACCATCGGGGCATTCTCTAGCTCTGTTTACATCCAGACACACACACGGACACACACACACACATACACACAGACATCACTCTGAAAACCACTTTTTTGGACTCGGGGGGCACCAAAATGGATAAATCCACAAACAACTCAAATTCGAAAATTTTGACGAAAACAATACTTTCTCCATATACTATGGTAGGCCTATAGAGGGAGAAAGTAAAATCAGTGACTATCGCTTGGTATATTTAGAACATTTTTAGAGGAAATTGCTATTAAAGTCGCAAATATTGTGCTCACAATCGCATTATTTTCTCAATTTATACAAAATATCTGTGACTTTTTTGCGTTTTAAGGAAAAATAAGTGACTTTTTGGTGACTTCCGTGACCACTAACTAAAATCCGTGACTTTCGGTGACTTTTGGCGATTTCAGTCTATTGCGCTGTTTTATACACTCAAGGTTTAGCTCGGTTAAAATTGTTATATAACTTAAGAAGCATACTTCTCTTGTCATAATTTTGTACATGCTTCAATGAGGGGCGAGCGGGAGGAGTACGTCAACCGATCGTACCAGGTTGGACTATACAAGGTACTTGGATTGGACTAAACAGGAATGTAGCATCAGTTGGCCCTGTTTTGAAAACAAATCGGTTTAAGCTTGGAAGAGTACGCTTTGAAGAAAGAACACCGATCACCATGGTTGATTGGGATTGTCGGGACTCACTTCATAGCTTCTATTTTCGTTTGCAGACGCACTCTCCCAACGATCCCATCACAAGACCGGCCAGCGTGCGTCAACACTACACACACGCCACGGCTGTGGCTGCGTGTTTATAAACAATTCCAGCTGAATCACTGTCCCGTTATTATAGTGCTCATCTTTCCAATACTTCAATTTGCACCCTACGATACCTTTTTAATTTTTCAATAGCGTTGTTTTTTTGTATCTCGCTGTTATTTTTCACAATTGATATTGATTTTAGTTTATTATTATTAGAATAACGAATTTCTTCAGCTAAATATACTCTAGGTGAAAGGTTCACTTTACAAGGATTCCTGGAATTTAGAGGGCCATTGGAGTAGGAATACAATGCACATGCACAATAAATAATTAGGTCCTACTATCAATTTAGTTATAATTAAGAAAGTAAAGTGGCTCTATGAAGAATAACCATTAGTCCACGTGTAAAGCATCTCTACGATTGTTAAGGGTTTGTGTAAATAGTATTGTTCATCGATTTCATCTATTTAATCATGTTGTGAATACTTGACCTGTTTTAAATTCGGTACGAAAATTAATTTCATTAAACATTTGTTTAGGCTAACTGATACATGTTAACGTGATAAGACTTATATTACGGATGAACGCATCTTGCAAACGCACAGTAGACGTAACATTCATTCAATTGAAGCTACATTACTCTTTATTTGTATTTACATTCGTATAGTACGATTAATTTATTACATATCTTACCGTCTTAAAAATGCGTTGGTGCTTGAGGGCGAATACGATCAATTATGAAAATGCTTACTGCAGAAAACTGCACTTCACTAATTACCGTTCTGCCTAAATCAAAACAAAAATAACAATCCTCTTTGTAGTGAGAACAAATCGGTTAATTTTTCATCAGGGAAAGGATAATTAATAAGCTTACAATTAATTATTGAAAATAGAAATTAAGAGCACTTTATAATAAAAATATACCGTACCTCACTATGGCTAGACGTCTAGGCTTATTGTCAAGGCCAAACCGCTCATAAATAACTACTCTATGACAGAACTTGATGGCACAAGACAGCGAGTAGCAATGCACTTGACCTTGGGTAACGAGTCAAAAGATAAATCTTATCGACTTTTTTTGCAAACAATAACTTATTATTGAGTTATAAGGAAATGAAGCACGAGGAGGAAACCGAAGGAAACCGTCGCCACATCCTGATTGGCTGATAGCAGTCAGTCGCGAGTGTGTGAATCGCGACGGCGCACCGGGCGCTCTCCATAACTCTATTTATACAATTAATTGCTGCGCTAAACATTACTTGAAGCATTTGCCATGCGTCATGAAGGATTTGTTTGCACCTGCACTCAACCCAAATCCGAAATATTCAGTAAATGAAAGAAAAAATGTGTGTAAGACAACAAGTTGAAACTGGGAGCTAGACCAGCGCTATCATTACGCGCAAGTCGACCTCTCACGTGAACAAAGGTGCTTAGTAATTGCTCACCAACGTAGACGACAGGGCCGTGAACTAATGGGTGGTTAGAAGGTAACGTTGCAAACAGGTGCAATATTGTGCAGTTATATGGTTAAAGGGAGTACAAAGTGAAGAAAGCCGACCTAACTAACCGATATCTAGTCCTTAAGTTGCACAAAAATAGTCCGATGAGAGATTATGAATAAATCGTGGAAAAATCTACTCAGAAGCGTATTGTATGGTGTATTACTCAAGATAAACAAAACCATGAATGACAGCATTAGGGCAAGAGCGGGTGAGGAGGGACACAACTGTTAAAATGTCCATCACATTTCATGCAATTTACTGAAATATTTTATAAATGGGAAAGTTCTTTGTTTTGTTATGCAATTACTAGAAAAGCCTTGCACATATAATTAAGTTAAAGTTTAGTACGAATAAAGAAAATATCAGAGATTGCTATAAGCATATTTTTCTTTTGAAAATACACCAGGAACCCAAGCTACTGGCTCTGAAAGTTCTCCTATAATTTGTTATGGACACAAGTTTCATAACATAGCATAAACCACTTAAATCAATGTAATTTTTTAAATCGGTATTTATTCTATATGTAGAAGCTACGGAGCTGAGCGAACGAGCTCGCTTATGACGATTCATTATCTATGCGAGCGAAGTCGCGGGTATAAGCTAGTGAGCACAAGACCGACGGCAAGGTTATCGAGTGTGGGTCAGTTCACAGTTGACACGTGCTCAAGCCCTGATAACCGGTCGGGAATGTATGACAACACTGACGGCGGCGGCGGCGCGGCGAGCTGAGACTGCACATAGCACACTGAGTTACTACTCTGTACACCGCACACTCTGCACACGCTGTGCGCTGCTGCCGGTGCCGGTGCTGAGTGACTACTCTACGTACATAACGACCTAGGACACTGCCCGCTGTCGGGTGACAGACATAATTACACGTGATGGTCGAACTGAAACGGTTGAACAAGAAAATTTTTACATTTAGACTATTCATACATTTTATACGTAACAAGTTTACGCTACTGATGAAGTTTGTTGAAATAAGACTAACTTTACCGTTTTCCAACATAATGTTTTGGAGCATCAGATTAACTTTGCGCAGTAGCAGTAACTTTGAGGTCATGTTATTTTTAAGATAGTAACATAAGCATATACCTTATGTTCATTAGTCCCAGCTGTGTAAAGAATCGATAATGAAAAGAATTTTAAACCCATTGATAAGTTTCTGATACATTAAATTAGTCTCAATCTACATAACATATTTCTCAAGTTAAGCGCAACCACACCAACTGTGAAACTTAACTAAACTGATTTCAATTTTACGGTCATAAAATGTTGTTAGTAATAATAATAAAAATAGATGCTGTTTTATATAAAAGTTCAAACAAGACAAATCAATACAAATAATGCTAGACTAAAATTTAGAGACGAGAGAATGTGAGAAGGTTGTAATTGGCGAGGGCGAGGTTCCCACATCAGACGTGCCGTGCCACTCTTCAGCGTCCCCTAGCAGTTGAAGGGGGAGGTCGAGGTGGCGTGTTCATAAAGGGAATAAAGTATGACCTCATTGTGCTGCTACCGAAGGGCTAACATTTGCAAATAATGCAGCCTCTCGAGATAAACATGGGAAATGAATCTAGTCCAATCGAAATGAAAATTTTCATTCACGACGGTAAGGCTTAAAACCAAAATTAGCAATCAATCCAGGTGGCAAATGGCAATTTACATTAAAAAAGTAACGAATGCAATACCAAAACGGAACTAATTGTGCAATAAATAAAAGGAGCGGGATGAAAGCACCATTAATTCACGTACGTCAACGATGATACTAAAAACATTTGAGTCAGTAATAGGAACTGTAGAAGGTTCAACCCTTGTCCATATCATACGTCAGGAAACCAAAAAATTACCGGCATTTGTATAAATTGCTAAAGATTTGATTACTTCCCCTTTAGTAACTTAAATAACTGTTTGTTTTAACAGAGTGACAAATCAACTCAAATTATGTTAGATTTACCTGAACAAGTTACTGTACAATCCCCTTTTTAAATCAATCAAATTAATTACCCAATCGATCATCACAACGATCGTCCAAAATGTTTCGTATAAATTCCAGCTCTAAATAGCTACATTTGTATATTTAGGTCTTGTACGTTACGAGTTCTAAATACTATAGGGTTTGTCTGCCTCAACATCTGAGCGTTTTCTTACAAACGTACATAAGAAGTTTAAATCAAAGGATTCAATTTTGCGATTGGCACAAACGTTTTGTACAACTTACTCTACAAACCACAAGACACAGCGGGGCGCCGGAATTCTACCCCAGGAAAAGTACCCCCATGAAAAAACGCTACGTCATTTTGACGTCACAGGTATGGGGGTAGTTTTCCGGCCGCGAACTTTTGAAGAGAATACATTATACTCTACTTCAATCATTGGTTACGCACTTTTATAATTTATTTCTATAATGAACAATTTAAGCAATGTTTCGTAAGTTTACTAGGGGTGGAAAACTACCCCCGGAATTCTACCCCCGGAATACTACCCCCAGCAAAACTACCCCCGGCAAAACTACCCCCGGAACACTACCCCAGGAAATCTACCCCCGGAATACTACCCCCAGCAAAACTACCCCCAGAAAAACTACCCCCGGAATTCTACCCCCAATGGACTAGACCGGGAATCCTACACCCGCGAAAGCACTTCCACGTACACAATTCCTTAAGTATTTAACAATTGTTATTTTATGCACGTGTTATTGTATTTCAAAACATTTCTATTATAAAATAATAATATGTTAAATTTACATTAATACAAACTTGCCCGAATTCGTACCCGATTACCCGAAGTAATCTCGTTCTCTACCCTCACTCGCCGTCAAGTTCTATAATTGGCCTATGTTTTAGTTTTATACTAAAAATCTTCCCTTAATCCTTTACAGGCTTTTAGCTGTGTGTTTTTGAAAATGCTTTTTTTGAGTGAAAATGTAATTGTGGGTGATGATGAGTTAATTTTATTGGTTTAATGTTATATTTTACAAAACAATATAATAAATAATGGTATTATTATCTAAGGTATTTTTTTATAAATTGTTTGGAAAAATGTGTATGCAGCAACTGATAAAAGAAAGCAGAAATTTCCTTCAAAGTTCATTCATGTTCCGGTGTTACATAATATTTATTAGATGACAATGTAGGTCCTATGTGCTACAAACCTGAAAGTTAAATAGAGAAAAATCGGAATAATAATATTCACAATAATCTGAAGGAATTTTGTTCACTCTGATCACTCGCCTCCGAGGTGGACAAGGTCTTTACTAAGCAGTAAAATTCTATTACCGTATTACTGTTTGTACTAGATATATTGAGTTATATACTTTTCAGACTATCTAGATTTACAAAACGTGAGTTAAGTTACATAAGCATAAAGTGTATTCTATCCTATACTGTAATACGAGTAAGTTATATATTTGTATGTGTGTATGTTTGCACACGGATCTCAAAAACAGCTAAAACCATTTTCTTCCAACATTGCAGATAACATAGTTTTGGGATGAATTTAATATAAATACAGGTCTCTATGCCGGAAAAAAATCTTATCTCTTTATAATCATTAATTCAAATTTTAAAAATTTTAATATTGGTCTTATGGAGTAAAAAAAATAATAATAATAATGAAAACAGTAGACTCAACTGTCAAAGTGCAGAATAGGCCTATGTGTTCCAGTATAAACATGTAGTTTTGTATGGCAGCCAATTACTAAATTATTAAATGGTACTATTTTATGATGAAAATAATCTATAATTTTTTAAATCGTACTTCATACTGCTGATTATGAATAAGAATAAAAGTAATGTAAAGTATATAAAACTACAAATCAATTTGTAGAATTACATTTGAATTTAAATACCCCCCGTCGCAGCAGACCTGCGTACTCAGCGAATTTCCAAATTAATAATATTAATTTTGACCAGATAAACTTGTAAACAAAATTTCATCACGTCCTCATAAATAGGGAAATAAATGTCTATTCTCCTTAAGATAAATATAGGGAAAGAGTATGCAGGTATGCTGCCATGGGGGACACTAAAAGAAGGTTTTTAACATAGAAAAAAATTATTTTGACTATATAAAGCCATATAGTAAGTTTCATCAATATCTGTCCATAAATAAAAGAGTGTGCATATTCTCCATATGATTAACATGGGAAAAGAGTATGCAGGTTTGCTGCCATGATAAGTACAAAAACCAAGATTTTTTACCTTAAATGGATGAATCTCAACCAAATGAAGCTCAATACCAAGTTTCATCCAAAAATATTAGTTAATAAGTGAAATATTAACACATCCTTATTCTCCATAAGATTAACATTGGAGCCCCAAAAGACAATGTACTGTCATTAGACTTTGTAATATCTCGGTAACCAATGGAGATAGAGCAAAGCTTCAAAGTGCTAAATTGTGTTTTTTGAGCTAAATCCAATGGTTAAAATAAAAATTTAAAATTTTTAAAATTACATATGAAAAATGCAAAAAACCCATTTTTGGGGTACAAAACCCCCCAAAACCACCCCTTCCGGTAGGTCGATATGTCTGGTGTTTTCGAACTCATCTGAATAAACGTAGGAATACACATCTCTACCAAATTTGGTGTCGATCGGACCATTTTAGCGAATTTCCCATAGGGAATAAGCTATTACCGTAGGTCTCATGGTAAGACCTAAGCCCGGGACCATGTTACTTTTTCGTTTCAAGGTGCCCAGAGGCCAAAAATAATAGTCATTAAAATTTATATATATATATATATATATATATATATATATATATATATATGTATATATGTATATATATATATATATATATATATATATATATATATATATATATATATATATATATATGTATGTGTCCCTAGGCACGATAACTCTCGTAAAAAAGGTCCGATCGACACCAAATTTGGTAGAGATGTGTAATCCTACGTTTATTCGGATGAGTTCGTAAACCAGACATATCGACCTACCGGAAGGGGTAGTTTTGGGGGGTTTTGTACCCCAAAAATGGGTTTTTTGCATTTTTCATATGTAATTTTAAAAATTTTTTAATTTTCGCTTTGACCATTGGATTTAGCTCAAAAAAACACACAATTTAGTATTTTGAAGCTTTGCTCTATCTCCATTGGTTACCGAGATATTAAAAAGTCTAAAGACAGTACATTGTATTTTGAAGCTCCAATGTTAATCTTATGGAGAATAAGGATGTGTTAATATTTCACTTATTAACCAATATTTTTGGATGAAACTTGGTATTTAGCATAATTTGGTTGAGATTCATCCATTTATGGTAAAAAAATATTGGTTTTATGCTTATCATGGCAGCAAACCTGCATACTCTTTTCCTATGTTAATCATATGGAGAATAGAGGCAAAATCCTTTAGTAATGGACAGATATTGATGAAACTTAGTATATGGCTTTATATGGTTGAAATAAATTGTTTTTATGCTAAAAACCTACTTTTGGTGTTCCCATGGCAGCATACCTGCATACTCTTTTCTATTTATCATAAGGAGACTAGACATTTCCCTATTTATGAGCATGTGATGACATTTGGTTTACAGGTTTATCTGGTCAAAATTAATATTACTAATTAGGAAATTCGCTGAGTACGCAGGTCTGCTGCGACGGGGTGTATTTACGAGAGTTATCGTGTCTAGGGACACACACACACATATATATATATATATATATATATATATATATATATATACATATATATATATACATATATATATATATATATATAAATTTTAATGACTATTATTTTTGGTCTCTGGGCACCTCAAAACGAAAAAGTAACATGGTCCCGGGCTTAGGTCTTACCATGAGACCTACGGTAATAGCTTATTCCCTATGGGAAATTCGCTAAAAAAACAAAAGCATTAGAAAGAATAAAGCAAACACCAGCTAACTATATAAATAATTAGAATCCACGTGTTACACATTCAACATGTGTTAACAAATATACACGAGACCCGTTAGGCCGTAGGCCTACATACATTGAAACAGTCTGAAAGCACAGAAAAAGGAAGCTGAAAGGCGAGTGAGTGGAGCGAACGAGCTCGTCTTGAACGAGAAATAAGCCTTTTTGCACCGGGCTGTCTGTAAATGATATTACCATATTTTATCTATGATATTACTACCAAAATATTACTGTTTAAGTTTACCGAGCTAATGCTTGTCCCGAGGTGCTGAAAATTATAAACCTAATATCAAAGTATATCATGGTACGGTAATGTATTTGATAAAATAAAACCATACAGCTAAAAGCCTGTAAAGTATTGTGGAAAGATTGGCTATAAAAAACTAAAGCATAGGCCTATTATAGAACTTGACGGCGAGTAGGGTATAGAACGAGATCACCCGAAGGGCAAGTTTGTATTAATTTACAAACATTAACATTTCTATTATTTTATAATAGAAATGTTTTAAATAGCAGAACACGTACATAAAATAACAATTAGTTGTTAAATACTTAAGGGATTGTGTGTGTGTGTGTGTGTGTGTGTACTTGGAAGTACTTTCGCGGGTGTAGGATTCCCGGTCTAGTCCATTGGGGGTAGTTTTGCAGGGGGTAGAATTCCGGGGGTAGTTTTCCGGGGGTAGTATTCCGGGTCTAGTCCTTTGGGGGTAGTTTTGCTGGGGGTAGTATTCCGGGGGTAGAAATCCGACTGGTGTTTGGTTTGCTATAATGTTAATTCAGAGCAACCAATTAAATAATAATGTATTTATAAAACTAGGGGTACTCTTCCGGCCACTAGCCAAAACTCCATGCCACTTTAAGCTCCGCCCCTCGTGACGTCAAAATGACGCAGCGTTTTTTCATGGGGGTACTTTTCCTGGGGGTAGAATTCCGCTACCCCGATACAGCTATCACGCTTGGGTCAAATGAGGGTAGCCGTTTTAACGCAACTGCCCCTTGTGTTCGTATTGGTTTGATCCGAAACTAGATTTATGTGTAAAATTAAAGTATTTACCAAAAAATTGACACTAAATCACAACTTAAGGTTTTCACGAAGTATTTGCATATATTTCCAAAGTCCTTTTTTGAAACACCCGGCATTTCTGCATGCAGTATTGTATGTAACGTGTTCTCGATGGTGTAGCATCATGCATGTGGCGGCTAAATGAGGCGCATACGTTAGCCAATCGCAGCCAACATAACGGTTATTGAGCGTGCTCGGTCACGCCTACCAATCAGCCTTGGTTGTCACTGCCAGAGCGTTTGGCGCTCGGTCACGCTTGGCCTGGCTCCCCGGCCCGGACACAGATTTAATTTGCTTTAACAAGTCATTCAATACTAAAATTGTAAATGCTCCTTTGAAGTTCTGAAAGTTGACCGCAAATATAATTTAAACTGTATTATCAACTGTGTTATTATGGTGAAGTGGCAAATATTATTTTTCTTGCGAATTTTACTCTCAATTTTATTTATATGGATTACGAAAACGCTAATAATACTTGATTAACGAACTTTTACAAAGCAGTGTGGAACTTCAGAAAGAAAAAAGTTAGTGCAAAATTAGTTTGAACTCTATACCGTAAGTGCTTCCTGTTGAATGGTTTCATCCTCATTACTGTAATAAACACAGGTATCAAACAAACGAACTGAAACGACTGCACTAACCAACTACTACCTCAAACGCCTGAGATGAAAATGAAGGAGGGCCACATCCTCTAAACACAGACAAAACTCGATTTATATGAATAACGTGTTACATAACGTTTTTTCCTTGTTTATGGCATCTTGATGATGCTGATTTACCATGATGTAGTGCAAACTTAATGTTTGGTGTCATGGTATTTCGCACGAAACCCAACACGACAGCTCCAGATTGCACTGCAGTTCGGTCCGTAACGTAACCACACCCCGGCTCCGATCGTGTGGAGTGGAAGTGAGCGTTTAACAAGAGCACCGTTAGCACGGAGGTGTTGAACAAAGCGTTGTTTGTCGAGACACAAAGGAGCGACGATGTGCCGGTAATGAGAGGGACAGCCGTGTGTAGATGACGCTGCAGTCGACAACGTCGTACAGGGATCGATGTCGCAGGGCCGGTCGTGAAAAGTCTTAACGTTACCTAGGACGTTCCTGAAATAGGTTGCCATTAGGTAAAACAATATTGCCTAATTTCGGGATCTGGAATATAAATTCCTTAAATAAGTGGTAGACATGACGCATTCAAAAATTGGCAACTCGCCAAACATTGCAATCAAGTCCAATAAAAATGTCAGCCTTTAAGGATTTCAGCCTTCTCCAGTAGTTTCTTCAGATTCACCTGCGTAAGGTCTACTGAATCCCGATGAACATACATACTCCATATAATGATCTACATATTCCAAAGGGCAAACCTTTATCCGTTGAATACATTCATTCAAGTTTTAAGGTTACCTAGGACATTCCTAAAATAGGTTGCCAGGGTGTCTACTGCCAAAGAGATATAAAAATCAGTGACTTTTTGGTGACTTTTGGGGGTGAAAATTGTTAAAAATTAGTGACTTTTCCGTCTTTAGGATAGAAAATGTTGGGGGGAAATTGTTAAAGTCGCAAAACTTTTGCTCGCAATCGCATTATTTTCGCAATTTATACTAAAAATGTGTGACTTTTCTTCCATTTTTAAAGAAAAATCAGTGACTTTTCGGTGACTTTGGTGACCACTAACTAAAATCAGTGACTTTCGGTGACTTTTGGTGACTTCGGTGACCAGTAGACACCCTGGTTGCCATTAGGTAAAACAATACAGCCGAATTTCGGGATATGAATCCCTTAAATAAGTAGTAGAAATGAGGCATTCGTGTAAATATCAAGATTTTAAATCTGACCGTAGTTTAAAACAATTTGTTAAATATAAAGACGCAAATGTTACCTTGGTTTTCTAAGTGCGAACTTAGGTTACTTTGAAAACTAATTTTTACAAAAACATCGTTTTTCTAACATTTTTCTCTTGGCTTTTAGATTTTTATTTTTCAGATTATAATCTTTTTTTAAAATTTAAATAAAACATGTTACTTAATAAATATTTAATGTTCACGATACTGGTTACGATGTCTGTGACGTCAAGACTAATCCCCTCGGCATTCAATGCATATTTTCCATATGCTGCAACAACGTCTGGGGACGAAAGAGCTCCGGAGCATAGTGACAGTGAGTGACGATGTCTTTATAAATATACAATTTCCACGAGTTTTTGTCGATTTTTGTCCGTAAGAAGCTCATATTCATGCTCTTATGACGAAAACTCGTGAAAGAGCAGAGATAGAGATAATATTTAACTAGTTCATTGACAACTCCTACAACTGTTTAAGTTTAACACAACAGTTGTGGTACTGTGTAAGTTTGTCACAACTTTTCAGTTTTCAAGGTGCAAGACACCCTTCCATAAACGTTCCGCCAAGAACTATAAAGTCCTTCAATGAAATATTCAGAGTGCATTACAGGTGTTACAAAATTTCTTGTTCCTCTGTACAGAGGGAATTCTGTGCTGGAAGTACTAAGGGACTCTATCGCCACAGTCCTCTTAGCAAGAGTTCTTCCCCCAACATCCACCATGTCCACTTTACCCCGATGTAACTTTTCCACTTGACTTCAGGTACTGTAAGGAAAAGGGGACCCTTTGATAAACATTATTCATCTACAATAAAAAAGTCATTAAAATCAAATTTCAGTTTACATAATACAGAGCTAGAATGATTTTTTGGGAGGCCTAGTTTTTTGGATTTTCTTGAGAGACCTAGTTTTGTAGATTTTTTTGGCAGTAATTACATTTCAACCCTGATGTCTTAATATAAATCGGATCAAAGTGTCGGTAATTGTATGCAAACAAAGTCTGCTGACGATATGGGCGCGGGGCTTCGGTGTGGAAGTGTTAAGACCGGCACGCGACGGGTCGATGCTAGCCCCCCTGGCGGCTGCTTACGTAACTACTGGTCACACTGATACCACTGTTATACTTGTACACAACCTCTACTGTCAACACCCGAGATGCCTCCATATTGTCCTCAATATGGCGTTCTTGTGGCCAGTGAATAATGAAGTAGTTCGATTTCCTACGATTCCGTTCCAATGCAATTAGGGAAACTAATTAATGATGCCTATTAATAGGTTAATTTTAAATAGAAGCGTAAAAAGCTAAACCGATTAAGTTCCATTCATGACGGACCAATCCTAGACTCAGTTGCAATTAGGTAGTAAACCCCACAAACACGACTCGGACTCGATATGGACTTGGTCACTCTTGAGGTCCCCTGAACCGATACTCTACCCGCCGTTTGCTGATCATACCGTACAACATATCTCAACGCCAACGATTATGGAGAAAAAGGTCGTAGCAAAGTTTTAAACCGTCTAAAGTAAAGTTCAAAGATTGTAATGTCGTCTGTCGATCAAATACGGCGGAAAATGGATGCAATAGTGAAGGAATAGAGACTTTAGAGACTTTATTTGAAACACCGATGACGCACCATGACTGAAGGGGTGAGAGTAATGATTGTGATCGATCAGATGAGGTGTAGCTTTGTTACTGACAAATAGCTGTTGTTTAATTAGTCATGATCATTAATAACCCAATGACCAAAGGCAGCTGATCAAAAAGCACTAACTTTTCTCAGGATCGAACCTCCAGATTCAAAGACGAGCTCTTTAACCACTCAGCTACCCTGCTAGAAGGGATCATTGGCTAATAACTGTAAGCGGATGTAATATCTACGATATGTACTCGAAAAAAGGCCCAAATCGTATCAACGAGTTACGTGAGACACTATAAATTTGTGTACGAAGGTGACGAACCATCCGGAGTGTCCAATAAGTGAGGTTTGACCATCGAAGTATTTAAAACGCCATCTATACTACATACCCAATGATTTTATTGTACTGTAATCTACCGGTCGATGTAATGGCATGACCAGGGTTTGGAACGTTCCTATACCATAACGTAACCATAGATGAATAACGTAAAAACAGCTAATGATCAAGTTCAATTCTCAACAAGGACGATATAAACTAATCTGTAATTAATTAATGATGCTATCTAAAACAGGTAGGCTTTAGATAGTGCAAAGGCAGTGTTTGGACAGTTCCCTACCACAACATTAAAACATTAGTACTGTTGGATTAATACAAATAAATAAAACAGAGCCTTCCACTTTTTCACAACATTTTTGTTGTCGTTTAGTAATAATAAAAGTAAATCTAACAAATACTAATTTAATAACATTTCAATAAGACGCGCAACTCTGTAAAGAAAATGATACTTGATAAATGACGTACCATTATGGTCCTGATATAATCTAGAAGAAACATGAAAACACGATCAAAACACCAGTCTCTCCTAACCGTCGTGAGACGTAAAATGAACTAAAGCAGTGAAATTCATTACATGCCTCATAAACAATCAGAAATGATAGGGTTTATGATCTAAATGTAAACTCATTAGACATTCTTTAGCTATTAGGTCCACAGGGTTTCAAACCGAAAACTGTTTTTAACAATAAAACTTTATATAAAGTGAGTGAAATATATTTATAAAATATTTTTATATCTTAAATTAGATTGGTATAATAAATGAAATAATGGGAAATAATTTGCCATCAACCAACAGATACTCACTTCGCCTACTAAAATTGTGCTCTGGTCTTGATAATCAGGAATAGTGAAATGATGTGTCACAAACCAGGCCAAAGACAGAACTCGGGAGAGGAGTCAGAAATAGCAACTCGCCAAACATTGCAGTTAAGGTCAACTAAAAAGCTTCAGCTTTTAACTATGAGTTTCTTCGGTTTTACTTGCGTGGTCCACTGAATCACGATGGACATCTATACCCCTAATGGCCTTTCTATTCCAAAGGGCAACCTATATCCATTGAATAATTCCATTCAAGCCAGGATGCCTAATGAATTACCTCAGAGCCAGCTAAGGTATTATACTCCGATGGATTTCTTGAAATCTTGTAGAAGAGTATTTTCATCAAAATTTCAACGAAGGAAAGAACACTAAAACATTTAAATGCATGAAGATATTAAAGACTTTAATAAGTGATGTGAGCAAACACGTCAATCTTCGTTCTCGTAATTAATTATACGTGAAATGTAGTACCCTAAGGAAATTAATATTCCCTTGAGGCAAAAGACTCCCTAAGATTTAGCCTATACTTGCATCACATAGACAAATACGAGCCATTTTATGATCCCAAATATGCTTTTGGCATTATTATCTGGCCATAATATATTTTATCTTATTTTTACTTTGCATTTTTCCTTAGCTGCAAGATATAAAATTAAGTATGTGAGGTTTTGTGCTAAAATCTTATTGGAACCCGATAGATGATTTTTTTTTTAATTATTAATTAAATATAAAGAAAATGGTTATGTTATAAATACCACTTATACAGTATTAAGATAAAGTCTAAGTCAGCTAATGACAGATTACACGTCTAAATTTATGACGAAACCGATTGATAAACGTGGTATATCTAACTGCGTTAGCATCATGAAAACTACAATGTTAAATCAAAATTTTGTTTGTATAATAGTGGAAAATAAATAGTGGAAATAGGTGTGGTTTGGCAAGAACACCATTTCCAAAAAAGCCAATACAGATATCCTATCAGTATATATTTTTAATCCATTATCATGCTGGGGTGGAAAGGTAAAGGTACCACCCTCAGGGGAAACAGAAATTATAACTATTGGAGATCTCGAAAATTTAGATTTTACTGTCGGATTTGAAAAGATAACCAGAAATTCGGGTTTCACAGAATTTGTGTAGCAGCTCATAGAAAATGAAATAAGAAATTTTTCCAAATGATTGGGATATTGGACTAAATAATGAATGGAAAAGCTGTCCAAGAATACATGGTGGAGGCATCGCGACACGGCTTTTGAGCACTCCACTAAATATTGAAAATTTACAATCACAAACAGATTTTTTTGTTAATACACCAAATACTGCAAGGAGAAATTGAAATTAGGGCCTACCTGCTTTAAAACGAGAAATGTCTCGCTACATTTGTAATGTGTGGTTATTCCTCACGACTCATAAAACTATATTTGATGGTGGTAAAACCACATAGGCTTTGAATATTGTATACGCCTAATGGTTGTGATAAGAAGATTTGATACAGGAATTTGAGCATATCTTTGTGAAAAAAAATTGGATTTCAAAAATATGCTCAAATTCTTGTATTAAACTTTCTCATCAAAAGCATTATACCGTATTCAAAAACCTATGTCGTTTCACCACCACCAAGTGTGGTTTTCTGAATAGTATGAAACCACTTTGATTTGATAATCAAAGAGATCAAAGTTGTAGAGCATGGGCCTTGTAGTTCAAAGTTGCCTGGACGAGATGACAATAAAAATAACAAAATGAGTACCTAACCGGATTAAAAAATAAAACAAAACTATATGCCCAGAGGTCGACCCAGCCCACGCCTTCATCTGCGCGAGAAGTTTTATTTCAATTTGGCAGGCTTCGAAGTCACTATTTGGCTTTTTTCTATGAATTGTAGAATGACTGATTTCAATTCGCATTTCATTGAAATCCATCCCTACACTAAAGGAATGAAAAATACATTTTGGATGACAAATTAAGTCAAGGTGGTTAGTGCGCATGTTATTCATGAAAATTCTCAATGCATTACCACGTTGTGATTTTAGAAATTCGTTAAAGGTAGATACAGTTTTTCCCGTCTTCGGCGTTCGTGTAGCTGATAAAATCGATTCCCAATTGGGCTGGAACAAACCCAAATCAGCAAGGACCATTTCCAAATTGCACACAAGAAATGTTTAACGATTGGTATAAAAAATCCACTGAATATCGTGTACATAGAGTTTGCAATTTGAAATTAATCGGTTTTGTAAATCGGTGGAATAGGAACGTTTCCAAGATGGCCGCGTTTTGTCCCTAAACGCGCAACTCCGTTAATCGATCTCGAAAACCCGAGCTTGAGTCGCAAACCAGGTCACGCCGGAGCGAGGAAAATTGCTATTTAATCATTTACTTCACTCTTAAGGGAATATAAAAACGTATAGGTCTGCTTTAAATGCAGATTGTAGTACAAATATATTTGTAACTCAATTAGAGCTTAGGAAAACCCAATTAATTAGTTTTTTTTTCAACGTGACAAAGGGAAACCTCAGACCCACATATATGAGGTGCATTATAGTTTCCATATTTTTACTGCATGTAAAAATTGGAGACATTCTGAGACTGATTTAATTGAGGGAGGTATTTTGAATAATATATTGCAATATATGTTGTTCCGAGTATCGGATATCCATATCGGTTTGAGATTTTTAAAAGGTGGATTTATCCAGCGCATTAAAAATGCATTTTTTCATGGCTCGTAAACGTTGCATTTTTTTTACTTTGGAACACACAGATTTCCATGCGTTCAAAATTGCATTTAACTTCACAAGTTGAATTATCTACACACAGTTGGCAATAGAGGCCGTGGACGGTATCAAGATGTAGTTTTGGCACATTAGTTTCACGACTAACAAATGAATATTGTACGTATATTAGATGCGATGATCGTTGGGGAAGAGTTGCGCGGCGCGGCGCGGCGGCCCACCCTGGCTATCACGGCCGCCGATCATCTGATCGATACCCTATCTGGCTCCGTTACCGTTACCGGTACTCTGTACCCACACCGCACTCTGATACTGTAATTAACTAACAGCACGACAATATATCACCACACACTCATCCACAGGACACGCACACATAAGTCGCCGCTGCTCGGCTATCGGACCTAAAAACCAACTCAAATTTCAGCACTAAAAATGATAAACGAAAGCACATTCGTAGATGATCGTAGAGGTCGTATGGTCAGTGGTGTTTGTGGTTGATGGTTGTGTGGTCGGTGTGGTAACTGACCTTATCCTCTGGCATGGTGGCGGAGGCGAGGGCACGGCGGGCTGCGGAAGACTCGGGCCCTCGGGCACTCTAACACTGCACGGGCACTCACTGACTACAACGACACCGACCCGTCACGGTCCATCAAGAAAAGACCCCGGTCGGCCGGCCACTGACGATACGAGACGACCCAGCTACCTCCTGCAATGCCACTTTATTGAAATATCCTACTGGAGGGGTCCGCCGCTGACGTCACACTGCGTCACCTCTCCTCCTCCCCGGGTCGGCGGCGCTCGGCACCGTCCGCCGGTGTTCGGCGACGCTCGGCCGCCAGTCAATACGCGCCGGCCAGGTCAGGCCGCACACACGCACACGCGCCGCACCGGCATCGCGCTTATCCGACGCTGATAAGCGAAGATCGCGAGGTGATAAGGATATCGCGGAAGATATATATACTTTTACCGCCCTGCTACGGAAATTTGACACAAATTGATATATTATAAACATACGCACCAACTATTAATTTCGATGATTATATTGAGGATATCTAAACATTGAATAAGACATTGCAACCGAAATATTTAATATTGATCATTATGAAACAAAAAACTATTAAAAACGTTTTCACAAAAATGCTCACCAATGATCAACTATTATGATTGTACCAAATATACCTCTAAACATTCCCACCATATTGAAGCAACCAAAATAGCAATGGTCCCCACCGAAAAACCGAATTTTAATCATATTGAAGACAACAAAATAGCAATCATTCCCAACGAAGTACCGGATGTTGATCGTATTGACGACACCAAAATAGCAATCGTCCCCACCGAAATACCGAATGTTAATCCTATTGACGACACCAAAATAGCAATCATTCCCAACGAAGTACCAAATAATGTTGGACATATTAACGACACCAAAATAGCAATCGTTCCCACCGAGATACCAAATTTTGGTCATATTGATGACACCTAAATAGAAATCGTCTCTACCGAGATACCAAATGTTGATCATATTGACGACACCAAAATAGCAATCGTTCCCACCCTAATATAAAATGTTTATCATATTGGCGATACCAAAATTGCAATCGTTCCCACCGAGATACAAAATTTTGATCCTATTGACGACACCAAAATAGCAATCGTTCCCTCCAGCAATCGTTCCCTCCGAAATTCCAAATGTTAATTATCTTGACGACACCAAAATAGCAATCGTTCCCACCGTAATATCAAATGTTGATCATATTGACGCACCAAAAATGACAATCATTCCCACCAAATTCCGAATATGCCATTAACACCAAAGATTTAACATATAAATTGAAAGACAACATTGTGATTTTTAGACCAACCTGTGGTTACTAACATACGGTGACTAAAACTATAATGACCAATACACCGATCAAGTATTGTATTGGCTACTTAACATGCAAATAGGTATACTGCCGATCAAAGTAACTTAGGATAAGTTAAGTACATTTAATTTCCAAAATAAATGAGGACATAAAAGAGTGAATGATTAAAGATCTCCACGGTATTTTTTTCGAAAACATTCACGATATATTTGCACTATACGTGTCACAAAAATTCAAATTAACTTTTTTCGAAGTAAAAAGGGAAATACAAATTGAACCACCCCCCCCCACCAACAACACATATATGGTGGCGGGGTCGTTTGAAAGTCACACTTCCGAGTGCTAACACAGACACGTCACGATCCCCGGGGAGAGTGTCAGTTCTTTATTTACTGCCTACAGCTAAACAGCACACGAAAGATTTTAATTAATCTTTTTAAGGACGAAAAGAATTTATCAAGGACTTAAAAAAGGATTTAAGTCCAAATAAATTGAGATTGTGTGTATTAATGTGCCGCGTTTAGGCATTATAGTAAGAGAGTGTTAATATACTAAAGATTATGTATGTTGGAGAATTCTTTTACAAATAAGGTACGGAGTAAAAAAAGTTAATATACAAAAAAAATTGTACATTGGAGTATTTTTTACATATTAAGGTACCTATTGATGCGAGGTAATAAAATGATACACTACGTATGGTATTTCTTAAGACAACGCATTCTGATGCGTATTTTCAGGTGAATAAGACATATATGTGTTAGCGTTATGAGTGTGTGTTGGATTACATGATGTGTAGCTTTGAGTGTGTTGGATTACGTGAGGAGTAGCTTAGTTACTGACAAAAACCAGCTGATTCATTTGACAAGATCATTAAATAATACCAAAATGATCAAAGGCAGCTGGATCCGGTTTACAACCTTCCAAAACTTCCCCAAAATCGAACTGGCAAACTTTGAAGACCTCTATAATCAATACTCACCCACCGAACCGAAATCAATCATATCTTTATCGATATATTAATAACCTTACCTCAGGCAGAAACAACTGGGAACAATATAGCAATGGAAAAGCGCTCACTTGTAATGAACGTCAACTTGATTCTGAAGTGATATATCGAAGGTTGTTTCATACCTTTATTTGTTTTAAATATAAAATTAATTTAATTGGACATCTATTGTAAAGCTACTTAATGAATTTTTCGAATCTGCGGTTACTCATGTTTTTAAGTACGTTTTACCTACACACAATTATCCATTCTGATTTATTAAAAACGGATTTGCTAAAATGTTTGTCTTCGCGTTGAACATTACTTTTCCATTTTCACGATATCGTGACAAAGTACACTTGAGGTGTCCGCGTGATTGAATTGTAGCTTTCGTGTCGCCGTGTGACAAATGCACTTGTGTGTCACAATGTCACGTGTGGAGAACTGATGACTGTATCCGAGCTGAGGCCACTCCTTCCCCTGACATCGCGATACGATCTCGTCCCTCCCATACAACTGTTATGTGCCATTCACACTGCTGACATCCACAATGTCACATGTGGAGAACTGATGACTGTATCCGAGCTGAGGCCACTCCTTCCCCTGACATCGCGATACGTTATCGTCCCTCCCATACAACTGTTATGTGCCATCCACACTGCTGGCATCCACAATGTCACATGTGGAGAACTGATGACTGTATCCGAGCTGAGGCCACTCCTTCCCCTGACATCTCGATACGATCTCGTCCCTCCCATACAACTGTTATGTGCCATTCACACTGCTGACGTGCTGACATCCACAATGTCACATGTGGAGAACTGATGACTGTATCCGAGCTGAGGCCACTCCTTCCCCTGACATCGCGATACGATCTCGTCCCTCCCATACAACTGTTATGTGCCATTCACACTGCTGACATCCACAATGTCACATGTGGAGAACTGATGACTGTATCCGAGCTGAGGCCACTCCTTCCCCTGACATCGCGATACGATATCGTCCCTCCCATACAACTGTTATGTGCCATCCACACTGCTGGCATCCACAATGTCACATGTGGAGAACTGATGACTGTATCCGAGCTGAGGCCACTCCTTCCCCTGACATCTCGATACGATCTCGTCCCTCCCATACAACTGTTATGTGCCATTCACACTGCTGACGTGCTGACATCCACAATGTCACATGTGGAGAACTGATGACTGTATCCGAGCTGAGGCCACTCCTTCCCCTGACATCGCGATACGATCTCGTCCCTCCCATACAACTGTTATGTGCCATTCACACTGCTGGCATCCACAATGTCACATGTGAAGACCTGATGACTGTATCCGAGCTGAGGCCACTCCTTCCCCTGACATCGCGATACGATATCGTCCCTCCCATACAACTGTTATGTGCCATCCACACTGCTGGCATCCACAATGTCACATGTGGAGAACTGATGACTGTATCCGAGCTGAGGCCACTCCTTCCCCTGACATCGCGATACGATCTCGTCCCTCCCATACAACTGTTATGTGCCATTCAACTGCTGGCATCCACAATGTCCCGTGTGGAGAACTGATGACTGTATCCGAGCTGCGGCCACTCCTTCCCCTGACATCGCGATACGATCTCGTCCCTCCCATACAACTGTTATGTGCCATTCAACTGCTGGCATCCACAATGTCCCGTGTGGAGAACTGATGACTGTATCCGAGCTGAGGCCACTCCTTCCCCTGACATCGCGATACGATATCGTCCCTCCCATACAACTGTTATGTGCCATCCACACTGCTGGCATCCACAATGTCACATGTGGAGAACTAATGACTGTATCCGAGCTGAGGCCACTCCTTCCCCTGACATCTCGATACGATCTCGTCCCTCCCATACAACTGTTATGTGCCATTCACACTGCTGACATCCACAATGTCACATGTGGAGAACTGATGACTGTATCCGAGCTGAGGCCACTCCTTCCCCTGACATCGCGATACGATCTCGTCCCTCCCATACAACTGTTATGTGCCATTCAACTGCTGGCATCCACAATGTCCCGTGTGGAGAACTGATGACTGTATCCGAGCTGCGGCCACTCCTTCCCCTGACATCGCGATACGATGTCGTCCCTCCCATACAACTGTTATGTGCCATTCAACTGCTGGCATCCACAATGTCCCGTGTGGAGAACTGATGACTGTATCCGAGCTGAGGCCACTCCTTCCCCTGACATCGCGATACGATCTCGTCCCTCCCATACAACTGTTATGTGCCATCCAAACAGCTGGCATCCACAATGTCACATGTGGAGAACTGATGACTGTATCCGAGCGGAGGCCACTCCTTCCCCTGACATCGCGATACGATCTCGTCCCTCCCATACAACTGTTATGTGCCATCCACACTGCTGGCATCCACAATGTCACATGTGGAGAACTGATGACTGTATCCGAGCGGAGGCCACTCCTTCCCCTGACATCGCGATACGATCTCGTCCCTCCCATACAACTGTTATGTGCCATCCACACTGCTGGCATCCACTTAGCTTTAAGCCTAATAGGAATTCGATTTAGTTATTTTTAATCCACACCAAATTTTTTAATCAGATTGAATGTACAACAATATGAAAAGTTTTTACTAATGTATCTAAAGTTAGTTGAAGATACTGGAGTGATGGTGTTTAGTCGTAATGATTTCATTAATTAAACCCCTTATAAGCCAATTTATAGTCTGGTAATAATTGAAACTTAACTTATATAAAAAAAGTCAATTAACTATTACTAGAGGTCGTCACTGGTCGAAATTCAACCAAAAGTTCAGTAGATTTTGACCCAGTTGTAAAATAGTTTATCACTGAAACATCTGCTCTTCCTATTTCCTTTGGTATCACAACTGCTGTCTTCAATCAATTGCCCTTCTTCCATAAGATTAACATTTAAACATTTTAAGTCTGTAGGGCGAAGCTCAGGGAGCCGATGTGAGTTATAGTGGGATTCTCATCTACAGGACACTACCATTCTAACGGTAAGCGCGTATTTCTCTTAGGATGCGTATACTCTGAGAAAAGAGAGGGAAAGAATCATGCTTACCCAATAATATATTGTAAAATTCAGTTAAAAAACCTCCAGATAATATTATGTATCTAAAATTATTAAATTTAAGTTACGTTGGGGAGATACACATAGGATAAATTCCGCATTTTTGTATATTAGTTTTAATAAATATTTTAATTGCAAAACTGCAAGCAAGTTCCACACTAATCATGCTTATGCTGTGCTGCAGAGAAAAACGTTCAATAACAATTAAAATTTAATTTGCTCTTTATTGCCATTAATTTTAATTTTACGACAGTTTAATTTAACTTGTCAAAGTTTGTTGACGTAAGGAAGCAAATTTTAATAACAATTAATTTTTAATTTTCTACTTATTACTTTTATTTAACTACAGTTTTGAGTTGAAGTTTATAAGGTCAATAATGCCCCAGTCGTGAAATTGATACTCAATTATTATTTAGAGACAAAGCTCTCAGAATCTTAAAAGAATTTTATTTTCCGTGATTTCTCTGAAAATGTCAAATATGTTTTTAATACAACGTAAGTTTTTGGTCATTTTACATTTTCAGTAATTTATCCAAAAATATACGCGCTTTCAAAAAACTGAAAGAGAGCACAAAAATTGTGTTTTTGAACCCATTTTATTATAAATTTCCTATCACTTGTTTTAAGACGAGGCAAGGATTCACAATACAATCTATGATTCGTTGGTGATCAAAGTTAATATGGGGTAGGCCCTATAATATTTTTCTCTGCCACAAACATGCCTATCGAGTACTGCATTGTGATTGTAATAAACAATAAACAACCCTCAATCTGCAATTAATATGTACTTGATATTATCATTATCATATCTTGTTGGTCATAAATAGTCTAATAATTATTTTAACAGCTCTACTATAAAAGAAAGGTGGAGTCTGTCACTATATTTTCCATTTTAACAACTCATTAATTATAAACCTAAAAATATGAATACGATGCATAGTTAAAATTGCACTGCATAATATACCTATTTTTGTTGAAATAGGTAATGACACTTACAATAAATGGAATTATCACCTAAAATTCACGAGCTGCATCACAGAACTTAATGACGTCACATCACTGAGGCATTCCCTTTGATGATCGCAGAGAATGATATAAACCTGCACCATGTAGATATAAACACGCGTAAACAAACAGGACAAATAGAGATATTTTACAGTAAATTTACATCACCTTGTGGAGTTTTAATTCCTCTGACAGTGTATCTTTCTATTGAAACAAAAACCCTGAGCGAATTGGATTTCGGTACAACGATCGCGGTGAATGTTTAAGAGGTTAAGACATTTTTCTCGACTTTTCGCACCGCCTGTCCACTGTCTGAGGACAGAAGCGGAGGTGTCGGCTGTTGTGCGTGTCAATCGTGCGTTGCCCGGTCGCCCACGCACCTCGACCGTCTAATTGACGTCGCCGAAGCGGGCGAAGTGCGTAACGCTGCGACAGAGACAGAAACCCACGGGACAACTCAAAACTTGGCATGAGAACGCTAATTTCCGGGTATTTGTCTGGATTAGTTTATAGTATTTATCGGCTTCCGATGTTAGAAACACTATTGAGGATAACGAGTTGATTTAGTTTCAGACTGTAGCACATATTTACCTATACTTTTCAGGAGACACTAACAACAGTCTACGGTTCCAAACGTTATTTAAATTAATCTTTGATGGATTTGTTTCTTCAGCTTGTAGAAATATAATAATTTCTTATGCTCCAAAAATATTTAGTAAATTCGCACACAATACGATTTACAATATAAACGATGAATAAGGCAAGAGGACGTTGGAGTCAATCCAGATTCCGTCTTTCCCCTACAAGAGCAATGTTAAACGAGAAACCAAATAACTCTTTTATTTGTAATCAGAAAATAATGGTTTAAAGCTCAAAATAAAGGGTTCATCAAGGCGGATTTGGTTTGCGAGAGGAAGTTTTGATAAAAAGAAGTGTTTTTACTAACTTGAAACAACAAAGCAAGATTTTTACTACTTTTGAAACATTTTCTACAGAATTTTAAAAATTATTTACAAAGAATCTATCTCGCAAAAGGAATGGTGAATTTAATTCAAACGCTATTTAATGTGAACCAATCGGACAAAAAATAAAGAAATTATATGACAAATGCCGGGGACAAGTTTAGCATTGATCTTATGGGAAATAAATCCAACATGTTGGCCAACTTAAATAAATAACATTTTACCTAACACTTACTAGATTAAGTAAACAAATAAAATGAAAAAGTTAACAGTCAACTTCGAGGATACGGTTAAACGTTTTCACGTTCTGCAATCAACTTAGAGACGAAAGAGCTCGGTTTAATCTTAAATTTAATTACATAGGGAATTCCGGCGTCAGTCGAGTATTCCGTCGCTGCACGATCAATATGACTCCTCGCTCGGCTCATGAGTCAGATACGGCGTTCAGGTCTTGTAATGTAAGGCGTTGAACATGCTTACTGAACATGAATAAAAAATAATTAATGGTGTGGGAAGCAAATAGAGTAGTGTTATAACTTGTATCTAATGAAATGGTTGTGTGTCATTTACTTTAAAAATACTTTAATACCAATTTGAATAATAGAGAATCCGTGATACCAATCAGTGAAAATCAGAATACCAACGTAGCTTAACAAATTATGAATTGAGTACGTTAATTATTTATTTTTCCTATATTTAAACTAGCCCCATAACGAAGCACGGGTGTTTGGCTAGTAATCTAATTTCAACCTGTGATCAAATTTCAAAACCACTAGTCAGAATAAAAGTTGTTAAAAACTGTAAAATACCAACTAATTATACATTTATAGAGGGAAAAATCTTAAATCGCCGTTTAAATGCCTGGATCTTATACAATTAATTACCTAACAAAGCACGTATATTTTTTTCAGGAACTATGGACAATTCCCATCCCTGTCGATAAACCATATATGTCTCTCCCTTATGATGAGTATCATTAAAGAAAATAACATCCAAATTATAGAATATTCAACATTTGATGTAAAATTGCATGATATTTCTCATAGGAGTGCTACATTTTAGTGAACTGGCGATGTCGCGGAAGGTAACACGTTGTAGGCTACTAAAGTGGATTACCTAAATTATAGTAAAAAATCTGAGTGGGGTATACATGGATTTGGCAGTACTGTCACGGTGCTTCGACGGAAAACTGTGTTTTATTCCATTCTTTTTTGGCATTTCAGTTTTTCTTTTCAGAGGTTTTCTCACAAGTCTGAAATTTTAAATCTGATTTTCCAGTACGCTAGAAGTTGTTACGAATTGTTTTGCGACATGAATATTTGTCCAAAGCTGCATCGCTGGGTGGTTGCTATACATGTAGATCTACCAACGCAGCTCGATAACCTACAGAATATTGTAAAATTATTATTTACCAAAAGAAATAGCAATGCAAATAGTACTACAGCACTTAACATTAGAGTAAGTAAATGACTAGAAAAACTCAATTTAATAGAAACAAAACGTTGACTAATGGTGAACGTACAAAACAAATAATTTATTTTCATATTTGTTTTTCTACATTTGATGTTTAAAGTTATTTATTCTAGCATTTGATATTATTTCCATATGTTTGGCATGAAGGAGCATTGAGCGCTGGGCTGCAGGACTTGTTGTTATCGCACGTTTACGTTTACGGTCCGACAAGATGGCGGCAATAAAGCCGATTTGCACGCCGTTGTGACCCGTTTATCGTCAACAACAGCGCCGTTCGCCACTGAGCTGCATAACATGATGTGCCTCAACAATGCTGCATAACATCAAGTGCCTCAGCACTGCTGCATAACATCAAGTGCCTCAGCCCCGTTCAGCACCGCGCTCGTCGGTATTGCTGACGTTACGGAATACGGAGGTCCTTAGTTGTGCCACAACAATAGAGACAAACAAGCACTGTGACAGCAGTACAGTAGTCCTATGAAAGACAAGTAACCCTGCATTACCAACGCGAACCACATGAGATACTACAGGGAAGCCTAACTCGATAACTTCTTGTTAAGCCTTACACGTAATGGTATGCTACTATGCGGGATTAAATCATTGAGATATTATTAGATATATTTACACTTAAGATGTAATTACAAATAAAGCGGTAAATGTATAAGAAGTGTATGAACAATGGAGATCGACTTAGACCAGTCACGCCGGTCATCATCAGACCCAATCCGACAATCTTGTTATTTTACAGTCTCGGATTGGACCTCATCATAACTAATGTGACTGGTCTAAATTGATCGCCATTTTAACATATCTTACATGTACCTTCCGTCTTGTAAGTGATATTTTAGTATAAGTGTAAATATATCGAGTAGTGTTATTAGAAAACTTTTTATTATTTCAATCCTCGTAACTAGGTATTACATGTTTCTTGAGAGTATTGTCTTGTTCGATATAGGCCTACCTATAAATAATTTACCCATAAATTGACTGGGAAAGAGCCAGATGAATTGATAAAACAATAGACAAACGATACAAATTGCCACGAAAGAGTTGAGCTGTTTATTTATAATTCTCATGCGAAACCTCAACATTACTGTAAAATATCATTAATAAAATCTTGTTGGTAAAGCATAGGTATATTTGTAAACGTTAAGATAATTGTAGTTCTCATATTAAAAGTAAGATACACAAAAAAATTTCATACCAAAATTGGACGAAATTTGAAAAGGTCAGTGTCAAGAATGTGGCTTTGTGTAAAGATGGTACCCCAATTGTGTAAGAAATATTTGATGAGCCCTAGCCGCATCGACCGCCCCAGTCAATACCATCACAGGTCGGCGGCGCGGCGCGGCGCTACTACACCCACAGACAGCGGACTTCACACTGAACAATGAACACATCGACGAGACTCTCAGTGTAAGAGTACTTTATGAAGAGTGTAGTTTATTATAAAAAATGAATAGAATCGTAGACTACTTTATTTACGACAAACTTAAAGTTAATAAACTTAAGTAAACATGAACTCCTTGCCCCACCCTATCGTACACCCCTTGGATGAGCTCCTTCGCCCCTCTTTTGCACCCCTAGAATGAGCAAACTCTCTGGATGAGATTGTTCACCCCTCTCCTACGCCCCCTGGATGAGCTCGTTCTTTCCTCCCCTATATCTCCTGGATGAGCACACCCTCTGGTTGAGTTCGTTCCCTCCTCTCCAACACCCCCTGGATGAGCTCGTTCTTTCCTCCCCTATATCTCCTGGATGAGCTCGTTCGCCCCTCTTCTGCCATCCCCTGGATGAGCACACCCTCTGGTTGAGTTCGTTCCCTCCTCTCCAACACCCCCTGGATGAGCTCGTTCTTTCCTCCCCTATATCTCCTGGATGAGCTCGTTCGCCCCTCTTCTGCCATCCCCTGGATGAGCACACCCTCTGGTTGAGTTCGTTCCCTCCTCTCCAACACCCCCTGGATGAGCTCGTTCTTTCCTCCCCTATATCTCCTGGATGAGCTCGTTTGCCCCTCTTCTGCCATCCCCTGGATGAGCACACCCTCTGGTTGAGTTCGTTCCCTCCTCTCCAACACCCCCTGGATGAGCTCGTTCGCCCCTCTTCTGCATCCCCTGGATGAGCACACCCTCTGGATGAGCTCGTTCACTCCTCTTCTGCACCCCCTGAATGAGCTCCTTCACCCCTCTTCTTAACCCTCTGGATGAGCTTCTTCCCCCCCCCCCCCCTCTCGTACACCCCTTGTATGAGATCCCTCGCAACTCTTCTTCACCCCCTGGATGAGATCGTTCGCTCCTCTCATACATCACTTGAATGAGCTCCTCCCCTTCCCTCTCGTACACCCCGTTTGGATGATCTCCTATGCCCCTCTAGTGTAGTAAAATTAAGCCAAAATATGGCTGGAAAATGAAAAAAATTTTGGACAGCCAATTTTTGCTGAAATGTGTTCTATGTCATCCCCCGACCTCCCTCAGAAAAGTCCCCTGAAATCCCCAGTGGGCAACATGCCTAAAAATGATGGGATGGCCCTCGTGGAGTCAGAAATAAGTCTTTCATCGACCAATAGGTTTATGTATATCAAATTAAAGTTCTTAAGTAGTAGAATTTAATGGCGCAAACCCCACCTCAAAAGGTTGCTTGAGTCGAAAATGGCAGCCTGTCAAACTTTAAATAAAAACCAAATTTTAATCTACACGCTAAAAAGTGTAATAATATTCGAAATACTTGACCTTTTGAGGTCCGGTTTGCGGCAAACGTTTGCTTGTACAATTACCTTAGCAAATAGGGATAGTTTGACATATGCCCATCATATTACCCTTGGACCACCCTCTACATGGACGTCCCAAAGAGGGAGTTTTGAAAATTTTTTCTTAGTCCATAGCCATGCTATACATCATTTTAAAGGTCTTAATAAGGAGAGTACATAGCCGAAAACCACACCTCAAAAGGTCAAATATGTCGGAAGTTATTGCATTTCAAAGTTTTGAAAATATTATTTTATTCTAAATTTCGAACGTCTGCCATTTTTCTCCCGACCGTTATATTTAGGTCGGGTTTACGGCATTGTACTCTACATTTTAAGACCTTTAATTTGATATATATCAACCTTCTGGAATGTAATCAAATTTAGTATGCTTAATATAAAAATTTATTTTAACTCCTTATAGGCCAACCCCTCATTTTTGGGCATGATCCCCACATGGGATTTCAGGGGACTTTTCGGAGGAAGGTCAGGGGATGCCATAGAACACATTTAAAAAGAAATTAGCTTTCCAAAAATTATTTCATTTTTCCCGACTAATTTTACTACACTACTCTCTCTCACCCACGCGATAAACTCGTCCGTTCCTCTACCTCTACCTTGCAATGAGCTCATTCGCTCCGCTTTCTTACCTATACTTGTAGTAAGTATAAAACCCCAATTAAAAATAGGGAAATTCGCAAAAATAACATCTGTTTAAATGGTTCAATCACCTGCTTTATAAATCTGACTTGCGTTTCCATAAGAACAACATATGAGATCTTGCTAAGATAGTTAGGACAAAGCCCCGATTTATTTTTAAAAAAGGCGAATAAAAATCTATGGTATTTTTCCTATTTTATTACAAAACTTAAACTTTATATGTTCAGTGGTTTTTGCTTCATGGCGTAATAAACAAACATACACTATCGGATTCATAATATTGATATAATATAAGAATAACGAGAATGAGGCGTTAGTTAGAAATTGTTTATCACGACAGATTAGTGTGCACGGTTTGCGGTAGGCTAGGGTTACATGAGGCAATTGCGCGGAGACTAATTGAGCACTAAGCAAGGAAGTATATTTAGTTGTCAGTTTAATTGAAGCTTCGGGTCATACCCGGTGGCGCTATAATTTACTGTTCAACTACAACGCCACATACGGTCTCTGGATTCATATTCACCACGGTATATCAGGGGTGGTGAACCGTACCACCTACCGCCACTAGTCACATCAATTGAATTTCGAAATTTACGAGAGAATATCATAAAAATCGTTGTTGTTGTGTCAGAAATAAAATATTAACTTAATATTCAAGCCAACATTTTCATTTGTATAAATTTACAATGCAATTCTTTCGAAAAGTTCAGTTAATTGTTGACTAGAGCGTAAATACGGGCTTGAGGAAGTCAGAGCAGGCAGCTAGACTGGCGGAGACATTTCCTGAAGTAAAGGGATGACAGTTTGACACCTGGTTAGATCCAACAACCCTGCAGAATATTATGCTAGTCTGGGCGTTCTAATAGAAAGGGTGTTTGAGCTTTTACCCATATTACTGGATCACAGGTACACGTAATGGTATTCCTGGTAACCCATTTTATTTTTTCGGGTATCAATTTCACCTGGTTTAATGGGTTTCTAAACCTCTTTACCTATAAAGAATAAGGTAAACTAGGTATTACATGATTGACTTTACGACGGAAAAGTTGTTTTCAGTACCTTTTAGTTTGCACCGGTATCTTTAAAGTACTTTATGTAATTAATTAAAACTGACTGACCACAGATTTAAAGTAATGAAATAGAGAAGATAATATTCACAAGTTCTAGTGGTGCCTTAACCACCAAACTATCATTGCCAAGCGAATGTCTATTATAAGAGTTTTAATTATTCACTTCACTAAACAATACCTTAATAGTTTATTCTGGTAGTATTAGTTAATTAGTTTAACAGTTACATGAGTTTATTCTAATCTCTCCAACATTGAATTACAGTTATCTATTTTCATTTCCAAGGTTTGAACGTGAGGAAGATAAATTGAACATGTTTCCCACAATCTAAATCATTCGTAGATTTTTTTTTATAAAGTAGAAAACTGCATTTTAGAAAAAATCAAAAGGTATTGAATGAATACCGAAATACTGCATGCATGTATCACAATTATTCGCTACATAAACACAAATACTGTAGTATAAGCATAAACTTTTTCACAGCTAATTAAGATTGCGACATGAGGGGACCCAAACGGAATGCCCAGACCTGTGGCATTACATCACCTTGCTTTATAAACACTTGGGTAGTTTTCCAACTTACATACGTAAGAATGGCAGCGTTTGGCCAACCGATATGGACGCATTCCAAGAATTATCTTGGACTCTCGACACAATCGAATTTGAAATAAACGTTCAACACAAGGCAGGAAAGATTAATTAGAAGTAAGGCTGAGCTTTTTACTGTGAAGTACATTCTTTTCTTATGGTTCAATAAACAGTACGATAAATTAAGTTTATTTTATGCTTTAAGTGCCGGTGTAATACTCTTTAAAAATTATTTAAGCGTGTGATAAAAAATATTTTATGAACTCAAACTCTTTTGAACTAAGTTTATTTTCTCAGATTCGCGTGTTATCATGCAACGATTGAAGTCTCAAGCGTTTAAATACAACCCGTTACACGTTACACAGTGTTTAAATCACTTCATTTTGTTAATGTTACGGTCTCATTTCAAAGGAAATAACTTAATCTACTGCCTGCTGAGATAAGATTTTTAATATGAGTTTTTAACTACTATATCTTGGAAAAAATATATAAAACCCAGATTCTTTACCAACAATTTAAAATTAACGGTAAAATTTATTTTTAAAGTAATTTCAACGCTTAGTTCTTGTGCAATAAATTAACATTGAATATCTAGTTTAAAATATATTTTTAGATCACAGAGTTCTTGTCCACGTATCTAAATAACTATATAAATGTATACAAAGTATTTTTAGCGGCCGCGCCCATGTTAAACCACTGTATATAAGTATTCTTAGCGGCATTGCCCATGTTAAACCACTGGATATAAGTAGTCTTAGCGGCATTGCCCATGTTAAACCACTGTATACAAGCATTCTTAGCGGCCGCGCCCATGTTAAACCACTGTATACAAGCATTCTTAGGGCCATTTGCACAAATTAATGATAATCCGGATTAAATATAATTTAGATGAATTCAGTTCAAAACTGATGGAGATGTAAGTTTAAACTATGCATGTGGAACTGACTTTTAAGTTAAACTTAGGTTTAAACTGAAGATCAGGTTTAAACTAAAATGGTGCAAATGACCCTTAGCGGCTGCTCCCATGTTAAACCACTGTATACAAGCATTCATAGCGGCCGCTCCCATGTTTAACCACTTTATACAAGCCTTCTTAGCGGCCTCGGCCATGTTTAACCACTATATACAAGCATTCTTAGCGGGCTCGCCGATGTTAAACTACTGTATACAAGCATTCTTAGTGGCCTCGCCCATGTTAAACCACTGTATAAAAGCATTCTTAGCGGCCGCGCCCATGTTAAACCACTGTATACAAGCATTCTTCGCGGCCTCGGCCATGTTTAACCACTTTATACAAGCATTCTTAGCGGGCTCGCCGATGTTAAACTACTGTATACAAGCATTCTTAGTGGCCTCGCCCATGTTAAACCACTGTATAAAAGCATTCTTAGCGGCCGCGCCCATGTTAAACCACTGTATACAAGCATTCTTCGCGGCCGCGCCCATGTTTAACCACAAGCATTCTTAGCGGGCTCGCCGATGTTAAACCAAGGTAAAAAACATCGTTGGAGATTGCAAACCGAGGTAGAGGTAACAGTTTCAGTCAACCTAATGAACACGATTGTGCAGAACATTAATAACATAATAAATACAATTTATTCAAAAGAATAACACTTAACTAATTTCTGGGATTGCTATAATGACAAAGTAAAATAACTTAAATTACATACAAATTTTACATCATCTAGGATAATTTTGAGAGCTTTTTAAGAAAAAAAAAAAATGATTTCTTAAAATATACGCTGAATATATAAAGGTGTTTACCACAATTTCTTGGACGTTCGATTTTCATATTTTAAATTTGTTGAATATGTCTGTGGAGAATTTTGGAATGGTTAATCTTGCACCAATTGATAATCTAAAAATGTCGATGCCTTATAAATAACAATTATCATAAAGCAAAAATTTCAAAAAATGTTCTAGAAATCTGAATATTGATTTGCAAGATTTATCATGACCGCACGAATTATCCACTGCAAATACAGAAGTGGCGGCATATCGCGTGTCGACGATCTTGCCCTCCGATCGCTCAGTTACGAGTTTTTAACACTGCCTTGCTTGTAATCGCGGTTGCGGGGGGCGCCAGCCGGTGCCGCGGACGTCACTGTTGCAGCTGGAACGGTTCCAGCGGCGGAACGTCACAATGGCCAGCTTGGCAGACGCACCTCGCACCCGCCACTATAATAGAACACTGATCACGTGACTACAGGGTAGCGCCGCGACGCCGCGCCGTCATTTCCAAACAAACGGGATCATCAGATAGGGACGCACGGCCGTAAAATCTGGATGAAAATATCACTCGCTACCAAAAGTAACACGTTACCAGGTCTTGTTATGATACCGGGTGTCCAAAATGATTCATGCGATTCTAATTGCAAGCGTTTTAGTATCTTTATTAATGTACCCAGAAAAAAAACTTTGTTTAAGGTAATTCCTTCAATTTTCAATCATATACTCAATACTCGTAGTGGTCATTTCACTTGTTACTCAAGTTCTTTAAAGTAAACTTGCTAAGAAATACGTTTTGTATTTTTAGATCTGGTCCGGCCAATATTTTGCATTGGTGTTTGGCGTGAATTCAGCAGGACACTCCAACAAACCAACTTATCCTACGATGGCATCAGCAGTTTAAACAGTTTTAACAAGAATGAGCTCAACATTATTGGCAAAGAGAGGTTCCAAGATTCTTGCCAGAGAAACTCACTAACTGCTGGTTTGGCCGATGTTCCGGAGATGAATTGGCTCTTCTAAAATGGTCCCGAGAGATTACTGTGTGCGATTTTATTCTCTGGGACAATACAAAGGACAATGTTTGCGCTCCACCTATGCCTCAATAACTTATCATAACCGTTTGACAGAATTCCCCCTGCGCAGTGGCAACAATCAATCAGCATGTACTTGCGAGTACGGGCTGAGCTGTACCATCGCTTTGACACGTATTTTGGGACAATGGGGGGGACACTACATTTTTCTTTGTATAAAAGGACTAATTCATCTTAGTTTTTAATAAACAATAATTCATTAAAAATGAGTTAAATGTAATGGTTTTTAATAAGAAGAATCATTTATGGACCCCCGCGGTAATATTTGCTTGCGTAAAAAAGTTGGTACAGAAAATTATAAAAAAAAAATAATAAATAACGTCAGGCACAAATTCATAATTCATCACTTATAGACAATTCTTCATGGAACCAACATTAAACACTTTATTTTCCAAACATAAATCGATTCTCCTAGATAATAAAAAATACACTGGAGTGTCAAGAGAGAAAACTAGTAGATCGTGGGAATTTTAAAGTTGATTGCTCACGGACCCTAAATGTGTGAAAAATGTATAATCCCTGAGAAAAATGCATAAATTCATAAAAAAATTTGCATTTTATACTGTACTGTATAAGAACATGCCTGGTCTATTCGTTTACTATTTTAGAAATAGTAAATAGGCCTAGGGCCTAATCATAAAAATTCGTCTATGGTTGTTAGTTTATAAAAATTTATTAGTATACATTGTTTGCAAATAACGGTAAAAAAATAACACCCGTACCCAATATTAAAATTTCCACAATGCTAAAATTTATGTTGTACCTTAAAGCATTGCTTCAAGTATTTAATTTAAGTAAATTACTTATCCTACATTTATGGAAAGATTAGCTTTTAGGCCTTTAATAAAATTATTTACGCAAAGTGAATATTTTTATACTTAATCTCTAATTTTCGTGAGAACTCTTAATCCGAAAGGATGCTCTGTAGGAAGTAGGAAAGCCGCCCAACTCGCCGCGGTATGGATTAAATGCTTCAAAACTAGGACGTAGACTCGGCGGCGGCTCCGTTAACCTCTCCTGCATCTTGAATAGACTTGGGTTCAAGGTACTTTGAAAATTAACTGTTTAAAGTGGTCTAAATGTAAAACCACATACTTTCCACACCGTTCGTCATTCGGTTTATGGATACTATACTGGAAAGTAGGTCAGGGCAAAATGTGTCCCACCCAAAAGTGTAAAATTTACGGATAACATGGCTTTTTAAGAAGTTAAAATACACGTGACGTTTAAAGCAATGATAACCAATTATATTAATAAATCAATCGTTTAATGGGCAATATGATACCGTGAATATCCATGACTTTACATGACTATCTATGAACTGTTAACCCTTACACAGAGTAAACGGGGTAAGTGGGTACAAAAAGAATTGGGAATTAACATAGTTCACAAGCACATATTTAGTGATACGAATTCAACTTCATGGGGTGAATTATCTTTGATTTTTTATTTGTCAAGTTAAATAAAAATGATCAATTTCAGGCCTCTACAAATAAAATGACGTAATATAAGAAATGAAATGTCTAAAATACATTTTACGTGAAAACTGTGATTATTACTCAGCTATTTTGCTGATTTTTACCGTCGTGAAAAAACTTGCAAAGCTTGAATGGGAAGAAAAGCATTAAATAAAGAATATTTTGGTATAAAAGGTTACTAACAGAAATGCAAGCATTCCTATAATAAAAATACTACGTGAGTGAGGCTTTTAATGGATAAATAAATAAAAATCATGTTTATTTCCCCGGTGAGAAATAATTTCAAGATTTCCACTGGGAGTTTATTCCAGTGTACACTTTAGAAACATGTGTCAAGATGTCTCCAGGGTCCCGACGCGTCGGTGGTACCCGACGTATATACGTCGCGACGGTACACAGCTCTTTGCCTATGCACGGCCATGCTTTAAGTTATGTTAAAGTTAGTGTGCGTGTATGTATGCATACTAACATCAAAATTAGCTCTTACGATTTTCTACAAAACTTTGCCAATAAATTAGTTCTAAAATAAAAATGATACCTATAGAGGAATTTAAGCTTGTAAATCTAATTGCGTGGGAATCATGAAGTGGAGTCGTAAACCTTAAAAATCCGGTTTGCGTGGTTGAAAATAGTTTTTTTCTTTATTTCGGCCTTAGGCGTTTTGCCATGTTAAGCCCACAACTACATGTAGCTTACGTACAATTTTATTTAGTCATGGTTTAAAATCAATACCAAAGAATTTGTAAAAGTAGCTGGCATCTGTCAAAGTATAATGCACCTGCATGCGCAAGTTCAATTAAGGTTTAAGCTTGCTTCGATAAACCGGCCAAAAGAGTCTCCTAATCAGGTTCTACGGTAAAACAGCCGAATTATATATACTATGATTTAATAGTCGGTCGCAAGACATGCTTGATGCCATATCGACGGCATACAAACGACTCAGCCATTCAGCGGTCCGCCGAGACATCCACTCCTACATCGATCTCTCACCCCCAGCCTTCCTCCCCCCTCGACCATGGCACGGCTGTACAGGACAGTTCCTGTAAATATGTATAGTTCAACGTTCAACTGTATAGGTAAAAACAAAGAATTTTGTGAAATTATTCTTGCTTGACACAGTACACTAGACCAAACAGAATGACGTTTTCAGGGCTTGTAACCATTCTTTTAAATAAAAATAAAAAACCAAAATGATAAATAAAACAAAAAAATAACCTTGAATAAACCCAAAATAACGCAAAATTCAAAAAACCGGCGTTTTATCGGGATATTAAAAAATATGTAAGGAATAAAAATGATGTAGGATAGTTTTGATCTCGGTAAGTGAGCATCAACTTAAGCAATAATAATATATTTTTTAAATAAGAAAAAAAAACCTCCCCGATCCATTTTTTACTTTTTTCTATTTTTTCATCTTTTCAAAATTTATTTCGTTTTACGAGCTTCATACAAATAGAGCGATAAAAGCCTAACTACCCTAAAAAATAACAAAAATCACAAAAAAATAACAAAAATAACCAAATTCCCAAGAAAATTACAAAAAAATACCAAGAGCAAAAAAACAACAAAAATTACAAAATAATAACCTGTTACATGCCTTGCGTTTTCTTTTTTCATTTCTTGACATAAATAAGTTAAAGACATCGTTCTTCTCACATCTATAATCATAAATATTGAAATTCCGTTCTAAAAATACTTTTTATTTTTTAAGAGGGTCCAAATAATCAACTGATAAAATTAAATCCAAAGTATATATTCCAAGAAGTAATTTTTTCACTTCGAAAATACGTTCTTGAATTGATAAGTTCAACGCTATTAATAAGTAATCACCATTTAAGACAAGTTGTCTGCGTATTTAAAGCTGGTTTAATGAAAGATGAGTGTAGATTGGTTGTACTATTGTGCTTTTTTGCTGGTTAGTACAAGCTTCTTCTTTGGTCACGATTATCTAAATAAATATATAAGCCCAACTACAGACGGCATGGCAGCTATGTCAAACCGCTATGTTTCAAACCGCCATCAAACGCATCTCAGATGTAAAATATTATTGTGATAGGAATGTCATAAGGTAGCTTTTATTAAATCAAATATAACTAGGGGTCCCGAGCGCAAACTGCGCATTTCGTAATATATTTCCTTATGTTTATGAGAAACTCACCTACAGTGCAATTCGAAGGTATTTTAAGACTTTAAGCATAAACTATCAAGGAGAATATTTACGTATTAAACAAAAAATGTGGCTGTTTAAAAAAAAATTGTTTTGATTGGGAAGTGACAGACGAAACACATATGAGATATCATAAGGTAGTTTTTAAAGCAAATATCAATATTTAGAACCTCACCGACTGTTCATGGAACATACGATAGGGATGTCTCGAATAAACTATGCAATTTCGGTAGTTAACTTATATTTTTCGTCCTCATATTTTTTGTTGTGAAGTACTGTATATATATTTTAAGATGCTAAATGGTCGACAGAGTTATATTGTAGTTCAAAGGAAAAGGTAAAATAATGTCATTTGCAGAAATAGTATGAAATACGTTTCAGTGTTAAGTACAAATTTAAAATATAAACTTGCGTATCAACTGCTTAGTTTTCTGTAAAGCTAAATTTTTAATTACATCTGAGATAAGTTACGGAGGGTGAATTATTTATTGAATGTAACGGTAGGTAGGGTACACCCTTGTTTAATTAATCAAAATACTAAAAAATATCATCTTTGAATAAAACATTAATCCCAAGTTGGACTAATCGGGCATTAAATTTATATACTCCCGAATGTGTAACTCACTCACTCACTCATCGGGGTATCAGAAATTCGTCAAATGTCGGTAAAGTAGATCTCCTATATATCACTTACTACAGAGTGATTCCCAAGCGAGAACTAAACTTACCGACCTGTATTATTGAGAATTGCCAACATACTGGGAGTCGCGGATTACCGAAACACCCTTTTTAAGAAATTTTATAACATTAACCAATTGTGCCTTTATAGGTAAAGCGGTCTATCCACCGAGAGTAATTTCAATGTACAGGGTGTATCTGAAATTACCTCTCCAGACCGGAAGTCACTGATGTCAAATACAAACTCTCACTTTAAATAATTTTTTTTAGTTTTACACGGTTTTTAAGAAAACTTTACAATTTGATCTTGTACGCGTAATTTTAGCAGTTTATTGAATATTTGAGGTTGAAATTTAGATTTTCCTCATTCTTCTCTGAACATTTTAGGTTAAGCAAAAATGTCTCGGCACAAAAATGTCTTACACTCTTTTAAATACGTTTCCAACAAAAATTGTCAGTTTGGTCCAAAATGTTTTTTTATTAAATTTACAACACACTAAAAGTGAAAGAATGAAAATTCACTCTTTCAGAGTGACTTTTTAACTCTTTGAAAGTAGGAAAACCGAGCCACTCTGAAAGAATGAATATTCACTCTTTAAAATAGTGAACTGGGGTCATTCTTTGAAAAAGTGAATATTTCCACTCAACGAAAGAGTGATTTCCACTCAACGAAAGAATGATTTCCACTCAACGAAAGAGTGATTTCCACTCAACGAAAGAGTGATTTCCACTCAACGAAAGAGTGGTTTCCACTCAACGAAAGAATGATTTTCACTCAATGAAAGAATGATTTCCACTCTAACCTAACCTATCAAATGAAGTCTTCTCACAATTACTCAAAATAGGTACACATACAAAATAAACTTAGCTAGTTTATTTTGTGTTGTTCTTTGATAATGTTTTAGGCTACATTAACTTAGTTAAAATTTGTCCTTTATTTTGTTATTTATGTTAATATTATTCTATTAAAACCTACTGAACTGAACCTCGATGATAACCTACAAGACAAAGTGTAGAAAGGTAAGGTGGCTTTGCCTTCATTATAAGTGATTCTCAGTCTTGTATACTACACAATATCCTGTTAATAATAGAGTATGTTTGCATATAGAACTAAATTACTTCATCTAAACTTAAGTAGTTGTGCTTGCTAACTATTGAGGAAGGAAAGCTTCTGGAAAGAGACGCCGTGACGTGACATACCGATGCCGAGGAGGAAGATTTTTTTGGAGGTGAATGCTTACGATGATTGATTTCAGAGCTGACTTGAAGTTTTAGCCATAGCCATGCAAACACACAAAACGTTTCCCAATACTTAATATAAATAACGCATATAAAATTGTTCCGGACCCGTTAAAGATGGCGGTCTTCTGATTCTGTAAGGAAATCACTCTTTGATAGAGTGACTGAGAAACCATCTATTGAAAAGGTGAAAATCCATTTATTTAAATAGTGGATATTTTCACTCTTTAGAAAGAGTGGAGGTTTTCTGTTCTTTCACGAGTTACTTTTCATTCTTTTGGAATGAACACGCATTCACTCTAAACAAAGAATGACTTTTTCATTCTTTCTATTTTAGCGTGAATATGACGGAGATTAATGAACATGTATTTAAATGTTTAGTAAAACTAATCACGTGATAATTGATGTTTTATGATGGTATATTATTTTAAATGAGGTTCTTAGACATTTACATGTTTAGTAAGTTCTGTTATATGTAAAATGTTCAGACATAATATATGTTAAATTTTCCCCAGTTAAAAAAAAATAATGTCATGCTATTTATTATACTAAATCAGTATGATTAGGGTTTAAAAATATTACATTTTAAAGTTGCTTCAAAATTACGTCTGGTCCCCTCTGTATTGAAATCGGTGTCAATCAACAGAGCAAAATATGTTTACATACAACGGCACAATTTGTTTTTTTTTTTTGTACAATTTTAAAAGAGGTGCAAGGTTGGTATGGGACACCCGGTAATACAGTATCATATTTGCACGATAGTCCTCCTAAAAATTGGTTCTTTATATGGGATGGCACTTAATTTCTAACGAACTCATTAGGAAGTACATCATTGACGTTACCTGATAGCATGCTAATTTAAATTTTACAATTCAACAAAAATTTTAACTAAAATAGCAGATTACACAATTGATTTATCTTATAGTGCGTACTAAGTTAATGTTTAGTTTAAAAAGGTGGCAGTACAATATTTTCATTTAAAATAAAAAAGCTTTTTTATTTCCTGCCCCAGAAAACTATCTGATTTCAAAATTTAGCGACCAAACATTTTTACCAAAAATAAATATGACATTACTTTTTTCTACTCCAGCGGCCAAATTATAACATCTGAGACAATCTTCGCGATCATCTTTCAAGTTACTACATGTTTGGTTCTATGAATTTTCGCCCCCCAGTCCACACAATTAAACATAATTAAATGTTTATTTATTTTTGCGGGGAATTTTACCCCATATAGATGTAATTTTACAACTACTATAATATTTTACTCAGAACCTTCACTTTGCACATAGACATATCTTGCACAGTACCAATATCAATTAAATTATCAAACTTAAAAATTATCATGATGATTTTCAATATCACGTATTCTTCTTTTGGCTGTGAGTCGGAACGAATTGCTATATCAAGCAACTGATTGTTTTACTTTGATTGTTATTTACTGACCTGGTCCTACGGCTAAAACATACGTCCTTTGATGTGTATGGTAATTTTAATATTTTAACCATTATTTAACATAATTTTGTTAGTAACTACTGTATTATTGTATTTAGAAGCTTGAAGTTTTTTTATTTGCCTTGACAGTAATTTTTTTAGGAAATTAGGTAAATTTAAAAGTTTTACACCATTAAAAACTGGAATGAAGGAATTGTAATGAATGCAAATATTACACTATGTATTTATCATTGTATGTTCAATATTACTGGATCGTTATGTTATTCCCTGGAATTTCAACACAACTAATTGAAGGATAGTAACTGAATAGTATTTTTGTAATTGAAAGGGGTTTTTGGCAAGTTTTATCCACTTTGTTAAGATTTCCAATTATTTTGTTTTAATGGAATTTTTCATTGTTTTCGATGATCTACTGCACATTTTTATGCAGTTTATCCATTTAAATTTTTCATATATTTATTTATACGTATTTTATAATTTTAAGTAAATACTTATACAATACCTACATAATAAATTTATTCACAACTCCATTAACCTTTATAGAATTCGGGGGAATTAGGAAGGGGGTTTGGGGAAAGAGTCTCAGAACCTTCACTTTGCACATAGACATATCTTGCACAGTACCAATATCAATTAAATTATCAAACTTAAAAATTATCATGATGATTTTCAATATCACGTATTCTTCTTTTGACTGTGAGTCGGAACGAATTGCTATATCAAGCAACTGATTGTTTTACTTTGATTGTTATTTACTGACCTGGTCGGTCCTACGGCTAAAACATACGTCCTTTGATGTGTATGGTAATTTTAATATTTTAACCATTATTTAACATAATTTTGTTAGTAACTACTGTATTATTGTATTTAGAAGCTTGAAGTTTTTTTTATTTGCCTTGACAGTAATATTTTAGGAAATTAGGTAAATTTTAAAGTTTTACACCATTAAAAACTGAAATGAAGGAATTGTAATGAATGCCAATATATTTATTAAACTACAAATATCGTTCTTTTGCCTTCCTGTTTTGTGGTACAACCTACTTCCATCAAAACAGATATTTTTCCCCACTTCCATTCTTTCTGAAATACACTCCAGTCATAAGTTATCATAATAGTATCTCCAATTTTTTTTTTACACATACAATTCTGATCGTAATACCTAGAATAATACATAGTTAAGTATTATTTCACAACTCTCAATTTTTTATTTTTATTTTTTATATTGAAATGAGGGGAACTAAGAAGGGGATTTAAACGAAGAGCCGTAGGTTATTCAGCGAACACAATGAGTGGTATTGGAGTGGAGCCCTCAACTAGCCTCATTGCATGAGAGTTTTATAGTAATTTTTATAGTAATTACGGAATTGGGGTAACCAATTAGGGGGTGGACCCTACATCCAGCATAACCTAGAAATATTTACCTAGAATATTTACATATATTACGTAAATTATTATCATTTCGCAGTTAAAATCTTGTTAGCGAATTTTAATTACGAAGGGGTACTAAAACCGATTCATAGGAGTTTTTCAAAGCTTTTTTTACTATTGATTGTGAATTTTGTGTATTAAACCGTTTTGTTACTGTCTTCAACGTATAGCTCTTCCGTGGAACTAACTTATTACGAACATTTTTATAATTAGCCCCTGAACTGGAATAAGAACTTAGAATTTGGTTTTTACAGTACCTGTTCTTTCCAGTTCTTGTATGTAATCATGTAGCACATCTTGTATGAAAATCAGCATGCAAGAAGCAACCCTGACTATGTCCCATTTATTTCAGTATTTCAGTGTTATGTGTTTGTGTTTTGTTTTTAATTAATTTCCGAAGATATTCTGAGCTATATGTTGCAAATTGTGGATCTGATGATGACAGAAATGTCGAAACTGCAGTAATCCTACATGATTACATACAAGAACTGGAAAGAACAGGTACTGTAAAAACCAAATTCTAACTTATTTACTTGACTTTTAATTATTCTACAAATTTAGGGCAACCCCTAAGGGGGCATGGGGGCGGAGCCCCCATCGAGCCGTAGGCGAGTCTAGTAATCTATAGTCAATTCCTCCCTCTCCCGTCCCTTTAAGTCATAACAATTTATGTTTTTCCCTTATGATTTTAAAAGTTTGATTGCCGACCATTTCTGTCTCGCTCATTCCTTTAAAGTCCGGTTTGCGGCGCTGGACTCAGCTAAATGAGACCTTTTATATACATGTCTTACATTTAAGTATTTTTCTGATTCCTGGTGGGCTATATCCCCGACATGTTTCAAAAGTTTTGATAACGATAACGTCAATCGTTAACCAAAGGTGTTTATTTATCTTAACAAGCAAATTAAAGGGGGGAGGGACTTTTTTACTCGCTGTATAAATAAACCATCAACAAGTTACAAGTGATGTTGCATTGGCTCGCGAAGGGAAGGCAGGGAGGTCGGAGCGGCGCCGCGGTCTGGCCGTGCGAGGCACCGCCATCGACCTGCGGACCTTATACACTACAGTGCTACAACTACAACTAGGACTACGACCGCTGTACATGTCACACGTACACCAACGGCGCCCCCGCACGCCAACCGGCACCGGGGCCCAGCGGTGTGTTGAGGGGGTGCATTTTATTTAGGCTGCTTTTATTTTACGGTAATGCAACAATCAATCGCCTTCAAACATACACCTTAAATGCAGCTTAATGTGAATTTGACCACGAAGCTTTTGAAAAATTGCGGTTATAAATATGTTCTAAGTACATTTCATGGATGTTTATGGTTTATTATACCTAACTTAAAGTTCCATGTCAAATTTTTCGTATGAAAAAAATATTTGTAGCCACCGATCGTGGGCTTATTTTTCTAACCTCAACCTACATTAATAACCGCCGTGTACCATGATTGCGTTTTGAATTTGATCCGTCGAGATTAAAGTTAGGCCTACAGACATTTTTTATTTTTACATGTGTACCGTTGCGTGGCCTATTCGTTGATGCTTGAAACCAATAATTTACCGAAGATCACGACTTAGGTAATAATGATGGTAGATCTGCCATTATACGTTGCATTAATGAATTATTTTCAGTTCATATTTTACCAAGAACCAAACTCAAACAATTGCGAAACCGATATTTGATCTAACCTTTTACCCAGTCTCGACTCCAAACAATGTCAAGCCAAAAATCAGTGCATGGATTTCATATTGTCATTAACTTACGGTAACAAATTTAAATTAGGCAATAATAGTAGACGTCCGCAGGTCCGCAGTGGTCGTATTTTCGCGCTCGCGTCGCCGTCGACGTCGGCGGAATTTCGAGTGGATTAATGGGAAGTGGGCCTAGGGCAGCGGAAATAAAGAATCAGCAGCAGCGGTGGTGGATGAATGAATCGTCCTTGGGCCGTATAGTGTTGGTGTTGCGACAGCGACGCCGTCGCCGCGCCATACCCACTGCCATTTGTTGGCCTACGTCCGGCGGGCTCCGCCCCCCACACCGTCGCAGCGGACCTGCGTACTCAACCAATTTACGGTGAAATTAGACGATTTATTGGTTTTTATTATAAAATTACAATATGTAGCGTTTGTAAGGATTAAGTATGTAGTTTTGCTGCCATGGGAGAGTTATGAGCAAATTTATATTATAGCTGGTGGTGATAAAATTTTTATTTATATTAGATTTTTGGTCATGCGGAATCGATTCGAGCTAGTAACAAAGCTGGGAAAAATCTCGATTCAATTATACAGCCTTACAAAGTGCTCTTGCCATTCTTATGAACATTTTTGTAGCTACTGCGATTTAACCGAAATCAGCTGATAATAATAGATAAACAGTAAAACCATCATGCTGCATTTCCAACATGTAGTTCGACATATCCGTACCAAAGTGCAACACCTCTCGGCCTGGTGAGTGACGAAGCAAACGATCTCGTCATGGAGCGAATGAGCTTGTCATAGGACGAATGAGTGAAGCGAATGAGCTCGTCATGGGGCGTGTGTGTAGAGCAAACGAGCTCGTCATGGGGCGAGTGAGTGCAGCAAATGAGCTCGTCATGGGGCGAGTGAGTAGAGCAAACGAGCTCGTCATGGGGCGAGTGAGTGGAGCAAACGAGCTCGTCATGGGGCGAGTGAGTGGAGCGAATGAGCTTGTCATTAGGTGAATGAGTGGAGCAAACGAGCTCGTCATGGGGCGAGTGAGTGAAGCGAATGAGCTTGTCATGGGGCGAGTGAGTGGAGCAAACGAGCTCGTCATGGGGCCAGTGAGTGAAGCGAATGAGCTTGTCATGGGACGAGTGAGTGGAGCAAACGAGCTCGTCATGGGGCGAATGAGTGAAGCGAATGAGCTTGTCATGGGGCGAGTGAGTGGAGCAAACGAGCTCGTCATGGGGCGAGTGAGTGAAGCGAATGAGCTTGTCATGGGGCGAGTGAGTGGAGCAAACGAGCTCGTCATGGGGCGAGTGAGTGGAGTAAACGAGCTCGTCATGGGGCGAGTGAGTAGAGCAAACGAGCTTGTTATGGGGCGAGTGAGTGCAGCAAATGAGCTCGTCATGGGGCGAGTGAGTAGAGCAAACGAGCTCGTCATGGGGCGAGTGAGTGGAGCGAATGAGCTTGTCATTAGGTGAATGAGTGGAGCAAACGAGCTCGTCATGGGGCGAGTGAGTGAAGCGAATGAGCTTGTCATGTGGCGAGTGAGTAGAGCAAACGAGCATGTTATGGGGCGAGTGAGTGGAGCGAATGAGCTCGTCATGAAACGAGTATGATTTTCTGTTTCGGCGTTTCAGCGCTTAGTCTATGTAACTACAAACAAGTATTAATGTGATGTCATATTCTTTTAAAAACTACATAATGCGGGGCGGTACGTAATGACAAAATGCATCAAAATTAGTTAAAATTATAGCGGGTAGGTTTAGATGGTTTTTGTGTTATTGTAGGTGTTACATTTGCTAAATTTGTTTCAAAATGAACGGTTACAAATTAAACCATTGTATCTTAATCTAGGAAAGAAACTAGGCCTATAGTAAAATATTTGAAAAATGTTCACTTAAACTAACATAACATCTGTGTAACGGTGGCCAAATTGTGAGCGGCCGAGGGCCTTGTAATACTGGAGTTCCCCCACACGCCGCATCCCGTCCCGCTAGCTAAACTAATCACCGGCAAAATCGATGGCTTTCATTCATCGCCTACTGACGTACACACGTCAAAGGAACGGGAATTAGAATTATTGGAGCGATACTTGCATTGTAATTCTGACCAATTCTGTCAGAATTGAACCTTGTTGAAGGCGTATACTTGACAACTGGGCAACTTGTTTCATACAGAGGTTGGATGCAGAGGTTCTCAACATCCACGCTTATTCTCTTGAAGACCACAATGCGCGTTATTTCGTTAAGTACGTGGACTACAGAAGTTGTTTGTTTTCTACGCTGAAAACTTACAATATGATTGTATATGTGGGAAAGTAAGAGAGTTTAAAATTACGTGAAATTAACTATATAGTCTAAAGAATTATTGACAAATGAACAACTTGAAGGTTTTGCACTCATCCAAAAACGATCCTGTAGTGAGGGAGGAAGACTCGATGGTATGAACAAAAAGATCTCACTATACACAAAATAGTTATCAGAGAATAAACTTTCAGCTATCAAGTCTTTTACATAACTTTTCTGTGAGCAAATTTTAAACACATATCAACAGTCCAGAAAAATTCTTAAACAGAGCAATCGACATAATGTCGCAAACCATCTAAAAATGTAATTGGCAATTTTCAAGTGAAAAAAATAATTGTGTTTTAACTTTACGTGGAGATTTGTTACTGGACCAGAACTACTGTAATCAACGAAAGATTTTTATAAAGATATACACTTCAAGAGAGCTCCTGAACTTGTTGGATACAAAAAACCAAATTTTCCATTACTGAAACCGGTTGTTTAAATATATTTGTAGCATCCATTCCGGTTGCTCAACCAGTCTTGTGTTGCATATATTAACACTCTTTTCCCAACAGATTGCCTCATTTGGAAAACATTATTGAAGACGTCTTGTCACCAACTAAAAGATATATCACAGATCATAATTGGTATCGGTACCGAGGTGTCCCTGTTGAGAACAATAGTACTGCTTTTGAGAACAACAGTTTTATTTGTTTATTTTAATTGCTAATCTAGAATTGGCTAGTTATATCCCATACTTGGGACCTAAATCAATTCAAAACACGGTTTTCCATTCAATAATGTGATTCTCTATTTGTTGGTAATAGGATATTTAACGAAGACCCTGACCACGTAGAGAAGTTACAGCTGAGTAGTAACTGCGTTACGGTACGTTGAGTAGGTACGAGTTGTAAGAGTTGCTAAGACACGAGCTGTGTTTGTTCTGCATTATCAGCAGTACAAGGTCGAGGTGAGGTGATGCGGTATCAACAACACTCATTGTAGCAGCATGCCCGTGCCAACGCAGCCTTCTCGGATCTCCGGGCAGTAATGACATGACTAACGCCATTGTTCTGCGCCGATTGGAATGGTCACGAGTCTAAGCAAATTAAAGCTGTAACGGCTTGACACATTTAAACTATTTGTACCAGGGCATCGAAAATTTGTTCCTTGTAAACTTGTAAGACGAGCTCGTTCGCTTCGCTCACTCGCCAGGCCAGAAGATGCTGAGCTTTTGTTTAAATTTAATTGATCAGATGTTGAAAATGTAACTTGTTTCATATTAGTAGGCCTATAGTAAAATTAGCTAAAAAATCCCCATAATCAACCAAAAACTCAAAAATCCTTGGACATAAAAAAATTTACCCGTACAAACATTGCTTGTTTTAGAGTATAGGATATTTACGTTTTATATTTAGTTTTATTTACTTTGATAATAAAAATTGTATCAACAGGGTTTTTTCCGAAAATCCTACGCTTGCATTTATTGAAGAACATTAATTCAATCCTAAGGTACCTAACATACCTGTGGATTTTTTTCTTTGTTTAGGTTCAATTGTTTTTTGTGGAGGTTTTAGGAAAAGTTAAGTCCCTTAAAGACCCTATACATTTTTTGCGGCAAAACGTTAATCTCTCGGCCAAATAGGGCACAGCCTAGACCAAATAAATAAGGAGCGGAAGACAAAACCTCCACCAAAACAACACAATGTACTGCTGTAAAAACAGAGTTATATTTAAACACATTTTCCCAAGATAACTCTAACTGAGAATCATTTATTTTAATTTTTTACTTCTCAACTCGCACAGGTCGTTATTAGACCGATAAATTGTAAATTAACATTCGACCTCCCCTCGATAGATAAGTCATTTTACAACTTCAGTACGAGCACGGCCTGGCCGCCAAGTTTAAAGCCAGCTTAGGTTGTAGAACCGGAGCAGTAAACTGGATTGATTTACGCGCTCCACACTGGAAAGTTTAAAGTGGAGTTGGAGATGGAATGGGTGGGAGGTGTCGGATGGTAGGAGAGGTTGCAGAGATAACACGATTAGCCGGGTTAGCCGGAGGGCCTACACTGGCGGATCTGGTTACGGATCGGCTAAAGCGGTCACATCTGGTTACAACCTTTCTTTTGTTGGACCCCTTTTGTCAACCGCATCCTTGTGCGCCGGCCTCCCACTATTCATTGCACGAACGCCATTCTAATCCGTCAACGGAAGTGATAATGACTTTGCTCTCCGCGCTGGCCGATCAGACAGAGAGTGGGAAACTTTAAATATCGCGTTTGTACAGGAAGATAAAACGCTATCCATGAGTGCAGTGGTTTGACTACTTACTAAAGTAGGCAGATGACTTGCCAACGAGTTGTGTAACGACTTGCCTCGGAAAACCAGGATAAAAAAACTAGAGATCAAACATACGCATTGCCAACACTATGTCATCAGAAAGAAAATATTAAAATCAACTCTCAATTACAAATAAATGAAATGGAAATATTACAAGAATTTGATTATTCATACGCGTTCTCGTATTCATAAATCAATTCAATCGCATATCAACCTCTTCTTAGCACTGTAACATTAAGAGTTTTGCCTCATTATGCAATCATTATTTGCACACGGGGGCCCCACCGTTTGATCTACATGATATTTAGTTGTTTCACGAATTCGACTTTTTGCAAGTTAAATAATATATCTAAATAAAACCAGGAAACCAACTGATCTATAAGTCACTTGATAGCATGACCATTTGCTCGACAATAATAATAATAAAACTAACCACTTTGATAATAATAAAGAAACCAACTGATCGACATTACGTTTGGTAGAGTAATCATATGGACGACTTTTTAAAACAAGTAATGATTTAATAAAATCATAAAACCAGTTCGTCGATGTATAACTTCATCGCATCACCATTTAATCGACATTTAGACGTTTTTAATATTTATTTTTAAATACAACCCTAAACCTAATTGATCGACATGACATTAGGTAGAGTGACCATTTGGAGGACTTTTCAATAAGTAATAATAATTTAATAAACATTTCAACCAAAAACATCGATATCTTACTCCATTGAATTTTCCCGGTTTTACTTCGATATATTATTTAATTTTCAAAAAAACGACCAAATATCATGTCGATCTAATGGTAGCCAGCCATTTGTCCAAACTCCCGGATGGTCACCAAATAAAAGCAAGTAAACAAAACAAACATTCTATCTATTCTAAAATCCTCTCACAATAATCATAATACACTAAATCGAATTCAAACGATAATATACTGCATTTAACACATTGACCATATTTTCCAAAAAGTTTCCAGTAGCACATTTTAATTTGACTGGCCAAAATAATGCATGTAAGCTAATGTAGCCTGCTTTAAAAATTCCTTAGTTAATATCAAAACAAGAAAAACTATTCGCCTCTAAAAGCTAAAACTAACTAAAAACAATTCAAGGAGAAAAAGATGTAATAGAGTATATTAAAGTTAGATATTCCTTTAGTCCAAAGTGACCCACAAAAGCGACTAACCGCCGCGTCGGGTCGCTTGGGCGATTTCACATTCAAATGCGCCACCCCGCGCCCTCTGCCCTCCCTGGACCGTCATTACCGAGTGTTTGCCGCCCTTCTAATGTCTCGCCCATTCCTCTCCTTCCGCCCAGCGCTAATGTCAACTTTGACTGCTAATCAACACTTTTTCATGGATCTCACAATGTTTACAATGTTATTAGTCTACTTGTAAGTCATATCCAGATACTACCTAACTCAACATTGTCAAAACAACGAGGGGCTTGAGTGCGCAAAACATGCATAATTTCATCACGCTGTGCCATTCATATAGATAAGTTTATGTGAAAATGGGGGTTCCTTTACTATGAAAAATGACAAACTCGATCCTGAGCTTTGCAAAATGTTGGTAAGCACACAAAAGCTACATTTTGTCCTTATCGCCAAAAGTAAATTTATGGATCGAAGCTATTACCGGTACACGCGTCTTTTTGGGTAAAGTCGAATAACTTTTCACCAGAAAGTTTTCAGCAAAGGCACTATTTAGACATACCAAATATTGCCTTAAATCAAAAAGTCGCCTGATTTAAATACAAACGTTAACATTCACAGATCCCGTTATCTTATTCTCCTATTATTACACGCTGCAAATGTAAACAAGTTTTTTATTCATATTTAGCTCCGTTCAAGCTGAACTACAAAAATTCATGAGTCCACTTGATTCAACACCGGTAGTAAATTAAACCATACGATTGTTCGTCGTATTAGCGAGTTTCTCTATAGGGAATACGCTATTACGGCAGTAGCCATGGTAAGACCTAAGCCCGGGACCATTATTACTTTTTCATTTTGAGGTCCCCAGAAGCCAAAAACACCGCTCGTTCATTTCATGTGTATGCATCGAAATTCGCTGAGTACGCAGGTCTGCTGCGACGTGGGTATTTTTCTTGCACGATTTATAACATCATACAATGTTTCTACCTTGAATCGAGCAAAACCGGCCCTACCAGTGACCTGCAAATACAGCTCCAGCGTCGTTCGATAAAATAGCTTTTAATCAAAACAAATTCATCGATTATCGATGATCGACAAATCATGACAGATTCATCGATAATCCTCCGGTTCTGTGACTGTCATGTCGGTTGTAACCGGTGGCCACCAGACCGCACAGTGCCACGACATTCGGGTTGCCAGCAACTTGTTAATCTGCCGGAGAGACACGAGCATGGGCAGACACTAATTGTGCCACTCAATCACGACAGATTCACGATTATCCTCCGATTCTGTGACTGTCGTGTCTGTTGTAACCGGTGGTCGCCAGACCGCGCGGTGCCACGACATTCGGGTCACCAGCTACTTGTTAATCTGCCGGAGAGACACGAGCATGGGCAGACACTAATTGTGCCACTCAATCACGACAGATTCATCGATAATTCTCCGATTCTGTGACTGTCGTGTCGGATGTAACCGGTGGTCGCCAGACCGCGCGGTGCCACGACATTCGGGTCGCCAACTACTTGTTAATCTGCCGGAGAGACACGAGCATGGGCAGACACTAATTGTGCCACTCAATCACGACAGATTCATCGATAATCCTCCGATTCTGTGACTGTCGTGTCGGTTGTAACCGGTGGTCGCCAGACTGCGCGGTGCCACGACATTCGGGTCGCCAGCTACTTGTTAATCTGCCGGAGAGACACGAGCATGGGCAGACACTAATTGTGCCACTCAATCACGATAGATTCATCGATAATTCTCCGATTCTGTGACTGTCGTGTCGGTTGTAACCGGTGGTCGCCAGACCGCGCGGTGCCACGACATTAGGGTCGCCAACTACTTGTTAATCTGCCGGAGAGACACGAGCATGGGCAGACACTAATTGTGCCACTCAATCACGACAGATTCATCGATAATCCTCCGGTTCTGTGACTGTCGGTGTCGGATGTAACCGGTGATCGCCAGACCGCGCGGTGCCACGACATTCGGGTCGCCAACTACTTGTTAATCTGCCGGAGAGACACGAGCATGGGCAGACGCTAATTGTGTCATCCTGACTGACCACTTGGTATGTGCGGCCGGACCTCGCGCTTACTCAGTCCCACGCGCGCGAAGCATGATACCATACACCAACCACTAGGCCCCGCCACTTGCAACACCACTCTGCAAACCTACTAAAACAAATCTTCTAAGCGAAGCAAAACATCGCACTATTTGCCGGTCAGCACATGTGACTAGACTATGAATATAAAAGAAGTTTTGAAACTGATTTTTGCAATTATCGAAATTTAGTTAACTAAAATAGTACATGAGAAATCTTTTTAAACTGATGGTGTATACAGTTACGAAGTGATATCGGGTACAGCGAACGAAGTTGTCATAACAAGTGGTACGTTTTTGTCTGTTTACTATGACAAGTTTCGTTTCCCTCGTGACTCGGTTATGTTATGACAAGGACAGCAGGAGGTTGATGTCCACAACAGGCAGGTAAATCCCAAGCTGAGAAACATGATCGGGCAATCGGTTGGCTGGAAGGTTAGAGGGCAGAGGGACTGCCGTTTTTGAGTCTGGAAATCAGTTGTCATTGGAGAACGGGAGTTGGCCCTCAGAGAGGTCAATTAGAGCTTCGCTGTCCCATCTCTTATCCTTTCCTTTTCTTCAATATCGAGTTCTTCCGGGGACTTATTCCTATTAGACGCAGACATGCTCAGAAGTCTCTCTTATCTATCAGTAACAACCTCTCTGTAACTATAAAAATATTCATTGGGAGATTATAAATTTCTGTTAGATAAAACTTGTGAGGTTTCGGAATCCAAATTTAACTCAAGCTGGAGTCTCTAAAGCACACTTATGAACTTAAAGACCAAGAAAAGAAGGCACTTTAACTGCGGAAAAGAAATAAGACGTTAAATCAATAAAGTAAATCCATACAACGAAAATACGCAGATCCAGAGAACATTCATTCCAGTCTGCAGGATTGGGAAGAGGTAACCTTTAAAGTTGGACATACCAAATTAACAGTTTAGCCTACTTCCTTTGGGTACATTTAATCTGTTACGAGAGTAAACTTCTTTCAATGCCAAGTTAATGATCTCTTATTAATTAGGACCTATTAAGAATTGCATTCACTTTAATCTACACTAATTTTATAATTTAAACATTAAACTACATTAAATAACAATATTAATTTAATGTTCCAGTAAACCTGCTTATTTTGAGTAAAAATAAATTAAACTATATATGTAGGCTATATTAGCAGTAAATATACACTTTTTATTTTAGACCCTTAAAAATTGCGCAAGAGAATAAATGTAAAAGTTATTAAGAATCGGCAGTACCAGCAGCCTTGGAGTTTTATTCCAATACGACTAATGTTAAATTTCAAACATCCACTATGCCTTCAATATTTTTTTCGAATAACATTCATCTTCATGTCATTTTAAAGGGAATTTTAATACCTAGGGCCCTGTGCAATCAAAAGTTTTATATTGTTGATTATTATATTAACAACAAAGAATTCTCAACATTTTCCAACGAAAATGTTTAAAAAGATTATTCTTAATATTATTGTTTCATGAGTAAAAATTGTTGAGGTAATGAAAAGACTCGCCGTTGCGGAATTCAAGCTGTGAACCTTTTCATAAAAATCTTTGAAGACTACAAGAGTGGGCTCTTTAATTAATTCCCTTGCCTTGCTTACATTAAAGTGAGTTTTAATGTTTTCTTTCACGTTTAACAGTGAACTTTTGAACTTTTTACAGTGCTACATACTTAAATTATACTAAGCTACAGTGGTTTGCAGTAGAAGATGGTAAAAAATTCATTCCAATTTTCAATCTTAAAATTTATAACACCACACATGCAGTACTTTGGCTTTAGTATATTTTACTTTTGTCGTGGAGAAAGTATAATACAATTGATGTATAAAATACTACTATAAGACTGCTGATTTTTTTTTTTTCAATTATAGCTCGATGTTTCAGTGTTTAATGAAGGAATTGTAAATCTTGGTTCTGCTGAAAACATACTATGAACCTAGTTTGTTTATTATAGCTCCCACGACGACCACGACTTTCACTTGACTTTAAAACTCAAACAAAATGGACTTAATATTTTCTATAGTTCAACTTAACAATTCACACCCCAAAAATTGTCTAAAATGTTTTTAACACAGCATTCCAAGCGAAAACTAGCTTATGCATAACATAAGCATCAGGCATAATTAAACTCTCACTCTCATGTTATTTATGATAGAAGTTCTTTGGGGTTCTCCGTTGACATGCCGGAAAAGTGGTGATGCAGTACCACGAGTCCTATCAATTTTAAATATTCTTATGGCTGCAAAAATAAAACTGATTATTACCTTGGGATGATTATTATTAATGCAATTTTTTTAAAATGGTTCTTGGCCATTATTTCAGTCTCATCAAATACTTCCTCTTAGAAATTTATTTGTTTATAAGGTGTTAAAACTGTTTTATGACAGAAGTGGAAATTTAGCACTACAAAATAATATTTACAGGTCCAAACTCCGCAATGCTAATAATTTATCAGTTCCAAAACCAGAAAATACGTTCTAAACTAAGATGTTTGATTAGTGTGAGATGTGTTTTTTAATTATAATTACCACTTGAAAGAGAGAAAAAATATTCTTATATAGAAGCTATTCTTATTTTTTGTGTGTATATTTCACAATAGGTAATCATTAATATGTTTATTATTTTTTTGTTTGTTATTTACTGCATCTGGGAGCTGACAATTGTGTGTATGAAGGAACCTCTAAACAGGCTAAGCCTTAGAGCCCCTAAATTTTCTCAAACTATATCTTTATTACTTTCACTGAGATATTATTTTGTTTTTTAAACTTTTATTTATGTGCTGAGAAAGGTTAATTCTTTTATAAATAATTGTTAGTCAGACTGGCATACATTTATACTGTAAATTTCTAAATGTAATGTAAACATGTTATACTTTCTTTCTACTGTACTGTATTATGTTTGAGAAAATAAAGATTATTATTATTATTATTATTATTATAAGTTTTGGGGACCATTTTTTCATATTTGCAGAGTTATCGACCACACAGAAAACATTTTTCTCGGCTTACTAATTCGTGTAAAGAATCGTGGTTACATTTAGAGCATAATTGTAAAGAATAATTTTCACCCAAGAAGTTATGAACTTGAATATCTACTATCAGATATCTAGGATATCAAGAAAATCGGATTATCAAACCTTTCCAATTTGGGATTATAAATTTTTGCGATAATAATTACTTACGTTGCAATAAGAACTTGGTTACAATTTCCAGTAGGTATGTGTGTTGCATCGTAAACATTCAAATTAATTACATTTGCAAACATAGCTGATGGACATGCAGTATTATTGTTGGCCCCGCGGTCGGCCCGATGCCAGTATTCGCGGCTAGCGGCTCCCTCGGTCCACCAGTGATGATGTTTGTATAACGTCAATATAGTGGCTCGATGTTGTAACAACCGGTTCTACGTCGTAACACAAGTAAAAAAACTAGTATAATAGAGCCACAGTCAAGGCTCGCCCCGCTCTCTGGTCAGTTCAGCGCGGGGCCCCGGAGGTTACAGTTCACGAGATGCACGGAGTATAAAAAGTAAACCTACGGCGTCGATGACAGTGACACTCAAAGGTTTCACTTGAGTTAGGTGTTCAATATCAATCAAACCCTTCAGATTCACGGCATATAATCATACGATATTCAAATTGGTCCCACGCTGCAAGTCTTCCGCTTCAGCTACAGCTTCACTACACCTTACTATAGGCCTATGCGATTTTTTCTCGTGGTTATTTGTAAAGGTCACCGTTTATGTGGAATATGTTATCAACAATTAATGAGCTGAGATATTCCTATATCATAACAAATTATGTGGAAGCTGGCAACTGAAGACTTGCTCGCTACATTATTAGAACAATTGAATACCGCACATGGAGAAATGCGGTACATCTAAGGGGGGCATAATACTAAAGAAGAAAGAAAAAGTCTTTTGAGTTTTACTTCCGTGAAAATTTGACAGAAATGGTATAATATTTAGTTTCAGTAATATGGAGTTGCCAAATCGGATGATTACGCTCTGTAATTGAGATGGTCGTGGGGTGCTTTGAGTTAAAGAGATTGTCTTGGAAAGGAACAAGAATTTATTGGGCTTGGGTTACTAGCGTATATGACCACAAAGATGTAATAAAGTGATTTTATTTTAATGTTGTAGGTTTATAAAAAATATTTAAAAATCCTATATATTTAAGAGACCGATCTTCCCGATCGTCAATATAACACAACATTTACGGATAATAGACGTCGCTATTGAGTCCTCTTTACTCAGGTTTGGTCTTTACTGACAAACTACGTTAGAATGTTATAGCAGTATTTCCCGTTATTTAATCCGGTTCGATCCCTAACGAACGCTTTCTGCTTTACGATCTATTCGAGCTCTATTCGAGTCAGCGGCGGAAGTAACCAAGACAATAGGGCTATCTACCATCACTTATGCTCCGCCTATTCCGTAAATTCACTAAGCCGAACAAGTTTCAATCCCGATCACTTACATTAGCGGGACTCTATACAGTATTATACTATATGTACTAATAGTTCAGGGGCATATGTAATTTCGTGGGATTTTGAATGAAGCAATTATATGATTAGTGGTGATAGATAGGCAATGACATGTAGAATCGTGTACTACCGGGTGTTTTGTCTGAAAGTCTGGCTGAGCAGGTGTATGACGTCATACTTCCAAAATGGCCGCTAACGGTGACATTGATACCTTTCTATCGCTATAATTTCTTTACGGTTTATTTTATGAAAACTTTTTTAACGTTGTTTCTTATTTATAACAAGATAAGGGACAAAAAAGGGAATCCAGCTTGAGGAACATGCCGCCATTTTGAAAAAATGGCCGCCATCGTGAATCTGGTCCTTTGTGTTTAATATTAACCCACTTCTAAATGTAATAAAACCGTGCAGTTTTCTGCTGATAATTTAAGGAAGGTAAGTACTGCATTCTGACTGGGTAGTAATTTTCTACCGCCATCTTGGATCCGCCATTATGGATAAGTTAATTTTTTAAAATATAAACATAGTGATGTGGCACATCATTTCACACTGTTTTTTCATGCTGATTGCATTTTCGAAGTCCGTTTTTGAATATATTTATTCATTTTCGAGATATAATCAAAATACTAATCTTTCCTGTACATTGATTATGGACATTTTAAACTTTAATTAATATTTAGGATTGATTTTTCACATAATTCCTATTCTGGTCTCAATATGCAGTTTGTTGAAGTCATAAAACACTGCACGGGCTTCAATTTGAGCTGCTAATTATTCAAATTTGATGAATTATAGGCGAGTTATAAAGCTCAATTCATCATAAAACCTTTTCTTTTTTAAATACAATTTAATTTAGTTCATTATTTATTTCTTGGGTTATGATCAAGATACAATGATCAATTTAGTTTTAAATAAATCACAAAAATATTGGCTTAAAGCTTAGTCATGATCTGTCATAAAAACATAAAATTAATAAATTACAAATGTTGGTGATGGAGAGAGCATTATAACTTACCCTGAACGAGTACGATTTTTACTATCTATAGCTCAAATGAAAGTCAATTTATAAGTTAATAAAGTTTAGATTAATGAATTAATAATAATTTTAACCCATGCATAAAAATTTTAGAATCAGTTTCGACTGTTTATTGGTTTTTAGTTTTAGATGTTGGCTACACTGTCTAAACAGAAAAATATACATTTGTTGGCTGCGCAATTGTTTAATACAATACACATACAGTAAAAATACACTAAACGTGCATCAAACTTTCTTAGTATTCACTGTTCACATCAATCTCATTATCCATAAACAAAGAGTAAATAGTAAACAATTGATCAGCTGACGTTAAATGAATATTTTCCTGTTTAGACAGCGTAGCCAACATATAAAACTAAAAACCAATAAACAGTCGAAACTGACTCTAAAATTTTGATGCATGGGTTAAAACTATTATTAATTTATTAATGTAAACTCTATCTACAATTTATCAAATACCACTCACTCATGTATCAGAGTATCTCCATAACCATAGGGTAATAGAGGGTTACAATTTGGCATCTACGTTCCTCTTTGCTCAAAAACGCTTTATATACTCAAAATATACTTTAGGTTTTGAAGTCCTTTTAGGGCTCTGCCCCCACTGGACTTCAAAATTACTACAGAGCCTACGGTGTTCAACTTTGACGTGGATGGTCCCCTTTACTCATATGAACTCACTTAGAAATGGTTATGCAAAAATAGTTTTTAAAATCATTTAGGGCTCTGCCCCACTGGACTTCAAAATTACTCAAGGACCTACGGTGTTGAAACTTGATTTGAAATTCCTTTTTACATATTTGTACTCAATGAGAAACGGTTTTGCAAATGTGGTTTTTGAAGTCCTGAAGAGCTCTACCCCACTATGACCTATCTCTAGGGCCTACGAGGTTAAAATTTGACATGGACTCTTTGCTCAAATAGGAGCTCACTTAGAAACGGTCTTACAAATATAGTTTTTGAAGACCATTGGGGCCCTCCCACCTACAGGACTTAAAAATTACCATTAGGGCTTATGTGGTTGAAATTTGACATGTTCGTTCCTCTTTGCTCATGGTGCTTACTAAGAAAAGGTTTTGCAATATCCAATGCTCTGCTTACACTTCTTCAATGCTTTAATATAATTCTTAATGGTGAAGATTTTGTTGCTCTTTAAAAAAAACTTTATTATACATAAAATCAATTCAATCACGGGCAAAGCCGTGAAGGGCAAAAGCTAGTTAATATATAAATTGACTTTAATTTGAGCTGTAGATAGTAAAAATCGTAAGGGTAAGTCATAATGCTCTATCCATATCAACATCTGTAATTCAATAAATTTTATGCTTTAACGACAGATTATGACTCAGCTAAAAATTGTCTGATCTTAACTATCGGCATTTCAAATAAAAGCCAATATGTATGTAATTTATTTAATACTAAATTGATCATTGTATCTTGATCGTAACCCAAGAAATAAATAATGAACTATATTAAATTGTATTTAAAAAATAGGTTTTCTGATGAATTGAGCTTTATAACTCGCCTATAATTCATCAAATTTGAATAATTAGAAGCTCAAATTGAAGCCCTTGCAGTGTTTTATGACTTCAACGAACTGCATATTGAGACCAGAATCGGAGTTATGCGAAAAATAATTATAAATATTAATTGAAGTTCAAAATGTCCATAAGAAATGTACAGGAAAGATTAGTATTTTGATTATATCTCGAAAATGAATAAATATATTAAAAAACGGACTTCGAAAATGCAATCAGCATGAAAAAACAGTGTGAAATGATGTGCCACATCACTATGTTTACATAAAAAAATTACCTTATCCAAAATGGCGGAACCAAGATGGCCGCAGAAAATTACTACCCAGTCAGAATGCAGTACTTACCTTCCTTAAATTATCAGCAGAAAACTGCACGGTTTTATTACATTTAGAAGTGGTTTTATGCATTAATATTAAACACAAAGGACCAGATCCACGACGGCGGCCATTTTTTCAAAATGGCGGCATGTTCCTCGAGCTGGATTCCCTTTTTTGTTCCTTATCTTGTTATAAATAAGAATCAACGTTAAAAAAGTTTTCATAAAATCAACCGTAAAGAAATTATAGCGATAGAAAGGTATCAATGTCACCGTTAGCGGCCATTTTGGAAGTATGACGTCACACACCAGCTTGGTCAGACTTTCAGAAAAAACACCCGTTAGTACACGATTCTACATGTTATTGCCTACCTATCGCCACCAGCCATATAGCCTAATTGCTTCATTCAAAATCCCACGAACCTTCCTATATTGACATATGCCCCTACACTATAAAGTGCGAACCAGTCCCGCTGTCAGTACAGTGTGAGGTTTCGTTGGATTGCAATGTTGTTGCATACAATACAGAAAACACGTCTGCGAGCGTCATCCCAACGTGGGGACATTGTTCCTGAAATGTGATTAATTAAAGCGAGTTGCACAATGTTCTGGGAGCCGGCGCAGTCGGCGTTTTGTGGAAAAAATTGCGGCGTGAAACAACGGTTGTTACATAAAATCAGCTTGATTAAAAACTTTTGCTCCTAGATGTATAGAAAAAGTTAATAATTCAGCGACACTTCGGCTCCGTTTAACAAGATAGTTTTCCCACTTATTTTTTGTGGATTTGGGAAATTGTATAATGCGAAATTCAAGCAATCCATTCTAGTAGAACACAATGAGAAATGTAAACACGAGCTTTCAACCGACAGGAAAAACTATCAGAACAACGAAATACAGTATTGCTGGTCTAGACCACTAACCTAAATGTGGAAAACGCTTGTTGTCCAAACAGTTATATTTTTAGCCTATACTCAATAGTCTATACGGTACAAGTTAAAAAGTTGTATGCATTGATCAGAAAAACAGATATAAAGATTTTCTTCAAACTTTGCTTTAAGGAGAGCCTCGCCACGTAACTTGACGAATGAATTTTCATTACTATTAATTAAAATTATTGGATAATCAGCTGTTCCAAGAAAATTAGCATGAAACGTAAGGTCGATGTTTTTGGAAAAGTACCCCCTCTCACCCCCTCACCCATTACAGCTGTTTTTGGCCATTCGTCAACTAATGTGGCGAGACGTAGTAGTTGGGCGATTGAGCTTGTCTTGAATAGAAACAGACAATTTTTAACTCGAGTTCGCAGACTATTGTGACCATAGAGAATTATTGAAACCATGACATTATTAGAATCATGTGATTTTTTTATATCACAGTAAATTTACCAAGCAAATGATCGGTCCCGCAGGTTATTATTTAATTAGATAAAACACAGATAAATTAACAATAATATTCTTATAAGAAAATTGAACGTATGCTACATAAAGAATATGCACTGGAAAGCCGCGTTTACACCGGAGTTGCAAACACGTGTTGACAACAAAATATTGCCTATTTTTGTTGCATAGGCTAAATGAAAGATTTCTCACTTTTCTGCAACAATACAAGTTCCAGACGGATTTGGGGTGTTTGCCATTAAATTTTTGTTTTCTACCCTCGGTGGAAAACTGTCGGCAAAAATTGTAGACTAAAAATTACAGACTTAATGCCTGCAATTTCTTCAAAAACATGGCTTAAGATCGTTATTATTACCTATACAAATCGGTGTTTTTACGCTTGAAAATTAATAACTCGCTCCGTCAAATTTGAATTTAATAACATAAATTGTATTTTCGCCCCGGGTCTCTCACTTTTGATTCTCTATACAACATAAGATAGTTGTAAAATTCTTCCCCATTATTTAAATTTAATGCCATTACTTTTTAAATGTTATCAGTCCGCAAAAACATTCATTTCCAATCAATCAGTGTACATGTAATTAATTGTTTATGCCAGTCATTATGTTGTTCGATCGATTGAAGGTAATGCCAGCTTTAATAGAGAAGGAAAATGTCAGCCGAGTTTATGTGACATCGAAATAAATCCGAATCAGTCCATTCCACTAACGTCTTCTTCGTGCGACCTATAAAAGAAGATTGGAACTCCAGTTGAAAGACTCAATAAACTTCGATTCCTATAGTCCTACTCAGTACAGTAATGGACGTTTTCTTTATTCAACAATAGAAATAAAAACTTAAATACACAATTTTGCATATCGTACTGTAGTTAAATTGTTAAGATCGGCGAGTATAAATGAGTTTTCAAGATTATTCTGCAATATGATCAGTGGTTATATCTTAATTAGACATTTGCAATCAACAAAATGTTCTGCTTGCAAAAGTAAGGATATCCAATAGAAACGGTATATAAGTACATTATATGACTTAGGGGTTTATACAATGCAAAATGAGTCCATATAAGTTTATCGTGCGGGACCATGAAAGTTAACTAATAACACACACTACAACTTTACTGGTTTATATTACCATTTATTATATGAAGTATTTTTACTATCTTTGGATAGTTCAAACCTGAACATGCATATTTTGTAGTAACGCACTTACTATAGTTATCGATGGTACTAAGTTTTAACGAATTTTCCTATATGGATTATGCTATTACTGTATAGTATTCAAGCATTCACGGTAACACTAAGTCCGGACTATATTGCCTTTTTGTTCTGAGGTTCCTAGAAGCCAAAATACCGTTAGTTCAATGTCATATGTATTAAAGAGTAAGAACGAAACCCTGGGTAACCTTATGATTTTTATTTATTGCAATTTATCTATAAAAGAGGAAGAATGTAAGTATTATGTATGTTGCGTATAGACTCCGAAACCACTCAACAGATTGTAATGACACTTTCAGGCATTATTGAGCATTATTCAAGGAAGGTTTGAGTGAAGTTTGGTGAAAATCTGTCTAAAGGGCTCTGACCCAGAGGGCATACAATAGTATCTAAAACAATCTGAAAATATCTATTTTATCTATTTTTATTCGTTGCTAAGAAACAAATTCAATGAAAAATTCTAATTTTAGGTATTAGAGCGATTTCTTATATATAAGGTGAGCGTGACGAATACAACGGAGACTACATACGAACCAATTACCGGAGCTCCGAACATCTTTGTAAGGGAATTAATACAACGGAGACTACATACTAACCAATTAAAGGAGCTCCGAACATCTTTATAAGGGAATGAATACAACGGAGACTACATACAAACCAATTATCGGAGCTCCAAACATCATTATAAGGGAATTAATACAACAGAGACTACATACAAACCAATTATCGGAGCTCCGAACATCTTTATAAGGGAATTAATACAACGGAGACTACATACAAACCAATTATCGGAGCTCCGAACATCTTTATAAGGGAATTAATACAACGGAGACTACATACAAACCAATTATCGGAGCTCCGACCATCTTTTTAAGGGAATTAATACAACGGAGACTACATACAAACCAATTATCGGAGCGCCGAACATCTTTATAAGGGAATTAATACAACGGAGACTACATACGAACCAATTATCGGAGATCCGAACATCTTCATTAGGGAACGAATACAACGGAAACTACATGCGAATCAATTATCGAAGCTCCAAACATCTTCATTAGGGAACGAATACAACGGTAACTACATGCGAACCAATTATCGGAGCTCCGAACATCTTCATTAGGGAACGAATACAACGGAAACTACATGCGAACCAATTATCGGAGCTCCGAACATCTTCATTAGGGAATGAATACAACGGAAACTACATGCGCCCAATTCATCTTCGTTAGGGAACGATATACAACGGACCACATGCGAACAAGGGAACTACATGCGGACCAATTATCGGAGCTCCGACATCTTTATAAGGGAATTAATACAACGGAGACTACATAAAAATCAATTATCTGAGCTCCGAACATCTTTATAAGGGAATTAATACAACGGAGACTACTTACAAACCAATTATCTGAGCTCCGAACATCTTTATAAGGGAATTAATACAACGGAGACTACATACAAACCAATTATCGGAGCTCCAAACATCATTCTAAGGGAATTAATACAACGGAGACTACATACAAACCAATTATCGGAGCTCCGAACATCTTTATAAGGGAATTCATACAACGGAGACTACATACAAATCAATTATCGGAGCTCCAAACATCTTTATAAGGGAATTAATACAACGGAGACTACATACAAACCAATTATCGGAGCTCCGAAAATCTTCATTAGGGAACGAATACAACGGAGACTACATGCGAACCAATAATCGGAGCTCCAAACATATTTATAAGAGAATTAATACAACGGAGACTACATACAAACCAATTATCGGAGCTCCAAACATTTTTATAAGGGAATTAATACAACGGAGACTACATACAAACCAATTATCGGAGCTCCGAACATCTTTATTAGGGAATTAATACGACGGAGACTACATACAAACCAATTATCGGAGCTCCGAACATCTTCATTAGGGAACGAATACAACGGAGACTACATGCGAACCAATTATCGGAGCTCCAAACATCTCCATTGAGGAACGAAAACAACGGAAACTATATGCGAAAAAATTATCGGAGCTCCAAACATCTCCAGTGGGAAACGAATACAACAGAAATAAGTAGTTGTTTTGAAATTGAACTAGGCTAATTTTATTGTTTAATCTATCTGTATTGCATGAATAAACAAATCTGTTGTAAAACTGTTGTTGCTTTTTGTTTTATTTTTTTAATATCTTATATTAGAAAATGAATTATAATTTGGAAAATATAATTGAAAAATAGTTAACGAAATTGCTGTTTGTAAATCTATAAAGTGGTGAGGTTTATGGATGATAAATGACAACATCAAATGTCTTAAAAACTGTTTAGTACTTATTTTGTGGACCATAAAAAATGTCAACACCTGATTAAATGTATAGTAGACGTTTGAATACAGTACCCGATAAAACCACACACATTATAGTATTTATGAATACAGTGTATTCATTTACAGTTTACTGTGTTAAAAATTTTCGTTAAACTTATTTGTATTCAAACGCCACAAAACATTTCTACCTTAAAAAACCTACGCTCAGAATTCAATTCATGCATGTAAAAAAATAAAATAACAAAAATTATTCACAACAAATAACTCCGTCTTAAATAAAAAGCTTATTTACCAAGGGAGTATAGAGAGAAGAGAGGAAAATGCTTCTATCGAGTGTAGCCTTTTATTCATTAAATGTTCTTCTAAAAACAATTTGTTAAATCTCAACTCTTTCTGCCACCTTAATGCTTACATTACAGACTAGCACAAAATATTTTTGAGACGAAAGTTGATGGCAGACTTTTTTATAATTTCGTTAATAACTGCATGATCATTATATCATGCTTCAGAATCTGTGCGGATTAATGTTTAAAAGAATAATTCCATTAAAAAGCAGAGGACATGACCAACTATTAATTTACGCCCAACAGTAAAAGGTGGAACGCAGGGTCATTAATCATTTGTGTAATTAGTTATCTCATGTGCATGAAACACTCTTGTTTTTGGATAGAAGCTCTTTTTAGAGTTCTTTGATTTTTTTTCACCCATTAGGCTTTTTAAACATTCAAACAAACAGACCTAACCTAACTTTGATTCAGGTTTTTCAAAATAATCAATCTAAATAAAGTGTAGAATAAGGCTAAAAATAAGTAAGGCAAAAAATATTCCTTTCGTTGCCTTGATTTATATCATGCTTCTGTATAAGATGCCAACTAATAAAATTTATTGTTACGATTTATACTTCATTTTGACTATGATGTAAATTACTCGAATATCAGAATATTTAAAATTAATAACAAAATTGAAAAGCAGTGACAACCACCAAATACCCCCCGTCGCAGCAGACCTGCGTACTCAGCGAATTTCCAAATTATCTTGACATTTTGTATTTTCCCCATAAACACCATACTAATGAGTATGTAGGTTTGCTGCCATTGGATGTTTTTAGAAAATGTTTGTTTTGTTAGAAAATGTAATAGTTATGTAAGGTAAATATCAAATTGTATCAATATTTGACACAATTTTCCCCATAAGCCCCATGGGGGTGAGTATGTAGGTTTGCCGCCATATGGGTGTTGTAAGAAAATATCAGTTAAACCCTACCTAGTGAATGTACATTCCAAATTTTATCAAGTTATTCCAATAAATAAGCGAGATACAGGGATTTGTTGATTTCCCATAAGATTAACATTGGAAACCTATTTTTAGCTTTTCTCCGTAACCTGTTAAGCCAAGTTAAAAATTCAAAATACTAAATTGTTTGTTTTTTAAGCTCTTTTAAATGTTTTTCGTTAAAATTGTTGAATTTTAAAAATTAAGGTCCAAAAATGCCAAAAACCCATTTTTGACCCCTTTGAAACCCTATAAAACCCCGTTCCCATAACCCGATCATGCTGGTTCACGAACTCATGAAAACAGATCTGGTCTTACACCTTCATACCAAATTTCATCCAAATCGGAGGTCGCTGTCAAACCATTATCAGTACCACACCACACACGCATATATATATATATATATATACATATATATGAAAATGAACGAATGGTGTTTTTGGCTTCTGGGGACCTCAAAACGAAAAAGCAACATGGTCCCGGGCTTAGGTCTTACCATGGCTACTACCGTAAAATTGGTCTGGCTACACAGATCCGATCTATTAAAATATTATGTGACCATTGACAAAATTATATGTTTTTTTATGTTGACTAGTATACGTGTTGCTCGAAATCGAGCAATTTATTTTAATACAAAAGTTACTTTTAGCTCTAATCAATGACATACGACCAATCCAATATTGTAAATCTATTTAATCACCAAAACTACGAGTACTTACAGCTGATTATTAACATATGTTTAAAATGCTTTATTCAATCCCAATGTTATTTAAATGGGAAACTTTGAGATTTCAGTGGTGGGTAGCGCCTTTATTTTCAGTCCGATTTTCATAAATTTTTGGCGGAAACAACTACAGACCAAGCCCTATCCAATGACACCAAACTTGAAAATCAACTAAAACTTAAAAATCGGTTGAAAATTGTAGGAGGAGTTCTCAAGACAAAAAAACCCCTTACCGTATTAAATAAGTATAGATTTGTCCACAAAAACTTTAGAATTAACTCTTTTGACACCACTTTTTTCAACTTTTAGTAGTCAATAGAATGAAGTCTCGATATTTAAAGATCCACATATTATCAGAGTGTTTAGAAGTAATAGGTCTTAGTAAAACTAAAGAAATAAAAGTAAAGGAAATTGGTTATAATAATAATAGATATGATTAAAATTTCGAAATTCTTAGAAGTAATTCTACAACAAGTGAAAGATTTTTTGGGTTAGTTTTTAGAGAAATCTTAGAAAAAGGGCATCTTTGTTTGGGGGGGGGGGGCGTTGATGGAAGGCTTAGAAAACACATTTTATCATATATTATGTGGTTATGGATTAAGAAAATAACAACATGTGGTAATGGTAGGTCATATATTATGTGGTTATGGATTAAGAAAATAACAACATGTGGTAATGGTAGGGCAAGATGGGAATTTATTGCTCGTCGATGAACGTTTGATATTCAGATGAACGAACATTGCCTTTAAAAAACTATAAAAGGGTTTGGATATAACAGCGAATAACATTTTGTGACGAACTTGTGAACGTTTCCCCTGGTGCGACTGGCACGAGCGTAGACGGACGCACGTCAACAGGAAAGCATGGAATCGCATGTGTAACACTGGAGGTGGACGGAGGCGGGAGCACGCATAATGAGGATGTGAGTAATTTGAAACACTGAATGAATTATTGCAAAAAGCCGCGCGCCTTCCAGACGCGACACGACCGCTCCACAGCCACACCGCTAGAGCGCGCCGAGCCGGCGACCCGGGCGGACCTCAATGATGATGGTAGATGTGGTGATGGAGAATCGATTAAAAATAAATATGGATGGGTAGATTTAAAAGCTATAATCGGTTTTTCATCGTTCGTGTTTCTGCAACTGAAAAGTTTTCCTATTACAAAAATTGTATTACCAAATTTTCAATACGTTTCAAAATCGTTTTCAATGTGCATTGTTCACTAGAGATAAATTCAATATGACATCTAATTTTTTATTACAAAATTACATGCATTTATACCCTTCTTTAAAATTTTACGTCTTTGAAAAGATAATAATTATTGTTCTTATTTTTATTATTTATCGATATACTTTTTATTAGAGGCTTTGTCAACATATAAAATATGAAGACCTAAAACAATAATCTAAACATTTACAGAATGGCTCTATACTTGTCACTTGGCGATAGCTTTAAAACCTGTTACATTCAACACAATATCATATTAAATCACTTCTCTCATATTTTAAAGGTAACTATATTTTCCTCTTCTAAAATGACACTTACATCAGGAGGAACAGCAAACCCTGTATCAAGAGTTTCAACAAAATACACTTCTTGATTCATTCATGATATGAAGGAAGTTCTTTATGTTCTATGGTTAATTTAACTGTTTGATTTTTATCTTTCCGCAGGTGACATCGCACAGCTGATAACACAGAGTCAGCTGATCAGAGCAAATCAGCTGATCAATGCCGACCTCCTGACCCGTTGACTCCGCTCCTTGCGATCAATCGTCTTGGAACAAAACACGACCCATCTGACCTTACTTGTGATTCAGACTACACAGTGATAATTTTTTTCAATATTCGGGATTTTACACGTTTTTTGGACCGGTGACGTCATAGGTTCGATAACCATTTCGATAATTCTTTAATCATTTATTAAAGTCATTTTTCATCATTGTTTTGAGCAGCATAGCCGAATTAATATAACTTTCTCGATCGCGTCAACGGTCTTCTGGTTTGGATTTAGATACTAGACAAACTGTTTAAAGGTTAATATGTCTGATAAAAGTCACTGGTAAAAGCTACCTAATAAAAATATTTTTTATTACTTACATGCTATAAAAAGAATAATAAATAAGATGATATTATATCTCTCACAATAAAGGTAATTTTAGATTTTGTATATTAAATCAATACCTATTCGTAAAATACAGTAATATTATGAATAAATTTTCTTTACTGTTGAAATTGAATCCCCTTCAATAAAAAGAAGAGTTTAAACTTTTGCAGCATGAGGTTCCTGACTAACACTTTATGACACAACATTGCAAATATAATATCAACAATTACGAATTTTTTATGTGCATTATTTACAATAAACAAACTACTGAGTCTGTCTAAGCAGTTTCAGTGGAATGAGAGTTTCTTAGTAAAACATCGATACATCAACAAAGAATTCATAGGAATAACAGAACTTTCGTAATCAAAACTTTTGTAACTTACTACACGTTCTGGATGCAAACTGGACAACTTACCTGAAACAAAAAATAATTCTTTGCAATGAACATTTAAAAAAATTCAGCATTATTCAAGCATTTCACTTTGTTCGTAAGAGAGAACACAATAAAGGTAAATGGGAGTGAGGGGGAGGCATGTCGGGTGTCGGTGTCAGCCGGTGCAGTGGGGATTGTGGCTAAACATCACAGCAGCACGGCCGTGTCGTGCGGCCCGCATGCTGCGACACACAACACCTACAGTATAGGCTACTTTGGAGCCTTGACGTTCGTCTGGGTTGAGAGAGAGGCATGTCAGGTGTCGGTGTCAGCCGGTGCCGTGGGGATTGTGGCTAAACATCACAGCAGCACGGCCGTGACGTGCAGCCCGCATGCTGTGACACACAACACCTACAGTATAGGCTACTTTGGAGCCTTGACGTTCGTCTGGGTTGAGAGAGAGGCATGTCAGGTGTCGGTGTCAGCCGGTGCCGTGGGAATTGTGGCTAACATCACAGCAGCACGGCCGTGACGTGCAGCCCGCATGCTGTGACACACAACACCTACAGTATAGGCTACTTTGGAGCCTTGACGTTCGTCTGGGTTGAGAGAGAGGCATGTCAGGTGTCGGTGTCAGCCGGTGCCGTGGGAATTGTGGCTAACATCACAGCAGCACGGCCGTGACGTGCAGCCCGCATGCTGTGACACACAACACCTACAGTATAGGCTACTTTGGAGCCTTGACGTTCGTCTGGGTTGAGAGAGAGGCAAGTCAGGTGTCGGTGTCAGCCGGTGCCGTGGGGATTGTGGCTAACATCACAGCAGCACGGCCGTGACGTGCAGCCCGCATGCTGTGACACACAACACCTACAGTATAGGCTACTTCGGAGCCTTGACGTTCGTCTGGGTTGAGAGAGAGGCATGTCAGGTGTCGGTGTCAGCCGGTGCCGTGGGAATTGTGGCTAACATCACAGCGGCACGGCCGTGACGTGCGGCCCGCATGCTGCGACACACGACACCTACAGTATAGGCTACTTTGGAGCCTTGACGTTCGTCTGGGTTGAGAGTGAGGCATGTCGGGTGTCGGTGTCAGCCGGTGCCGTGGGGATTGTGGCTAACATCACAGCAGCACGGCCGTGACGTGCAGCCCGCATGCTGTGACACACAACACCTACAGTATAGGCTACTTTGGAGCCTTGACGTTCGTCTGGGTTGAGAGTGAGGCATGTCGGGTGTCGGTGTCAGCCGGTGCAGTGGGGATTGTGGCTAAACATCACAGCAGCACGGCCGTGACGTGCGGCCCGCATGCTGCGACACACAACACCTACAGTATAGGCTACTTTGGAGCCTTGACGTTCGTCTGGGTTGAGAGTGAGGCATGTCGGGTGTCGGTGTCAGCCGGTGCAGTGGGGATTGTGGCTAACATCACAGCAGCACGGCCGTGACGTGCGGCCCGCATGCTGCGACACACAACGCCTACAGTATAGGCTACTTTGGAGCCTTGACGTTCGTCTGGGTTGAGAGAGAGGCATGTCAGGTGTCGGTGTCAGCCGGTGCAGTGGGGATTGTGGCTAAACATCACAGCAGCACGGCCGTGACGTGCAGCCCGCATGCTGAGACACACAACACCTACAGTATAGGCTACTTTGGAGCCTTGACGTTCGTCTGGGTTGAGAGAGAGGCATGTCAGGTGTCGGTGTCAGCCGGTGCAGTGGGGATTGTGGCTAAACATCACAGCAGCACGGCCGTGACGTGCAGCCCGCATGCTGAGACACACAACACCTACAGTATAGGCTACTTTGGAGCCTTGACGTTCGTCTGGGTTGAGAGAGAGGCATGTCAGGTGTCGGTGTCAGCCGGTGCAGTGGGGATTGTGGCTAAACATCACAGCAGCACGGCCGTGACGTGCGGCCCGCATGCTGCGACACACAACACCTACAGTATAGGCTACTTTGGAGCCTTGACGTTCGTCTGGGTTGAGAGTGAGGCATGTCAGGTGTCGGTGTCAGCCGGTGCAGTGGGGATTGTGGCTAAACATCACAGCAGCACGGCCGTGACGTGCAGCCCGCATGCTGAGACACACAACACCTACAGTATAGGCTACTTTGGAGCCTTGACGTACGTCTGGGTTGAGAGAGAGGCATGTCAGGTGTCGGTGTCAGCCGGTGCAGTGGGGATTGTGGCTAAACATCACAGCAGCACGGCCGTGACGTGCGGCCCGCATGCTGCGACACACGACACCTACAGTATAGGCTACTTTGGAGCCTTGACGTTCGTCTGGGTTGAGAGAGAGGCATGTCGGGTGTCGGTGTCAGTGGGGATTGTGGCTAACATCACAGCAGCACGGCCGTGACGTGCGGCCCGCATGCTGCGACACACGACACCTACAGTATAGGCTACTTTGGAGCCTTGACGTTCGTCTGGGTTGAGAGAGAGGCATGTCAGGTGTCGGTGTCAGCCGGTGCACTGGGGATTGTGGCTAAACATCACAGCAGCACGGCCGTGACGTGCAGCCCACATGCTGAGACACACAACACCTGCAGTATAGGCTACTTTGGAGCCTTGACGTTCGTCTGGGTTGAGAGAGAGGCATGTCAGGTGTCGGTGTCAGCCGGTGCAGTGGGGATTGTGGCTAAACATCACAGCAGCACGGCCGTGACGTGCGGCCCGCATTCTGCGACACACAACACCTACAGTATAGGCTACTTTGGAGCCTTGACGTTCGTCTGGGTTGAGAGTGAGGCATGTCAGGTGTCGGTGTCAGCCGGTGCAGTGGGGATTGTGGCTAAACATCACAGCAGCACGGCCGTGACGTGCAGCCCGCATGCTGAGACACACAACACCTACAGTATAGGCTACTTTGGAGCCTTGACGTTCGTCTGGGTTGAGAGAGAGGCATGTCAGGTGTCGGTGTCAGCCGGTGCAGTGGGGATTGTGGCTAAACATCACAGCAGCACGGCCGTGACGTGCAGCCCGCATGCTGAGACACACAACACCTACAGTATAGGCTACTTTGGAGCCTTGACGTTCGTCTGGGTTGAGAGAGAGGCATGTCAGGTGTCGGTGTCAGCCGGTGCAGTGGGGATTGTGGCTAAACATCACAGCAGCACGGCCGTGACATGCAGCCCGCATGCTGTGACACACAACACCTACAGTATAGGCTACTTTGGAGCCTTGACGTTCGTCTGGGTTGAGAGAGAGGCATGTCAGGTGTCGGTGTCAGCCGGTGCAGTGGGGATTGTGGCTAAACATCACAGCAGCACGGCCGTGACGTGCGGCCCGCATGCTGCGACACACAACACCTACAGTATAGGCTACTTTGGAGCCTTGACGTTCGTCTGGGTTGAGAGAGAGGCATGTCAGGTGTCGGTGTCAGCCGGTGCAGTGGGGATTGTGGCTAAACATCACAGCAGCACGGCCGTGACGTGCAGCCCGCATGCTGAGACACACAACACCTACAGTATAGGCTACTTTGGAGCCTTGACGTTCGTCTGGGTTGAGAGAGAGGCATGTCAGGTGTCGGTGTCAGCCGGTGCAGTGGGGATTGTGGCTAAACATCACAGCAGCACGGCCGTGACATGCAGCCCGCATGCTGTGACACACAACACCTACAGTATAGGCTACTTTGGAGCCTTGACGTTCGTCTGGGTTGAGAGAGAGGCATGTCAGGTGTCGGTGTCAGCCGGTGCAGTGGGGATTGTGGCTAAACATCACAGCAGCACGGCCGTGACGTGCGGCCCGCATGCTGCGACACACAACACCTACAGTATAGGCTACTTTGGAGCCTTGACGTTCGTCTGGATTGTAAGGCAGTTGTTAAGAGGGCTATTTTAAACTTTGTCCTACTGCTTCTCATAAATCTCATTATTTTTTTGTCCTGTTGGTTAAGAATCTCAATTCAACGTGTTATTCCTTTTCCGTATTCGATTATTTGTGAACACGTTATAAAAAATATTTAAATGAGCAAAAATTTGTTCATTCCTATGAAAAAAAAACTTGTCATCAAAAATATTCTTTGCAAACCATATTCCTCTTTATAAACCCATTATTTCCAGTAGAGCTAGTATTTCAACAAAACAATTTTCGGATTCCAAATAAAGAAGTTATTGCGTTTACCATTTAACATTGCTTCTATGGGGAATAAGCGGAACAGGGATTCACTCCGTCGCTTATAAGAGTCTGCAGTACCTACGCAATTTCGGCGTTTTGTCCCATAACAACAATGTTAAATTTGAAACATTACTGTGAGGTTGTTTTTCGTCTGAAAATTACAAACTTCATGTAATTTTAAATGTTACCATAATGTTTTTCAGTTGACGTGATTGAAAATTAATTAAAAAATTATCCACTCAAATAATGCATAAAAACAATGTATATTATCACCATTTCTAAACCATGTTAAACAATTTTTAGGAGGTTTATTAAAAAATGTATCCACGTCACATGAACCGACATACCATTATTGTGAACGTATTCAAGTTTCATGCGAATTCGATGCGAGATTATCGAGATAAAGTGTTTCAAAGACACCTATAATTGACATTGTTTTTATGGGACTAAAAATCAAGATGGCGGAGGCACTGCAGACTCTTAAGCATGATTTAAAGTTTTTTTATTCTACAGATAACACATTATCTGCATTTTACAAACTGCATTTGAGCCATTTCAATTCGTCACCAGATCATTGAAATAGAAAAAGTGGTCATTCAAAATGTCAGTAATTGCATTAAATAGATACGCAGAACCATTAACTTTCAACGCCTTATAGTCAACCCGGCCAAATGGTCCAAGTGGTCTTAACGAAGCCTTTGACCGTGGAAGCTAATGGCATTTAATTTCAGTAGGGAACTGCATGGTACTTCTTGTTTCTCTGTTACGTTTTGTACTCACTACAACAACATAAATAAATGTGTTGTTTGTTGTGTGAATTTTAAACAAAAGGCTGTGATGTATAGTGGCAACAATTTTCATAACTACACTTTATTTTAATTTCATTTGTTAATATTTAATTTTCAAAATTATTTCCGCGCGTTTATTCTTAAAAATGAATCATTAATGTAAAAAATTTGAAAAATGAGCCAATCTTTCTGAACAAAGTAAAACTTTTTAATCTCATAATGATCGAATATTAACGCGTCATTTTAAACAGTTAGATCTTTATATTATCAAGGGCTGGAATAACAGTTAATAGGTCTATGTAAATTTTAAACTAACAGAGCATCCCTTTTTAGTTTCGTACCATTATCACATTTCCCAAATATTTAAAATGTTATCTAGGTAAAGTTGACTCTTCAAATAAATATTTTGGTGGAAATATATAGATACGTAACATATTACTAAAATAATAAACTGTACAATTCTTTATTATTTTAATCTGTTAGAATTTTATTTATAATCCATTACCAAAATCAGTATAATTAAAAACCTTTTTCAATAACGTCTTTGCCTTATTGAAATAAAATGAAACAGTTATTTTACTCTCATTATTCTATTAGCATTAACTGATTTATATAATAGTTAATCACTAATATGTAAAAGCCCATGGATTTTATTTGGGCTTAAAAAGTAGATAATAGTTTTATCAATACTACATTTTTAAATGACTTAACAGCTAACAGTGAGTAAATTAATGTGTAATCTTGTCTTATCTTATAAGAAGCACGTGTACCGCAATCGTCCATATAACTAAAGGAGATAAATTACACTACAGTTATCCATAATATCTCAAGATTTAATTTTTACTGTAAAATTATGAAATTCAATATTACTGCGCATAATTTGCATTTTGTTGTTTCATTTAGCATCATCTGTGTAGCATAGCATAGTCTTTTGCCTGATACTCTAGGTACCATGAGGAAATTGTACTAAAACATTTGTTTAAATTAAACCCTCGTCGACGCGTTATGTATTGTGTGGCATCTGCAAACAAAATAAGCGATGCATAGGCTGTATGCAGAATAAAGTAAAACGGAATACCAATTTAATAAAAAATACAAAAATTAAATTGTTGAACGTGAATTAGTTTTAGAATTATTTAAGGCAAAAAATCCAGTAGCAAAACACAAGACTGAAATTAATCGTAGAAGGGGGTAAAAATACTTAAATAATTTACAAAAGAGAATATTGGTTGTTAGCGGTTATATCAACGTTTAATATTTAATTAAAGTCTTAGAACACATTATCAGTAGGAGCAAGCGGAGGGCACCGCGCGAAGCGGCCTAGCCGGACAGGAAACAATTCCGCTCACTACAAGTGACCTTAATTGCCGCACTCTGCTCCACACATGGCATTCAGTCAGTAGCGAATCACCAACGAGCTTGCGAACATTCGCTCACATCAAGTGACCTTAACTGCCGCACTGTGCTCCACACATGGCTTTCAGTCAGTAGCGAATCACCAAAGAGCTTGCGAACATTCGCTCACTACAAGTGACCTTAATTGCCGCACTCTGCTCCACAAATGGCATTCAGTCGGTAGCGAATCGCCAACGAGCTTGCGAACATTCGCTCACTACAAGTGACCTTAAGCCGCACTCTGCTCCACACATGGAATTCAGTCGGTGGCGAATCGCCAACGAGCTTGTGAACATTCGCTCACTACAAGTGACCTTAATTGCCACACTCTGCTCCAAACATGATATTCAGTCAGTAGCAAATCGCCGATGAGCTTGTGAACATTCGCTCACTACTAGTGACCTTTATTTGCCGCACTCTGCTCCACACATGGCATTTACTCGGTGGCGAATCACTGATGAGCTTTCGAACATTCGCTCACCAGTGACCTTATAATTGCCGCTCTTTCCTCCACACATCACATTCAGTCAGTGGCAAATTGCCGTCGGACTCCGTAAACTTTTGTTACTTGCAATCCACCTTGATTGCTGCACTTTGCTCAACCCATTACATTCAGTTAGTAGCGAATGGGGTTCAACTCCGCGAACATTCGCTCTTTACAAGTAAGTGATCTTAATTGCCACTCTCTATTTCACAAATTGCATTCGGTAGGTGGCCGATCAGAGCGATCTCCTTTTACATTCGCTCAATACAAGTGGCCTCAATTGAAAAATTCTGCTCCACACACCCCATTTATTTTCAGACAAGATCCACGAGTATTCGCTCAGTACAGCACATCAATTAAAAAATTTCACTTAACAAACCACATTCTCTTACTTATTGTATGCCATAAGCGTTCGAGCTCAATTTTTTCATGCTTATGTCCCTAGAAAGCAAAAACTACATTAAATTAAATTTCTATACACAATGTTTCAAAACCCTCAATCAACACTTCAAGACATTAATCATTATTCCCGGACTAGCATCAAATGTAAATATCACATTCGAATATTTTAAACAATAACTATTTATCATACAGCTAACAGTTATTTGTGGGTAGCCAATATAAAGGCGGAACATCTACTTACCTAATTCATTTTATTCTTATAATAATCCATTAAATTGAATAAATCGTTAACGCAGGTCTGTAACCAAGTTGTTGTGTATTGCGTATCTGTTGTCATCTTTCTCAAGAAAAAAACAAAGTTATAGGAATATAAAGAAATAGGATGATTTAGTCATAAACCACAGTGTTAAGGGGTGCGGAATAAAAGAAGTAGCGTATGTTTAGTGGACCCTCGGAGCGAACCCTGGGGCGCAGTTAGCAGTGGCACTCCTCGGCACTTGACTGGGTGTCTATGGGTCCCGAGGGAGCAGACGCCGCGCCGTGCGGGTAGCGGCTACCGATTGAATAAGCTTAGCATTTTTTTGCTACAACACAACTTCTGGGAGTCTAATTGGTGCATAAATAAATGTTATGAAGCAAATCATTTATCAACAAGATTCAGTGGTTTGAAAAGTGGTTTCAGTGATATCTACTTGACATGCAATTAACCTAATTGCCTGTACTATGATCCAACAACACCGAGTACTAATGTTTATCCACCCCCGAGAAGTATCACAACTCGACTTAAGTTCCCGAATAAACATCGCGGGAAAATCCTATAGGTTGTTTATTTGGAGAGGGAAGATGGAGAGTAAATAAACTCTTTGGGGAGGGGCGGAGCAGATTGGGCGGCTGAGTTCATTTGGCGGCCAGGATATTGGAAACATTCATTCCCTGGATGGAAAACAACACCGAGCGGCTCATAAAAAGCGGAATTGTCAACAACGCTGTAGCTGTAGCGGGTAGTTAGGCGACGTCGATAACCACGCCGCTTGTGCGGTGCTCGTCGCAATTTGTATTTTATTGCGGGTCCGTGAGTTTGAATTTCAAGCCGAAGATCGCGCCTGTAAAATGTATGAGCGTTTGGGGTTTAACGCGGTGTAAGCGATTGTGTTGTGGTTTATATTGATGTTACCTAGTTATGTGAAAGATTAATTTGACTTAAATGCGTGATGATGGTTATTTTCAGATTTCTAAGAAAAGGCAATATGAACAGAAATCATTATAATACAGTTTTAAAACAGATTCATTCAAGAGACATTTTTAATCAAAACTACAATTGTTTTCCCTTTTTCGGCCCCGTGAGTTTTTAGGGTTGAATGCAACGCTCTCTTCTGCGTTACACGACATACCGTCGAACAAAGCTTTAATCCCACAAATATTGTTTATTGATTTATACATGCAATACTATGCAACATCAAAAGCTTTATTATTTCCTGATGTGATGATACTGCGCATTGTCCCTTTACAGTAATTCTTACTAATGAAAATTGTAATAATACAAGATTAATTTATTTCGTATTGTAATACTTTACCTTCACAAGCTTTACTGATTTACTGGTTTTTAGAACATATTACGAGCTTTATTGGTTTAAAGACGTAATACTCCAATAACCCAAACTTTATTCGTTCACTGATGTATACCCCAATATCACGAGCTTTATTGATTTACTTTTGTCGTAAGTGCATTATGCTATAATATATACTGTAAATCTTATAAACTTATTACAGCTTAGTTGACTGATGCAATACAACATTGCCAAAAGGATTCTTTTTACCGTTATCCGTTAACATAATAAAGTGGTTGATTTACTGGTATTACTTCAATATCACAATCTTATTCAAACAGTAAAAAAAATTCTTCATAACCAGTGGGAAAAAAATTTAAAGATTCAAAATAGGCCCTAATGGTGTTTTAAAGAGGTGACTTTTAATTCAATACAATTTTTCCCCCTTTTATGGAATAGTAAGAGGTTAGATCAACAGACTGACATAAGTTGATATAGATAGTTTTCTAAATTAATTTTAAATACTGAAAAATTTATTATTTATATCACAGTTGAAATTCGATAAGGCGGAAAAGAGTGTGCAAATTAAAGAGGGCGACTGCGGATCCACTTGGTTTAACAAAGAGGTGGTTACAATTGGGCCGAGGAGTCTCTCAAGAGGGAAACAAAGCCGCGCCCGCAGCGCTCACTGTTCATTTGCACTGGCACCAACATCCGTGCCCTTCTATACGGGTACGAGTACATCGAAACCGAACCCCGCTATCTCCAAAATCCGTCTATTCCTAACGAATTTCCATTATAAAATTACGATTATTTCTTGACTTAAACTCCAGTAGTCGATATTTCTTTTAATTTACGGTAATTAATTACATTAGTAGCGGATCGGACGTTATTGGAGCAGTTTTTTACAGAATAATTCGATACCGGCTAGGTAACTGAGTGGTTATATTGCTCGCCTTTGAATCCAAAGGTTGCCGGTTGGATCCTGAGGAAGGTTAGTAGCTTTTTAAAGGATCTATTCCAGACCCAGTTGCCATTTGTCATTGGGCTATTAATTAATGATGCTTTCTAACAACCGGTCGATGTTAGATAGTAACAAGACTGGGGTTTGGACCGTTCCCCGTCAAAACGTTAAAAATTCCACTGGCGTAGATAGACACAAAATATGTAAATCATGTTTACATTGTCTGACGGTACTTCATTTGCTACCGTTCCAACATGGTTTCTACAGCTTTTCCATTGTTCGATCACCAATGAGTGTCGATATCATACTTCGTGATCGAGTGAACGGAGGGAGTAGAGGGTTTCAATATTTTGTATCATTTATGAAAGCCGCTAAATCCGAAATCTCACTAAACCGAACGGGGCGCCGCGCCGTCTTTATTAGTTCGGAACACCGGGACTCTACTGTTCTTAGTGTTCAACGATTATACTTTGTCAAAAGTAATTGAGAATTATGATAACTTTAGATGTTGTTTCTACTGTGTTGTGCATCAAGGATGTCCTAAGTTATAAGAATGAAACAAAAATAAAGTTTCACACAAAACTTTTTATTTAGAAGGGCGGAGCTTTGTGATATTTGATACTCCCGGTGAATAATAAACGCCTCGCGTGCTAATAGATGTCACTCGGCGGGTTGCGTTATAAATTAAACTTCAGTCTAACACGATCCAGGCACGCTGCCTCGACGCCCCTAACCTTTGAAACGAATCTGGCTGCAAATTGATTGGACCTGCGTTGTAGGTCATATAACTTTTTTGGAGTGGGTTCGTATTTTTATCATGCGAGGTCAGAACTTTCTTACAATTCAGCTGGCCCTTTGGGTCAATAAGTCGTTAGTACCTTATTGAGCTTAAAACCGAGAAAATTAGGAAGTAACGTCCAAGATTTGAACCTGACACCGACCGATGTGAGCTGGAACCCACGAAAACTATATCAACTGAATTGAGGAGAAAGCATGTTGTTTACTTTTTCAATCGGTTTAATACAGGGTTGCCACAGAATTTTTGAGGCCGTTTTTCCTGACTTTTCCTGACTTTTACTGACCAATCTGAGAGATTTTTCCTGACTTTTTGGTACCACGGGGGTTTAAAAATAAAGACTCGTTTTTATTTTTAGTGAATTTCCTGTGGAATATTTTTTTAATGCAATCTCCTCCATCCCAAAAGTTGTCCATCGCTAAAATTTTTATTGAAATACCCCCTTCTCAGCAAAATACTCAGCGAATTTCCAATGGTTTAGTTTATTAACTAAAGAAAATAAAATTTTTTATTTACATATAGCATTAATTAAGCCTTTTGAGATTTTTATTGGGAAATGTTAAAAAATAAGCAATATACCAGGTTTTATTGGTTTTCCATAAAAATGAAATGGAAAACATTTTAATGTTCTTTTGAATGGTCTCTTTGAAAATTGATGATTTAAAAATTTTTGGATGAAAAATACCAAAAACCCCTAATTTGAACTTTTTTAAACAACCTAAAACCCTGTTCCGACTGTCCGATCAACCTGGTTTTCGACTTTAACATGAAGAACGCTGTCTTACACCTTACCAAATTTCATCGAAATAAAAGGTGTCTTTCAAAATTTATTGTGTAAACAGACACATATATATACATATATATGAAGTTGAACAAACGGTGTTTTTGGCTCCGATGGACCTCAAAACAAAAAAGTTATATGGTCCCGGCCTTAGGTCTTATCATGAGTATTATCGTAATAGCGTATTCCCTATAGGGAAATTCGCTAATATTCCATGTAGAGAAATTGGCTGAAAATAAAACAAAGTGTTCCAATAGTAAAGTAAAAACTAACATTATAAAAATTAAAAAACACAATAGAAATATACATTATTGATAGGTAATTGATGTATAAAATTAATAAATTGTACCAACTACTTAGTAATTCTGATTTATGAGAGCGGTTAAAGATCGAGACGGTTGGATTGTGCCACTGCAAATTTTCCTGACTTTTGGCACTTTTCCCCTCTTTTTTCCTGACTTTCGGCATTTTTTCAAACTTTTCCTGACTTTTCCTGACCAAAACCCAAAAATCCTGACTATTCCTGACTTTTCCTGACTTTTAATGTCTGTGGCAACCCTGTAATAGCTTATGTACTAGGTTAACCGAGCCTCGCTCGTTGGTTTTAATTCACTTTTGTTATAGTGTCATGGTAATAAAGCTATTAAATTTCCACCAACAACCAACTATACCTCTTCACAGTTAACAGCTGTTTCAAAAAGACTGCCTAACCTTAATGTTCCTTTATTTTTGTATACGTTTCGTTGTTATTTCGTTACAAAAATAGCAACCCTAAGGCAAATTTATTACATATATCTATTTCGCAAAGATTTTGGCACTGACCAAAGTATTTTTCGACCTTATATTAGGTAGCTTATATTCTATAGGAAAATGCAAACTCAAAATTAAATTAATCCCATGGATGATGGAGAAAAACATAGTTTGATTAAATAAACCCAACACTCCACGCCCTGATAAAATCCTGTAACATTCTTTTGGAAATCCTCTGTTAGGGTTATTTTAGTCATAACACGTAGGCGTGATCTGCAGAAAGATCGGTCCACGTGTCAAATTCAAATTCAAAATAGTTTAAATTCAAACTAGTTTATTCAGTGTCATTTACTTAGGGTAGAATTTAACTGCAGTTTTCCCCACATTCAATTTCATAAGTGTATTATTTATGTAGAAACATTGTTTAGCTGTTCTATATTACAAGCTCCTTAAAAACGTTACTGGATAGTAAAATTGAACATATAACCTGAAACACTAGTACTGTTATATTGAGATAATATGTCATCTGACCGAATATTTTTGGCTGTATAATCATAAAAATCCCGACAATTTGTTACACCGAATCATGTTTTAAGAAAAAAAATTGTTCGTGCGTACAGTATTGTTTTAAGAGTTGATAAGCAAAGCTAAGAGATAAAAAGAATTTTACAGTTAGAGTAATAGTAAATTTTAAGCTGGTTTACATTTAGTGTGCTTTATGACTTTAGGAATAACCAAATCCTCACCTTCATTTCGATTCACTTGGGGAGGGATCTAGATACCTATCCATCAAAAATGTGGTGTATGGGAGTCACTTCAAAATGATCTCAAGCTCTCAACTGAGAGATCACGATCAATACACACAAGTTTTTAACTATAAAATTAGATTTTTACTATGACAAAATTGCATTTACAAAAAAAATTATGGTGCTCGCTTCAAGTTGTACTTAAACATTAACGGGGAGAATAGGAAAAATATCTAGATATTAATTAATGAATTTCGTAAGTTAAAGGTCTGAAAGAGTTTAATTAAACCATTCTTTTAGCTCATGCTTCATGAACCTAAGGCCGGCGCACACAGCAACAGACGGACGTATGCAGACGGACGGAGCAAAAATCCTTCCCCATGTTATTAAATAAATGTTGACACGCACACAGATATCCGTCTCTCTGAACGTCTAAGAGACGGGCGTCTGTGTGCGTTGCTTCATTTAATAACATGGGGAGGAATTTTTGTTCCGTCCGTCTGCATACGTGTGTCTGTTGCTGTGTGCGGCGGAATAACGATTACATTATACAAATACGAACTGTTTTATGATTTTTTTAAGGTTCTACATAGAGATATTTCAAGGATTATAAGTTTTTTTGGGTTTCACACAACACTTAGATATGCATTTTAGTTTTCAAACTGTTTATGGGTCTTCTTTGTAATCATTAGAACCATTTTGTTTAATCGTGCAATACTGTAGTTATCACAAAATATATTACATTTACGTCTACCTATTTCGTCCGGCAGTAGTACAAAATTTTCTTGATTAAGGTTCCGCGTTTTCCCAGATACTCGGTTACCGGCAACGAGTTTATTCCCTCTCTACAAGTTTAATCGTTTCATTGCATTTTAGCAAATTATCCTATAAGGAAACAGTTTGGAAACCATGTCTATCAGACCACTGGAATAAGGTTTTCCCGGTATGGGATTTCGTAAGGACAAAAATGGATTCAGTAATTTTGAAATTTATGAGGTGGCAAAACTGCAAAGTATACTCACCCTACAAAATTTGTAAAAACAGATTTTTTTAAACCTGAACTTGGTACAACCTGGAAGTCCTGTACCTTTTTAGGAAGGCATTAACCCACATATTTGCTTATAAAATTACCCAAAGCAGCAAGCCTACCAACGCAACTCCCCATAAAATCAAGAAAACGCCACATGCTCTTAGAAATTTACTCAGTACGGAGGCAATTTCTCAATTCGAGTTTAGTAGTTTTGCAATTTTTTCCATTTATGCCAATTACCCACCGCCGTTGCGCGCCAAGACCGCCGTGACGGTGGCCATGACCGTGTGGAACGCAACGCACGACGGTAGCGGTGGCGGTGGTGGAGTACAGCGCGAGGGTTGTGTTAGGTTGTGAGGGGCCTGAATCGATCCGCCCGGGCTTGGACGGGTCCACCCTCCAGGGGGTGTCGCCTGCCCCGTACCCGCCGCCGTACCCACATTTGCTACCCGCGTACCATACCTGCACACCGCACACTGGCCCATCCGTCGTAGGGTATCCCCAAATACCGTACATCTCATGTGCATCTCCAATTTAGTAGGCCTAGTGCAAATAGAATGTTTCAAACCAGTCCCTGAACCAATAATTTTAGGCTGAAATCCGCAACATAAACTTATACTCGAAACCCCGTAACACATTGCAACAACTATCCACGAACCTGGAAGATGCCAAAATCAATGGTCAGGAACACAGACCTCCCTCTTGGGGACAACTGTCCACGAACCTCCAATATGTCAACCCTAGTGGTGAGAAACCCACACCTCTTTCTTGGCGACAACTATCCACGAACCTTTAATATGTCAACCCCAGTGGTGAGAAACCCACACCTCTCTCTTGGCGACAACAACTATCCACGAACCTCCAACATGTCAACCCCAGTGCTGGTCGGAAAACCCACACCTCTCTCTTGTCGACAACTGCACAACTATCCACGAACCTCCAAAATGGCAAACCCAGTGGTCAGAAACCCAAACAAATTCTACAAATTAAAGCTACGTTCAAGTGTCCGAATTCCCATTTCCAGGAAAAAATCATTTTCGGCAACCGTATCCTACGTAGATACGTACTGTAACTGTAAATCTTTTAATCCCGCACCCAGAAAAATACAAATTTAGCTTACAGCTATTTACGCATCTACATGTATCAAATTTTGGTCGAAAGTATAGGTTTGCGTATTGGTAAGTACAGATCAAACGTATAGGTTTGCGTTTTACCGTATCGTATCGCATGCCGTTTTTATACCTATGTATGGAATGATTGAAACTCAAAAACCGTACTCCTCTGAGATAACTATCTGGACCTGTGATCTTCCCGTATTTTTTCCGTGTCCAGAAAAATGACACAGCTAAATTGTTGTCAGGTACACGGATAATTAATTTGTTTTTAGATCGAACGAGGAAATTTTTGCCTGCAACTATTTATGCACTTGGGATCGCTTAACAAAACTATTCAAACCAAAACTTCATGTTAATTACTGTAATGCCTATTGTTATATTTATAAATTATTGCGCAATTATTAAACGATTTATGCGTCTCGCCAGCAAACCAGCATATGTGACTTTCTTCAGACATATATAGAGAAATGCTGTAGATGGCGGGATCAAAAAATAAAACAGCCTTGGGTTTAATGTTCCAACTAACAATTTTAACACTACCGATTGGGGTGGATAAACATTAATCGAAAAATCTACAATACATTAACAATAATAAGTCTACCCACATTCACCACACTTCCTGAACGTGCGGGTGGCTAGAACATTTTCTTGTTATGTAGTCTGCGAGATCGATGTTTGACCTATATTTTGCCACAGTATCCTTCCACGGTTGGTCCATTACACTAATTATACTACTCATGACACTAGGAACGGATTGGAACTGTTAAAATACCTTAAGGGAAGATAAAGACCGAATATCAGTTATTCGTTTTTCGTCTAGTCTTACAACGGTTCAGTAAATTAAAATTAAATATTTATTTAGTCGCAAACTAAAAAAATAACTATTGTATTTGTTGCTCGAAATCGAGCAATTTATTTTGATACAATACAAAAGCGATATATTTCTAAATCAATGACATCCCACCAATACAATTTTGTGAAGATCAGTAATCACAAAAAAACTACACGTACTTACAGTTGTACATTAACATTATGTTTAAAATGCTCAATCCAATCCCAATGTTATTCTAATTGGAAAATTTCAAATTTAATTTGTGGATAGCGCCTTTATTTTTACTACGATTCTCATCAGTTTTTGACGGAACAACTACAGACCAATCCCTATCCAACCACACCAAAAACTTCAAAATCGGTTGAAAATTTTAGGAGGAATTCTCTACACAAAACTCAGCGTATTAAAAAAAGTATAGATTAGTTATTAGAGTGACTACTACACTACACTTGGAGACTTTGATAAAAATTTTAATTGCAAATCTCTCTTGTGTAACGCAATCGATCTCTGTATTAGATGATAGAACCCCATCACGTATTCCAAAACTGGACCTGGATAATTCTTTCAAAATAGATTGAAAGTGGCAAACAATCTTGAACATCATAAAATACAAATGTACAAATAAAATGGTCAGCACCTTTGTGTATTGACTATTAAAATCCAATGAAGTTAAATTAACAAGTGTGTTGCAATCTAAGGATAATTATGATAAATTGGGACGAGTTGTGAGTGTCAAGGTCAAAAAGGCGAGATAACGGAGAGTCGGAGAGATACCACTAATTACTGATAAGTGCCGCGAATATCGCCATAACACGAAATCCCGCGAACTATCAAGTGTAATGTAATCTAAACACACGGACGGTAAACTTAACGATAGCGCACGCAAGGTGAAATGGTTAGGTGATCGATAACGGATATAACGATGTTTATGTAACTTTTGTCCAATACTCTAATACGGGTAAAGTTAGAATGTATTAATACACACTGGTCTCAAAAACATATCTATACCGATTTCCCCCAAAAATTACAAATAAACTTTTTCTGGGATGAAAAATAATTTATACAAATCTATATGCTAGAAAATTTATTTCGTTGCAATCTTGAATTGAAACTCAAAAAATTGTGTCATTGAAAAAAGAAGATTCGCTTAACCTCCTCAGACCCATACCCAAATTTAAAAAAAAATTTTGATGTAATGGTGGTTTTTGGGTTACAAAAAAATCAAAGAACACAAAAAAAAAATTTTATAATTTTTTTATATTTGTAAGTATAAAAAACGCATGTGTCAAATATGACACATTGGGACTAAGGGACTTAAAAACTTTCAAAATAAAAAATGTAACAAAATGTTTAAAAACCCTAAAATTACACAAAAACACATTTAAAGTTCGTGGAAAAGCTTGTAGCAATTTCTGGATGTGGTTATGCAAAGATGTTCCGCAGAAAAAGCGCACATCTGTAGATTAACATCCCGGGAAAACGACATCGGTGCCTGGTTGTTTGGTTGCATTAAAGCAAAATATTTGTTAAATATTTTATTATATTTATTAATATTTATATTGCAAAATATAATATAATATTATATTATAATATTTATATTGCAAAATATAAATTAAAGCAAAATTTGTTCGGTCGCAGAACTTCTGAAAAAAAACAAAAAAATTGGCCTAAAACCTCCAAAAATGTAGACTGGCATTTAAAGTTTAATGTAAATCTAAACCTTTTTTATCTTTGGAAATAAAAGAATCAGTTTTCAAAGGTAAAATCAAAATATTGTACTAAGGATAAAAAAAATAAACAATGCAACTCCAAAGTCCCTTAGTCCCACTGTGTCACATTTGATACAGTGGTTTTCAAACAGCTGTAGATGGCAGAAAATATAAATACTACACAAAACAGTTATTATCATTCAATAGCATAGCTATTCAAGAATGCTTTTAATTTTTTCAACTCATTAGCCTAGATTTTCATTAAAATACTAACTAATTACTTTGAGAGGTTCGAGGTAGCTATGGAAATGGGTTGTCAGCCATTTTTGATGTTGACAAATGAAGTGACAACAGTAGTCAAATCACCAACTGAGTATTTCTAGCATGTGGTGGTACCTTGTGGTGGATGCTAGAACTACTCCCCAGTCAAGGTTATACATAGTACAGCCAGGGGAAAATAATTTGCAGACGTGTCACATATGACACGCGGGATCCGAGGAGGTTAAGTTCGTATCACGTCGAAGTATTAACTGCGTGCAATGGGAAACCATACTTGGTTTGAAAATGTTGTAACTCATTACTAAATTAGTCTGTTATAAAAACTAGAGATCACCTCTTGATCGAAATTCGATCAAAATTTCAGTTGATCTGGACCCAAGTAGCTTAAAATTTTAGAACTAAAACATCTGTCCTTAATAATTTTCTAGCATTTGTTTTGCAACAGCTGTCTTATGATTCATTCAATTTTCCTTTCTCCATAAGATTAACATTGGAACTTTGAAAGCCTGTGGGGCGTAGCCCTGTGGTCCGATGTGAATTAGAATGTGATTCTGCTCATGTACAGGACTATCTATACCTTTCTAATGGTATGCGCGGATTCATCCTTCGATGCACACAAACTGAGAAAAAAGGAGGAAATGAAACATGCTTGCGTATTAATATATAGATAATTCATCATGGGTTGAATTGTATTTTATTCTAAAGAAAATAATTGTTAAGAAAAAAAAGTTTAAGAACAAAAAATAATCACTTGTTATTAAATAATAATCGTTATCAATTCACTGATGACTGAAGAATAGCTTTAATTAATAGTGCAAAATAATAATTATTATGGTTCCCATCGAGCAGATAATCGGCCAGCCAAGTATTTTAAAACAATTATACGTTTATATATAATTCGCACGTGTTCCTTTAACACAAATTTGACATTTATCGGAGCAGCGTTCCACTTTAAACATAGAACATTTCATCGGGAAAAGAGTTCCTGGCAACAATAAAAATAAGATCACAAGATTAGGTTTGTTCAGTTATGGTGACTGTTTATACAACTATTGGCGTTCAAATACATGATCAACTGAAAATGTACGCATTGGACATGTTGCATTGCTTGGAACTCTTATTTACCGAATTACGCCTTGGCTTACCACCTTTGGTGAATATAATTAGAAACATAATTTTTTTTACCTGTAGTTCAAGGTGCACCGTGTATTATTCCTACCGTATAGATACGAGCCACATACACAATCCCAGCAACGTGTATAGCAAAGGCATAATCATTCAGTTTTTAACAAATAGAAGATTTTAATAAATTACACTAATGATTTTTTGGAATTCCAAGTTTTGAATACCTAACTAATAACGGACAGGTGTTAATCCAGTGGTGTTAACGGCTGACCAGATCTCAGCAAAAACCTGCAATGGGCCGAGATTCTGACTTCGGGTTTGAGATTGACCTTTTCGTTTATTACTTATTACGTAGTTCTGTTTCCATAAAAGACTTGTGTTTTCCATTCTAGAGGACTTAAACAGCAGCAGTAGGCTTGCTTTATTTTAAAAAATACAACTCATTAGTTACAACAAACTTTAAAGTTGTATGGTGGTAAGTGTACAGCACAGATATAGTTAACATAGACTCAGTTAACATCAAATTTTCAAGACGGGTAGGAAAAATATTACTGTAGAATTTAAGAAAGAACTGCCATGACAAAAATTTGATTTTGTTATTTTTTTACTGCGACGTGCAGTAAACAATTTAGTGTACATAGTCAATGATTTAACACTAAAATTCTGAAGGTACAAAAATGCGATTGAAGGGACATGTGAAGGGAAAAGAGATAGGTTAAAAAGTAGCTGAAGCTGAAGCGTCGGGGTGTGTTGGTGAGCAGATAAGGGTGGCCTCACGGTTTTGACGGATGTTAAACCCGCGCCAGACACATGTTAACGTTGCCGCCCTGCTGCTAGTGCGTTCCATAAAAACTCACACTACTTGAAACGATATTTATGCCATGCTTTGTTTTTACTCTGTGGAGCTTTGTCAAATTGAAACTAAAAATAATTATGAAAACTTGGCGAAGTCCATTAAAGATAGGCCTATCAAATATTAATAACTTCATTAATTTTATTACTTATTCCAATTTAAAAGTGTTTTCACTTTAAAGTATTTTATGATGATTTATTTATTTTTAATCTCAATTGTTCCAAGTTCTCGACTTTGTCTCGAACTTAAAACACGATCTTGAGACCAGCAAAACGCCATTTTCGGCACTTGTGACGAAATATACTTTTTTTTTAATACAATGTGATTTCAGTGCTCTGTTCCGTTGGCTTCGAAAGTTCACATGTTATTCTATGATATCACTCCATGGTGTTCAAAAATGTTTGCAAACATACTACATGTGAAATATGTAATAAATAAAGCCGAAAACCTGTCGAGCATTTAATTTTAAGAAAGATTTTTTTGTTGTAAATGGCTACTAAATCATAACTGTCGTGAAGTGGCACGAGTACCTTTTTCGGCCACCCTCAATACTAAGGGTGGATATAGGTACTGTACTAAAACAAGAGTGAACGGAGTGCCCGAACTTGTCATAACATTAGTATTTGAAATTTAATCTGTTTCCGCTTAATTCTGCGATGTACCTAACAAGGGTAACATCTAGTAAAAAATAAAGTAACTTTAGTTGAATGCCATTGAGAATAAGTTTTTAAACAAGAGAAATGTTTTCGTCATTATGCTCTTGTAGGATTTCAAGCAACATTTTAGGCTGCCAACTTCCTGAGCTCATTAAACTCAAAAGAACACTTGTATAACGCAAAAGTTTAAAGGTTATGCAACTATATGCACGTACAGGTTTTAACTTTTTTCATCGAGATTCAAATTTAAACGTTATAGACACTTGATCTTACCTCCATGCAATAGGCTAGTAACAAAACATTAAAAAGGGGGGAGTCACCACGCTGACAGCGCTGACCTTATTATTTTCAAAATGATTTTTGAGCGTTCTTGGACGAAGGATTACTGATTGCATTACATATAAATATAATATACAAATTTATGTGTTTTATACCCGTGATGGTTTCATTGTGATCATATAACGAAGAATATATCAGAAAACAATGTTTATAAAAAGCAATGAAAATTGTTCTCAGTTCACAACTCAACGATATATTTTATCGCAAACATTTGTTGTTAAAACAGCAACAAGGAAGGGAAGATAAATGTTTGACAATAATTAATGACATCGCGCCACACCGGTCCAGTCCAGGTGCGTCAGCTTCAGTCAGCTACACTTACACAGAGCCCTACACAGATAAAACATTCAAATACATGTCTTTTATCAAACTAAACTAAATGTTATTACTAACATTAGAATATTATTCAAACTGCTCATAACTTTACAGTAGTATAGTGAATCTCTGTCGACATATTTGTTAAGTGTGTTTGATTTATACATGTAATACTTTATGTTCATGTGCATGATTTTCAACGCTTTCGTCGGAGTTATTTTAGTGACTGTATTATGACTACAATGGACCAAGACTACCCTCCCAATTGTGGTTTTCGAAAAATGCAATATACAGATAGAAACACATAATTCAAACTCACATTTCGAATAATTAGTACAAATTTATTTTGTTTTTAAGTTGTTGGGCGGGGAGGAATGCCCCCCCCCCCACTGATGCCTATGTATGTTTATTTAAATGGCTTTGTTTAGATCACAGTATTAGTATTTATTATTTTTACAAATTTTCCGCATACTATTTGTTCATAATGTATGCATTCTTAACTATACTCGACCATTGTACCTGATCTCAGTGACTTCTCATTATTACGTACATTTGTTTATTAAGTGGGGAACGGAAGCAGTATATGCGTTTATGATGGTGAATAAAGGTGCGTTTGCATATTCTTTGCGCAACTAGAGGGATTACAACTGAACCACGTAAAACAAGTGTTCTATAGTCAATGGTAAAAGTCAGGCAATAACAAACCTGCGCGGAGCAAACTAGATAAAAATACAGGGAAGATTTACGACCTGCAGCCGACTGTTTGAGACATCGACAACACAATCACTCACACGCAGACGAAAAAGAACTCGAACTGCTCAATCTGGCGTGATACATAGACTTGCTTTCTTTCACAATTTTTCATCGATATAATTTCAAGGGTAAACATATATAAAAAAAACCTCCTGAATCTGATTTAAATTTAAATCCCGGGATTTCAAGATTTATTTTCATAATCCTACCACAATCCACACCATAGTTCCATTAAGTGAAACTTTAAAAGCCTGTAATGCGTAGTAGCCCTGGGGGCCAATTCTCATCAATTTTTAGCGGAAACAACTACCGGCCAAACACTATCCAATGACACCAAAAACATGAAAATCGCTTGAAAATTTGTAGGAGGAGTTTTCTACACAAAAACCCCTTAGCGTATTAAATAAGTATAAATTATTTCTTTACCATTTATTTAAAGAATGAAATTTTTCGAGCAAATAATCAACATATTATTTTACTGGAAGATGTTTTATTAAAATTGTCAGAATTAGAATATTAAATACTACCTATTCGAAAAAGATAAACTTCTTGAAAAGCAAAAGTACCTTGACCGAGTTTAGATCTTTAAAAATCATCATTATGAGTGTGATTAGAACGTTTTTCCCCTCTTTATTGCAGTTTCGAGAACGTCCTGTGGCCATGATGTATGAGGTGGCAAGCGTGATTCGCATTCAGCGTGAGGCAGGGCAGGTGTGAGGTGTGTCGATGATGCATTGTCGTATGGCGTGAGGCGTGATAGCCACCACCTACAGTACACGGGGCGGCGACGGTGGCGCGGTCGAGCGGAACACCCCTGCACTACTGTACACCAACACCATCTGACCTTTGATGGTATAAATAACCTAGCCTGCTGGGTACTCTAATAAGCATGTATTTTCAAGCTGTAACATAATTTTAAAACTATTTATAGACCCGGTACTGCGCCGATTAAATTGCTTGTATTTTATGGCTCTTGCCTTTATACATGCTTTTCCGTGTTCGTCTAAGGTTTGAAATTACACATACAAATACAAAAAATGGACATTAAAAACCATCCCGAATGACTGCCTACAATTTGCGGGACCAAATCACATAGGCCTGCCCCCGTCGCAGATGACCTGCTCACTCCCCACAAACACCATGGGATGGGAATGAGTATAGGTTTGCCTGGTTTGCTGACAGTAACATGGGGTTTTTGTAAGCAAATATAGGTAAATACCTTTATGAAGATACATAGCTGCTACGGTAAATTATCAAGTTAAAAAAATGTTATTTTCTTATTTTCTTTATAAACGCCTTGGTAAAGAGTATTTGGGTTTGCTGCTTTATGGGTGTTGGGGGAAAATATAAATGAACCCTACCTACTCCCGTAAATGTAAATGCCAACTTTTGTCATGTTATGTTAATAAATAAATAAAGATGGCGGGTTTTGCTGGTTTTCCCAGAAGAATAACTTTTAAAAATAATTTTTAATTTCTCCATAACCAGCTGTGCTAAATCACACATTAAAAGTACTAAATTAGTTGTTTTAAAAATAATTTGATAAATAAAATTGTCGAATTTAAAAGATTTAGTTTGAAAAAGGAACAAAACATTTTTGACCTTTCTTGAAACCAACTAAAAACTCGATCATGCTGGTTTTCAAACTTGACCTAAAACACTGCCCAACAACTTCATACCAAATTTTATCGAAATTGGAGGTTTCTGTCGAAAGTTATTATACCACGGACAAATACATGCATATATGAAATTGAACAAATAGTGTTTTTTTTTCTTTTGGGGACCTCAAAATAAAAAAATGACATGGTTCTGTTGTCTAGTTTTACCATGCCTACTATAATACTGGTAACGTATTTCCTATATTAAATTCACTGAAACTTCCTCAAGGCTTAGCGACTTAATTTATTTTTTCTGAATGCCAAAAGGTTAATTTGAAAACTCTGACGAGTTACCAGAAGGTTATAAGGTGAGAGAAAGGGCAGAAAACAACATAAACTGAAGAAACTTTACATAAGGCATGTTTTAGCGAATTTCCCATAGGGAATAAGCTATTACCGTAGGTCTCATGGTAAGACCTAAGCCCGGGACCATGTTACTTTTTTGGTTTGAGGTGCCCAGAGACCAAAAATAATAGTCATTAAAATTTATATATATATATGTATATATTTATATATGCATATATTTATATATGTATATATGTATAATGAATATAAAATAAAACCAGAGCACCCTATTTTTCATTTTTTTATTAACAATTATTTACTGATACGCATTTCGGCTCTTAGGCCATGATCACAGTATCAGATAAAATATGTAAACAAATAAAACTTAACTAGTTGATAACATCATATGTTAATTATGTACAATTATTTTGTCTTATTGGGTTGAGTTGTATTTCTGTCTTGGATTTTTATTCCTTATACATTTGATTTTTTCATATATTGGATTCTCTTTTTGTATTTGCATGATATTCAGGATTTGTGAATTATTGTTCTGGGAATTCAAATATATATACATTTCTTCTTTGACGTTCATTTTGTCACCTTTCTTTTCATAATCTAGTATTTCCATTATCTCATCAATTTTCCCGTATGTGTGGTCGGACTCCAGGATATGCTCGGCAAACATTGAACGTTGAGTTGTTGTGTTGTTCGATCTTATTGCCTGGATGTGCTCTTTGTACCGACATGAAAAGTTCCTTCCTTTTTGACCAATGTAATATCTGGGGCATTCTTGATATTTCATTTTGTAAATTCCTGATTTATTGTATTTATCAGTCTTTTTGTTTTGGTCTTTGTTTGCCATTTTTTGGATTAATGCAAAGCAGTTATTTCTTGTCCTGTAACTTAATTTAAAGTTTGTGTTCTTGAAAGTTTTTCTTATTGGTTTATTAAGTACAGAACTGTATGGAACACATAAATAATCTTCAATTTCTTTATTTTCGGTTTCGGTTATTTTCGGTATATATGTATATATATATGTGTCCCTAGACACGATAACTCTCGTAAAAATGGTCCGATCGACACCAAATTTGGTAGAAATGTGTAATCCTACATTTATTCGGATGAGTTCGTAAACCAGACATATCGACCTACCGGAAGGGGTAGTTTTGGGGGGTTTTGTACCCCAAAAATGGGTTTTTTGCATTTTTCCTATGTAATTATTAAAAATTTTAAATTTATATTTTGACCATTGGATTTAGCTCAAAAAACACACAATTAAGTATTTTGAAGCTTTGTTCTATCTCCATTGGTTACCGAGATATTCAAAAGTCTAAAGACAGTACATTGTATTTTTGGGCTCCAATGTTAATCTTATGGAGAGTAAAGATAAGTTAATATTCCACTTATTAACCAATATTTTTGGATGAAACTTGGTATTCACCTTTATTTAGTTGAGATAAATACATTTATGATAAAGAAATCCTAGTTGTTATGCTTATCATGGCAGCAAACCTGCATACTCTTTTCCCATGTTAATCATATGGAGAATAGGCAAACTCCTTTAGCAATGGACAGATATTGAAGAAACGAAGTATAAGGCTTCATATGGTCGAAATATATTTATATGTTTAAGCTTTAAACCTACTTTTAGTGTTCCCCATGGCAGCATAACTGCATACTCTTTCCCTATATTTTTATCATAAGGAGATTAGACATTTATTTTCCTATATATGGGCATGTGATGATATTTGGTTTACATGTTTATCTGGCCAAAATTAATATTACTAATTTGGAAATTCGATGAGTACGCAGGTCTGCTGCGACGGGGGGTATTTTTTTTATCTTTGAAAACACCATTACGATATTTTTTTAATGGTGAATATTTAAAACATAAACTGATTAAATCATTAAATAATCAATTATTTAAGTGGGTTTATGACATTTACCTTTAAATTTTAAAGGTAGGCTTTTTAGCAATCCAACTTGATGAAGTAGAGAAATATGCAAGATACTATTTTTTTATTGCTTTACTATACACAGTTTTGAAATTGAGGTACAAAATTGATTATTTTCCACTCCACAAAATCCTGTATGGATCATTGTGTTCTATGAACTGTTGTGTGTTTTTTATGAGCTATATTGTGCTGTGTATCTTTTCAAGTGGTCTGAAAACTCTTCATTCAATGAGCCTGTAACTTAGTAATCACTTTGAAAAAATTAACACAGAGGAGCAGAACCAGCGTCTGAGTTAAACCACAAACAGTTGATTTTTGCTCACCGCATAAACAAGCAACCCTGAGAGTATTAAAATTTAAGTAAATGTACCAAGTAAGTATTTTGTATTTTATTGGATATTTGATAGAAAATCATCTTAACTTATATTAGCTGCAAATTCTTAAACTTTAATCATAAACCTCACAATTTTATGAAATTTAGTACTACAAAAAATTTGTTGTTAAGATGTAAAATGATAGTGTATAAAGGTTGTCAGCAATGGCCCAACATTTTCGCCGAACAAAGTTCTTCCGAACTTTTGTTTGTTCATTGCTAACCTTTTTGAATGTAAATCATATGGCCGGAAATTGTTTGTTAGGAATATTTGTTGATTTTTTGTGTTCCCCAAACAAGTTCACCAAGAATGTTCAGCCAATACGGACGCGCCTTAAGAAAGAACAAAAAATAAGTTTGTTCAAAACTGAAATCTAAAGGTAAAGCCCTCAATTACTCACCACTTATTCTCCCACTTCTCATAATAGTAGGTAGTTTACATTTGGTATACAATAAGTAAGTTGGAAATAGGGAAACCTAATAGTTTTTATCCAGATTCTTCCAAAGGACTTTGCTCCACATCTTCAAAGTTACAAAGTTATTCTTATGGAAGCAACATTTTTGTATTGAAATATATTATTACATTTAAAGTGTTGTGGGAGGATTGGTAATAAATAAATAAGTATAGCATAGACTTATGGCGAGTGAGCAGAGCAAATGAGCAAAACCTGATGGCGAATAAGCTCACCAGAAGGGCAAAACATTTCTCGGGTTGGCAATACATGCCGGTACCAGCAAGTTACTCGTATTTATAAATAAGGAATTTACGACTGGCTTCATGAAATTATTTAAAACTTATAAAACATATTATTAATATTATTTTAGTGATTCATTATTACACTTATATATTTTGTGTGCTACAAAGAGGTAATCTGCTTTCGGCTTTCCTGTAAAGACTAAGGCAGACTTGATTCATTTTCCAGAAGGAGGTGGTTGAAGTAAGGCGGTCAAGAGGGCTTCAACACTAGTTCTAGATCTTTAAGTATCAGCCCTTAGTTAGCTGCTTTTATCAGATTTTATATTTCAATTTTATTTCAACATGATAATTTCTAGTTATCTACCTACTATCTAGTTAACCTGATATCACAAAATCACAGTGATAAGCCCGCTACAGACGACCAAAAAACTAAACTGATGGACTGATGAAATTTCAATAAATCCAACTGACAGATCGAACTGACAGCAGTTCGAACTCACCGTGTGTATGGTCACCTCAGTTTAGTCGCTCAGTCCAGTCATCTGCGCATGCTCAATGTACGTAGCTCCGCGCACCTGCCAGCCTTCTGCCTCGCACAACAACAGACCACTGCTTTGTTTTCATCACTTCAGTTCGTTTGGTAACTCTGTTGTCTCGATTTCTACATTTAACCGTGTTTATTTATTGAGTTTTTAAGGTGGGAAAAGTATTTTTAGTGTGGGTTTGGGTTATACCCACACATTTCGCATTCTTCTTCTCTTCCGCCTTTTTACAATAACGCACACAAGTGCACCATATAGTAACAAGAGTTCTTCGTCAGTCATTTTTCAGCGACAGCTTGACAACAGACGACACAAACTCAACTGGTGTACCGAGGTAAACTGTCAGTTAAAACTGACCGTGTGGAGGCGGTTGGAGCCCTCAGTTTTAACTGTCAGTTCAAACTGACAGTTAAGAACTGACAGTTAAAACTGATCGTCTGTAGCGGGCTATAGACAGAACCAATATTTTCGCCAAGAGTTAACAAACCAGTGTATAACAAATATAATCTGTAATATAATTCAGCTTTTGCAAAAATTTAAAAAGTCAAATAATTTAATAGAGTAACGAAAACTAAATACAGAGATCAAGCATGAAGTGTATGCCACTTCTGTAGCATCAAAAAGTGCTTTCTAACTCCCCTATTTTTTCCGTTCCTCCCTTACTACCAAGAATCCAACCAATCACAATCACTGAGAATTATTACAGATGTTAAAAGTTTTATGCCATATTATGCCAATGTTTTGCTTTTTTGTTAACAAATACTTTTATTTTGACGTTTGAGATGTAAATATAAATGCCTGCAACGGCAACTAGAGGAAGTAATACGATCATCAGTGCTATTATATACCCTAAATTCCAGGGGAGTTAAACCGACGTACAGTATAGCAATTTTAATTTAAGTAGACAGATTAATAAAAATTGCAGATTAATAATCCAAAATGAGATGATCATTCGTAAAGGGTACAGTTAATTAGACAGAGCAATGTTTGAATGAAAAAATCAGCTAAGGCTCTTGTCACTCACTACTTGCAACCTTGCAAGTTATATTTGTTGGAACTTAGGGGTAAGTAATTACATTACCTATGTTAATTTACTCATCCTCAACTCAAGTGTTAGCATAATTAGAATGTCTTAAATTAGAGGAAAAGGTGAGGGAAAGTTAGAGCGACAGTTATCTGGAAATAGTACGTCACTAGCCCTATGTTGATTTCCCATGGGACAATGAATCTTCCACCGATTTTAAAAACCTTCCCTTACGTCTCTGTCTCTACAAGTTTATGACTAGCTCTGAAGCTGAAGTGGATAGAATTTTTAAAACCTTCTAAGAAGATAAAAATGCAAAAATGTGAGGTACAGTTAATATAAATTTTTTATTTAGACACATGCTTTTTTAGCGAATTTCCCTATAGGCAAATCACTATGATAGTAGTCACGGTAAGACCTTAGCCTGGGACCATGATACTTTTTTGTTTTGAGGTCCCTATAAGTTAAGCCAAAAAACACTGTTCGGACAAATTATATATATATCATATGGCATTAATAGCCAGCCACCAACTTCAGTAAAATATAAAACATTCTCTGCGGTGCATAGCACCTGCGTCAAAACATTTAAAAACTAAACTAAAAAAAACATAAAGTTATGATCTCTCTTTATAAAGCTAAATCCAGGGCGCTAAGCCATTGCAGCCCAGCTTCACTTGCACAATGCAGCCCAATCAATCCTTCGGGGAAAGCACTCAAAGGGCACTCATAGACTATGTGAGTCATAGTCTGGAACTCCGCTCCACAGCGACATGACTGGTCTTCTGTCATTCCCCATTTGTATTTCCAATAATTACATCTTCCCACACCAGTGCGGAATCGATTGAGAACAGTCCACTGCTTCCGAGGAAGATCCGAGGAAGCTAAGGTTGGGTCAGCAATTAAAAATTGATTCCGGCCTTGGAAAGAGTCCCAGGAGGAAGTCCAGTCGGTATGGATGGAAAAGTTTGTCTCCGTCAACTGGGATGCTGTCCGCAGTGGTGGTCTTCGGGACCTCAATCTGCCCATCTCCTGGGGTAGGTAATCATGGATGGGTAGCTGTGGAGCTTGAAGCGGGATACGATCTTATTATATTCCCTAGTAAGTGCCTCCCTTCGTCTTATTTCAGGTGGAGCGATATTACACAGCACTGGGAGCCAGGGTACAGGTGTTGCCATGAGTGTACCACTTATGGCTCTCATAGTCCTGTTCAGTTGGACGTCGATCTCTCTGACATGCACACTGTTCAGCCACAAGGGAGCACAGTACTCTGCAGTTGAGTAAACCAGGGACAAAGCAGTGGTTCGCAGAACTTGTGCATTAGCTCCCCATGTGGAACCAGCAAGGTGATGGACAATGTTAGTCCTAGCTCTCACTTGAACAATAGACTAGCCCATCAAAAGCTTAAAATCGGTCAAATTCATATATATGTACTGTATATCTATCTATACATATAATTCTGTAAGCCGAATTTCTTGAGCAAAATTGTGAGCGTTATACAAATCGCAGAAAGATGGGAGGGGTCTCAAATTAAAGGTCTCGGTCCCATACACGAGAGAAAACTATCGGCGTGTCCATAATGTCAACAGGAAATGAGAAATCACGTAAAACGTCCTCCATAAGAAAAGCATGGGGATTCGAAAAAAGTCTGTTTTGTGTACATTAAAACATGTGTTATGGTTCAATTTTAAAAAGAGACACAGATGATAACATTGAGTGAAGATGATAAAATCATTCACCCCAAAGAGAAGCAATCTATATATATAATTCTGTGAGTGGAAGTTTTTGAGTAAAATTGAGAGCATTTTGCAACTTGCAGGAAGATGGTAGGGGTCTCGAATTAAAGGTCTCGGTCCCATGCATGAGGGAAAATTTTCAGGGTATCCATAAAGTTACAAGGAAATAAGAAATAGCGTAAAAAGGCCTCCATAAGAATAGCTCGGGGATTCGAAAACCGTCTGCTTTGTGTACATTATGATTTTATTATAAAATGAGGGACAGATGATAATAGGCCTATTGAATGAAGAACTATTAATAACCAAATGACATACTGTATCTGGAGTGGTAATACTATAATGAGACGTTTTGAGGCTTTGAGCAACAACGAAAATTTCTACTAGGAGCGTTACCAACCCTACTAATAAAAATGGACTGTGGTTTTTTACTGTTGTGTTCCTCTAATAATTTAAATTGTAAAAAACTGAGCCTTTATGCGAATTATGAAATAAATTCTGTTCGTGTTGGGGATGCAATGGGCGATGAATTTTGGTTTGAGAAACGCCTATCTTATTTACATTGAACCAGGTTTTGGTTTTACCATTGACTATGTACACTAAAGTGAGTAGACTTCTCATAGCATAGGCGTGTGTGAAGCATATTGACGGTGGTGCGATCTCGTGCGGGGTACATGGAAGTACACATAACATATGATAGATAAATCAGTATTACCACTCTTCTCATCAAAGGATGAAATAGGCTACTTTATAACTGAAAGTTATGTTTATGTTTTGGTAAAATGTTTTGGCAGCACTGTAAATTCAGCTGAATAATAACAAGATCGATGGCAGCGACTCTGGTGCGGCGTACACCGAACTTCCAAATTTTTGCCTCAAACTAAATGCATTGGATGAGATGTCTATTCATGTTAGTATACATAGTCAATGGTTTTACTTTATGACGAAAAGTATCAATGATCATATTGAGTGAAGATGATACAATAATTGAAACTTAAAGTATATCAGTCAACGAAAGGTTGGTATTCTGTTAGCTGAACTATCTCAGAAACCATTTGGTCATTTCATAGATTGTAGAGTTATAGGAGAGAGTTAAAATAAAAGTCGTTTGTCCCACATACTAGGGGAAAATGTAGCAGGGTAAAAACTTATTAACAAAATCGGAAAGAAAGATATTAAGAAAGATATTTAAGAAAGGTTCTCCTAAGAGATTCTCCGTGTATGGTGATTTAAAAAAAAAAAAAAAAAAAAAAAACTGCTTTGTTTACACAAAATCATGAATTTTGATTTGGAGGGACAAATATTAACAGTGAGTTAAGATGATCTATTGAGCGGCTGTGTTCAAACTTGGTGAAGAAAAAAATAAAAAATCTGACAGGAGTTAAAATCCATTTAACTTTAGGACAAACAAGACAATACCTTAATTGAAATGGCGACCTAACTCAATAGGTAGTTTAAAGCCAAGTATGAATGAGAGATGAGTGTAGGATGATTGCGGCGCGATCTTGTAGTCTTGTTACTGACTAAGGTCGAAATAGATTAGATATGATACAAAATATTGAAAGTTAATTGACTCTAAAATGGGTGCTGAACATCCGTCATGTTTTTTTTTTCTCATTGCCGATTTTCTATGTTATATTAAAAAGCCATCATAGCTTAAAGGGACTATGATTTCTTGCAAAACATATTTTTCATAGATCGATATAAGTTTAACAACAGACAGAAGCATTTACAAACGGTGGCCTAATAGCACAGGATTGTAAATAGTGCTTTGGGGGCGAATAGCCTGTTCAAACGGTAATGTTAAAATAAATTAAAATCAAATTCTCTGGAAACTTTCATAGTGAAGAATTGGTGATCCGCTTTGGTTCATGCTATTTTAATTTTATGATTAGAGGCTTTTGCCCCTATGAGCCACTAGTATCACGATAACTCTAGAATGGAACCCTGATTTAGATTAAATTTCATACAGGGGTGTAGGGCAGAATTCTTCAGGTGAAGTTCAAAAACCAGCATGATCGGACCATGGGAACAGTGTTCTATAGGGTTCTAAAAGGGTAAAAAAAATGAGTTATTGGCATTTTTCACATGTAATTTTTTTATTTTATAATTTTTTTAATACTACCATTGACTATGTACACTAATGTGAGTAGACTTCTCATAGCATAGGCGTGTGTGAAGCATATTGACGGTGGTGCGATCTCGTGCGGCGTACTTGTTACTTGTACGGAAGTACAAGTAACATATGGTAGATAAAACAGTATTACACCTATTCTCAACTACGGATGAAACATTTCATAACTGAAAATTATGTTTCTGTTTTGGTAAAGTGTTTTTGCAGCACTGTAAATTCAGCTGAATAATAAAGCCCCGTTTACACGCAACGATATATCGCGGCGATCTGATCTGTACCAACCATATCGTTGCGATGATCGGAGCGTGTAAACGGGACATCGCAGCGATATATCGGGGTTGGACGAAAAATGAAAATTTCATTTTTCTGGATTGATTGACCACGATATCGCAAGGTTGGAGCGACATATTGGAACGTGTAAACTGCGCTCCAACTTATCACTGCGATCAAAACAGTAAACAAACAGTTCTCCCCTGGTCAGAGTGAAGCAAAGGACCAGGGGATGTTTGCCTCTCGTGAGTTTTTAACAGATTTTATAGAATTATATAGGAGTTTTCCTTGTCTCTGGCAAGTAAAATGTAAAGAGTATACTCTGATAGGCAGAAAAAAGACATTGTATCCAAACTTCTTGGTTTGCGTCTCTTTCTTGCTAATCTTGACTAACAAATTACATACATGGACCACTACAGTATCTCTTCCATGTTGATCGCAACTGAGACAAGGCCAACAAATTGCGAAGAAAGTTGGGGCAAAAAATCGATTCGTGTAAACGGAACATCAATCTCCAATTTATCGCAACAATTTGTTGGTACAATCAGATCGCTGCGATATATCGTAGCGTGTAAACGGGGCTTAACAAGATCGATGGCAGCGACTCTGGTGCCGCGTACACCGAACTTCCAAATTTTTGCTTCAAACTAAATGCATTGGATGAGAGGTCTATTCACGTTAGTGTACATAGTCAATGGTACTACATAAAAAAAACATTGAAAAACAAACAATTTTGTATTTTGTATCATTAACTTATCTTCACTGGTTACGGAGGAAACAAAAAATTATGCCTAGGCCTACAGTACAATGGCAAATCAACAAAAACCTATGGAAATTTTTACATCTGTTTCAGACTATTTTCGTGAACCTTATTATAGGTAGGGTTTGACTTGTACTTACTTACAAAACCTACATGATGGCAAACCTATATACACACCCCCATGGTTCTTAGGGGAAATAGAAATATATTAAAAATTCCGTTCTTGGTAATTTGCTGAGGACGCAGGTCTGCTACAACGGGGGTATTTATTAATTTGGCAGTGTTAGAAAAATAATTGTGTTTTTGGTGCTTTATAAAATTTGCAGGATTTGTTTTTAACATAAAAAAGAGAATTTCTAAGGGGTTAACACTTAACATTATTCAATTAAGGGCGGATTTGGCTTTTTCCCTGCTTGAATTTATAAAAACTCACTGGTAAGCATTACACTTTATTTATAAAGTTAACCATACAACATAACATATTACACATTTCAATGTGCCAATTTGAAATGGCAGTATCAGGCCATTTTCCCAGCAAAGTTGTAAACTTGTAAAACTTTTAAGACAAACTTGTTTTCTCAATTCACTGGCGAGGCTAAAGTGTGCTGCTCTCTGGTTTAAATTTAAGGAACCACAGGTTGAAAATGTAACACATTAATTTATTTACTCCGAATATGAACTGATATTCATTTCATTTAGTAGCTACAAAAATTACAACAAGGATAATAGGCACGTTGAAAGGCTGTAGGACAGAAACCAAGTTTTTCCAGTCATGTAACCAGCTCCAATCGATTCCAAGGTCAAAAACCTCAAAATTACAAAAATTCTAGAACAGGAAAAAAATTTTGAACATGCAAATACGGCTAGTTTACAGGTATAAGATTTAGATTAAATTTAATTGTAAGATTTATTATTGTATTGCAAAACTAACTCTCTATTAAGGCAAGCTAACTCTCTATTAAGGTTAAGTTAATAAGTTTTAGGTAAAAGTAAGTAGGTATAGTTAAAAGACCAATTCTATAAAAACAAATTTTATCTTTGGTTAGTAATGAATTATACACAATAAAATATACAGCTATGCTTTGTATTATGATATAACTATTTATCACAGTCTTATAAGTAATTTCTACTTTTAAAGACATTACAAATTTCATTACTAAAAGTAATTTATAAAACTGATCTCTTCTCCCGAAACGAAACTAATACAGAATAAAAATTTGACATTATTAAAAATATATCTTAAATTTTGATAACATCAGACTTATGATAATTTGATTGATAACTTTGATAATTTTGACTTTTATCTTTTACATTCAATTTTGTTAGTTCTACAGCTTCCATACTTCCTCCCCAATAATTTAGCAAACCCAAGTAGCCCTCTTGAAATGGTCAAACACACTCCAAAATGAATGGCAGGTTGTTTGAACACAGAATGGCTGCCCTTGACCCATGAGGGCTGTGTTATTTGATAACATTTTTGACCCTGACCTACTTTGCACATCCCCACCATCAGACCTGCTCCTGATAAACATATTGACAGTTAAGCTTCACACGATCAACACCACTATAGTACTGAAAGTTTTCCTAAAATATTGTAATATAGATTTTTTTATAAAAGCGCATGGAATAATGTTATTTCAACAGTGGAAAAAATTTGATTATAGGCTACAGTTATTTAACATGCTTTTAAAAAATTTTGTCAATGGAAAATATATGTCATTGACGGTTAAGATTCATCTTCACCTTGGGGCAAATAACGCAGTCGGCTATGTAAATCATATTGCTTTTGGATAAAACATGGCATTTTATTCCCCTGTTTCAGATACCGTTTTTCGACTGATTTTCTTTAAACTTGATAATCGTTTAGTTAAAAGTTATATTAGGTCCCTTGTACATTAAAATTTTGAAAAAATATATATAACTCCTAATGATTTTGCCTTAATCTACCTTAATCTACAAGAAAACCGATTTTTTACCAATGAATATAAAAAATGGATGTCTTGCTAGCCTAATGGTTAGCGCCTTGAACTTCAGTTCAAGAGGTCACAGGTTCGATCCCCGGGATGTGCAATGAATTTGAGAGGTTTGACCGTTTCCCTAAAACCTTTAATACTTTGCTAAAAAATGCCACTGGCATTGATACAAAAAAAAAATTATAATTAAATAAAATAAAAACACCATCCAAAACAGGGAAATACGGATTTTTGTTTTCAATATTTTATAAGGGTGAAGTTGACTAAAAATAATGTCCAATATGGTGGTCACTGAAGTGGTCAGATATAAGATTAAACTAGGTACTGTATGTAACACTACCTGCATTGGGCGGCGGAGTGTATTCTAGGGCATAAGGTTAGAAAAAACACATGATACACACGGAACTAAGGGAACTGTTTGCTTCAAAATTTGACTTGTGAGAACCAAATTGAGATAAGACCTGATTATTTTCATTAATTTTAATGACAAACTCACAACAGAAAATTATATGAGATAACAAGGATTATTTTAATGTATATGGATGGAAAATTAGTTTCTTTTAAGCTACTATCTCAAAATTATGTTGGTCGAAAAAATAATTTAACACTATTGATTTATTTACGCTTAATTTTTACAAGATGGTAAATATACAGGGTGATTTAAGTCAGTGGCTATTACATATTTATTATTCCATGGAAACTATACATATACATGTTATACAAACTAACAAAACAACAAATGAGAGGTTATTTGTTTATTTATCTCATACTGTACGCAGAAGAGGCAGCCGTTTTCTGGCCTATAATTAGTCCGCAAAGTTGGCGTTTGCCGTAGCCTTTTAAAAATGCACTGAAGACACATATGCTCATTTTTTAAGTGCACTAACCTCAAAAGCTGTGTTTGTCATAAATAAAAATCGTACCAACTAACGAGGTGAAACTATAGAGTGATAATAATAATAATAGTCTGTTTCGAGAAATGCTCAGGTATACAGTAGTGTTCAGTAGTCTAATGTCTTTCTGCACTGATGAGTAAAACTGTGTGGCAAAACTGGCGAATTCAAGTGTCACGGAACAAGTAGACCAAATTAAATTATTTTACGTAAGTTTAACTTTTTTACACAGATTTATACCTCTAAAAACATCAATTATAAATAACCAAATATGAAACAGCAATTATTTTTAAAAGTTGAACTACAGGGGATACGGTTCACCGAAAAGCTTCAACGTTAGAAAGGAATGGATGATACCTTCTATCTCAGAGACGGCCAGCCAAGCTCACTTGGGGCCAACCATTAAGCAATTTTCGTTACAATTCAGTAATAGCCACAACGTCACTCCCTCTAGTGATCCTCAAGGCCCTACTATATCATCATCTAGCCTACCCTTGCAAATATCTGCATCCAGTCTGGTCCTTAACGGACCCAATGTCGCACGATTGTCACACTTTATCTACTACTAGATTCAAAAATCATACTCATACTCTCCCAACAGCAAAAGTAAAATTTATTAAAAAAGTATTATTTAATTAAGTCATTAAGATATTTAGTTATTATCTCATCATGAAATTAACATGTGAGAATTTCGGCGGAGGCTAGTTTTTGCCAAAAACATATTTCAAATCGTTTTTAACCACTGCATGAAAGTCATAAAAATTGGCTTACAACGTAAAAAGGAATTTTTTGTTAAAATTAAAACACTTCAATTAGCCTATCTGAAATAAATTGGAGTGTGAAAATTTATGAAGTTACAAATGTTTGAATTAGTACACAATTCATCCAATAGCCATGAAACTTTGAAAATTTGCAATACAGCAATTAATTATAATAATGTGTAGGGGTCATTCCATATCAAATCAACCAATGGTCTGGAACTCGATATCTCAGAATTCAATGAAAATTTTTTTACAAGTAATACCATTTGAGAATATGAAAAATAGAAAGTTTTAGATTTTTTTGACTTTTAGTTTACGAGTTATTAATTTTTGAAAATTGAAAAATCGCTCGATTTTCGACATGTCCGGAAATCTTTAAATACATGTAACTCCAAGACCATTAAACTTAGAGAGTTCAAATTTTCATCATTCCCTTTAGAATTCTAAGAGCTTTAATGGGATATGTTACTTGACTATATTCGCTTAGTAATTTAATTTTTCAAAAATAAAAAAAAATGTTTTTTAAAATATTTTGAAAACGGAATTTTTAATTTTTTTTGAGATTTTTATATTTTATTCTAACATTGTATAACATCATAATTACCAATTTTCAAAATGGGATTTCAATGGGATCATATAGAAAAAAATGTTTTTTTAAAAGATAGGTCAGGATAAATAGTAATAATATGACCTCTATGTGGACTACATTAGATTAAATATTTATCTAATAAAAAGTTACACTAAGTTTAAATATTTTGCATTAGTTAGGCCAATTCTTTTTTCTAATTATATTATCTTTAGTATTTAATATTCATAGTTTCTTAATATTAGAAATACATTTTTATAAGTATGTTTCACATTATTTAAAGTAACAAGGGAAATGAATTCAGACCACAATATTTTGAACAATAATGGAGATAAAGAGAGGTAGAGTGAGAGATTAAATGGTTGGAGGGGGGTTGGTATAAGGTAAGCAATACAGACATGTAGCAATTTGAACTGAGTGGGAGAGGAATTGAGTATTCCATCTGTGAATTTTTTTCTATGTCCCAAATCAAGACTATGTCGAGGAGGAGAAAATGCTGGAGAAAAGATTTCAAGAAGCTGTTACAGTGTCTGGAACTCAAAAATATCATAGTTTCATTCTAGAAACTAAGGTTAAAATTCAAGGTAAAACTTCCGCTGTCCCCATTGGGAAGAGCCCCGCCTGGAGGCCATACAAATTTTTGGTACATTTTCGGTGGACTCGGTCTGCCAAAAGATTTTCGAGGATGGGGGCAACTGGGATTGTTTATCACAGTTCGTCCGGGGCATCCTTCTGGAAAACAAAACCGATCTGGACCGCGAAGGGGCCCAGCGGCTGGATAAGGAACGAGCCCCGCGGTCGTAAGCCAAATTGAGGCCTAGCCTGACGTAACGTGATAAACAATTCCAGGTTAGAATCCTAAAGAGTAGAGGAGGTTTTTTAGTGGGTAAACCCGTTTGCTAGGGGAGCCCCACACTACAGGATGGCCACCTGTGTGCGTAATGCATTTTTCCCGCCTCTCCCTCAAAAAAAGGTCAAAATTAAAACGAAGGTCATTTCTGACTGTGAAATTTATGATGTTCATAAGATTCAGGTTGGGCTTGATGCAGAAGATGTCCCTTTTCTTCAAATATCAGGATATGTAGCAGGTGCCTATGATAATAAATGGTGGATGGCCTATGTCTTGTCAAAACATGAAGTCGAGAAAGAAATAAATGTCTCGTTTCTCCACCCCTGTGGGTCCCGATCCATCTTTTAAATATCCAAGAAAAGAAGATTTAATAACAGTTCCAAGAAACTTCATTGTTTGCAATCTCAACCCAACAACAGCGACTGGAAGAACCTACAACCTAAATGAAGAAGAAATGAGAAAAGCTTCTAAAATTTTAGCACAACAGTTAAATCGTTTGTATTAATTTCCAAGTTGTTTAAATGGGTTAACTACATATTTGTGTGTGTTGGTGTTTAAGACATTTTAAAACATCTTATTTTTAACAAAAAAACTTTAATTTTGGCAATAAATTTTATTGTCTTGTGATTAGAAAAGTAAGTGTTAACTGCTTTTAATGGAATATGGAATACTCCGAGGTCATCATCTATGAACTTCATTGCTTTAAAAAATTATTTAAGTATGATCCCATTAAGATCCCATCTTGAAATTTTGTGAGTATGTTAACTAATAATTAACCAATATAATATTAAATTTTAAATAAAAATAAAAATTCCGTTTTTAAAATTTTTTCCAAAAAATTTATGGAAAAAAATTGTATTTTCCCAACATGATCATGTATGGTATCAAATTAAAGCTATTGTTAAACATAATAAAATGCTGCAAGTTCCAATCTTCTATGTTAATTAGTTTTGAAAATACAGCCGTTTAAAGAAACGTAAACGTTGAAAAATATAGTGTATTTTATGATTTTTAAAAATTAATATCTCAAAAACTATCAGCCCAAAAATTGTGAAATTTTGAATTTTTATTTGTTTTGATGCTAGAAGCATACAAACAAAAAATCATGACATTCTGAGACCTTAAGGTTCAAAATTATTTTTTAATTGGTTGATTTGATATGGAATGACCCGTAGGATAAATTTACGATTCATCTTGCTTCTGAAATATGTGTTGTTAGGGTATCTTACACTGACAATCCTAGTGATAATTCCTCTCAAAATCAAGTATCATCAGTTGAGGACCAGGTTGACCATACTAATTAAAATTTTCTATCCAGAGGACTTAGTTACATGTAAGACCTCGACATTTAACATTTCTCTTTAAATATATACATCGTATGGCTGTCATAACCAGCTACCATCTTAAAATAATAACAATAAAATAAATTTCTCTTTTAAAACATAGGACATGATGATAAATGTTTTATCGCCATGTCCTTTATTATAAACTAGTATACGTGTTGCTCAAAATCGAGCAATTTATTTTAATATAATACAAATGTTACTTTTATCTCTAAATCAATGACATCTATCTGACCAATCCAATATAGTGAGCATCTGAAATCACCAAAACAACACGTATTTACAGCTGATAATTAACACATGTTTAAAATGCTTTATTCAATCCCAATGTTATTTAAATGGGAAATTTTGGGATTTCAATGGTGGATAGCGCCTTTATTTTCAGTCCGATTCTCATCAATTTTTGGCGGAAACAACTACAGACCAAGCCCTATCCAATGACACCAAAAACTTGAAAATCGGTTGAAAATTGTAGGAGGAGTTCTCAAGACAAAAAAACCCCTTAGCGTATTAAATAAGTATAGATGTGAAATGTGTTATATGTGAATATTTTAAATGCAACAAAGTTCGCCGGATGGAAAATTTTATGCAGAATAATGGTCAACCTGGTAAGATAGCCTAACAACACTATAAGACAGATTTACACTATCATTCTTCAAATAATTCCTATCATAACGTTGAATAAGCCTAGGCACATATTGAGCTGTGCGGCACAGTCCGGGCAGCACAGTACAGAGCAGCATCGGCAAAAACTCGTACAGTTTACTGCGTCGCACAGTTTACATATCCCTTATTGGGAAACAGTTCAGTGTCGTTGGAGTATTAACGTGAGCATGGTGCGAGTGTTGAAACCGGCGCAGATGAATAATGTTGCACAGTTTGTGTGCCTAGGCCACAACTGCCAGTGCTGCGCTGCGCCGCCCTGCACTGCCTTGCCCTGCACCAAAATATGCGTGCGCCCATGCGAACACGTAAGTTAACAAAAACTACCCTGCCCTGTGCTGCGCTGCGCTGCTCAGACTGCGTCTCAATGTGCGGGGGTCCTAAGACTCGGTCCACTATGACAGGTTTGAGTTTCCTGTTTTATTCTTTAGGATTGGGATAGATATTATTAAAATAAAAAATACAGGGCTATGCAAAAAGATGTACACCCTATTAAATATTCCTTCATTCATATTTGCCTTAAAATAAAACCCTGGTAGCGTTGGCGGCTTAAAAAAAGATAAAGTGATTCAATATAAACATAATTTAGGAGTAATAAATAACAATTAAAAATTTACAATTTATATACTAATGAATAGGGAACATTTTGAAGTTTCTTTATCCACTACTGTTGTGTAAATGGCCAATAAAGTTTTCGCAAATGGGACAGACAAATTTTAAATTTTCATTTGTTAGTTAGAAGGCTACTACAAACATAAGGTCACTGAAATTGTAAAAAATAAATCAGTGCAGGGGGTATTTAGGCCTAATATACGATTTTATTTTGCAACGTTAACCCTTTCAGGGCTGGAAAAATATTTACATTACTTTTGAAAAGTGCTTAGGTATTATTCATACAACTTCTGAAAAATGTTACTTGAACAGGCTCAGTAAAAAAAAATATGGTTTCTGGTGTGTGGATCGAGTTAGAAATCGGTGGGATGTTTGCCATGTGTAGCACAGGGGGGCACATTGAACAATTTTGATTAGTAAAGAGGGATTCTTTTCAACATATAAGTGGTTCATTTTCAACTTTTACTTCATTAAAAAATACATATTTCAAAAAACACTATTTTAGTTTAAGTTAGCTTAATTAAATCAGGATTGTCTTTTTAATAGCACTGTTACGGAATGTTAGGTAATACATCATGCAGTAGGCCTAACTGCATTTTATGGCCCCCTCTTAAAAATTTAAACTATGCACTGATTTTGGAAATGATAGATTTTTTTCTACGGAAAAGGTTGGAAAATGCTGGAGAATCAGAAAAACTGGAAAATTACTACGTTTTTTGGGAGGGGCTGAAATTTTCACCCTGCAGGACTGAGCCCGTAATGAAGGCAATTTGATTTGTGCCCCTGTCTTCTGTCACCAACATTACTTCAGAGTGAGCACGGCTACATTCGGGGAAGTTTGTGTACGGATGCCGTGTTTTGTATGTGCACATAAAATATGTCAAAGTTCTACTCATTCCAACTTTACCATGAAAAGTAAAAGTTCAACTAGGAAGAAAGCACTCTTTTTAGCATTTTATAGTCGCAATACTCAAAATTTTTTACATTGAGCGTGTAAAAAATTTAAGAAATTCGCAAGTCATATTTTGGGTTAAAAATAGTGCAAGCAACTCCCAGCATACAAAAATAAAGTTTTTATTGCACTTAGACAATCCCAAGGAAAACATTAAAAAAAATATATCAGCCATATAATAATTATTAATAGAGTATGCTAAAGATAACACTAGGATTAAAACAATAAAAGGATTTACATTTCTTAATAATGAATCTTAACAACCTCTATTTACTTTATAGGAAACAAACACTATTATCTTATATTTACCCTTGAAGAGGTCTATACCTCTTTGAGAGCAGTTGGTTGATTGCATTTAAGCTTTAAGTTTTTAATGAGAAAAAATGTATAAAAAAACTGGGAGAACTTTTTACAACAATAGCATCTTTTTTATGAAAAAAGAGATGGGAATCCTTTTTGCAGATGTTGTGTGGGCTTGGCTGAGCCATACCCACTAAAACCTACTTCTTTACAGGGCTTTGTTCCCCCCTGGAAATTTTTATGTCACATTACTTCAGGATGAAACTCTTATTGATCAGTCTGTTTACCTTAAGACGGGAATATATCCTTAACTTCAGTTTAAAGCTTCACCTTCAAACCTGTTGCCAAACCAGAGCTGAGGACGATGCAGCATGAAAGTGGAATCCTATTCTCTTATACGAGCAATGTTTGCTTGTTTGCTTGTTTGCTTGCACAATTATCTCAAAAACGGCTCCGACGATTTCCTTCAAATTTTGGAATATGGGGGTTTTGGCCACCAGAAATCGATTGGAGCTGGTCCCATAGCTGGGAAAAATCCGGTTTTCGCGCTAGAGCCCTTCAAAGATCCCATGTTATCCTTATGGAAATTTTTTAACTGAACAAAAATCAGCTGATAACTGTAGATAAAATAAACCAATGTGTTACATCTTTAACCTGTGGTTTTAGGAAAATCATACCAATGTGCAGCAAACCTTCCGCCTGGCGAGTGAGCGGAGCGAACGAGCTTTGTGTGAGAAACGAAAGTAATAATTTTACCGAGCTTAAGCTCGGTCCCCCTGGTACTGAAAACTAATGTATAGATCCTATGCCCAGTGAAGAGGGTCTACGGGATGAATACAACAGGGCCGATTTTGTGAAGGGGCCCAGTGGGCTCGGGCCCAGGTTTTAGATTTGTAGTGGCGCAAGCAAAAGAAAAGATTTTTAATCACACGCCAATAGAATCCTCCCCATTCTTAGCTCAGGCTCATCACTGCCGCCGCCCGCGTCCTTCTAAAGGTAAAACTCCCAAATGGCGTGATCCTACCAAATACCGTGATTCACGAAGTTTTTCACCAATAATAAGAAAACCGGCAGTCAAAGACGTCCATTTTAACATTTACAACCAAATCAATGTTTTTACATTATTTTTGAAAGTTTTTGTCTTCACTCGAATCAGGCAGCCTGAGCAAAACGTAGTTTAGAAGTTGGCATGTTCAGAGACAGGCGTTTGGCTTAAGATCGTTACGTAATCAAACTACCATAGAGGTAAAAGAAACAAAATTTAATTTCCAATATTTTCCATTCATACTTGAATTGTATATTTATAGTGAATAATCATATTATTAATTTAAAGTTTATTGGTGTTTTTATAGATGCCGAAAACATTTAAGTTATTAAAAAGGCATCACGGACTTAAGCAGATGAACAATACAGTTTTCCACATTCCATGATTAAATCATGGACTTAGGCAAATTGTGTTGACTTTTCATTTTGACTGAACAATGTTTCTTTTTCAAAAGAAATAGGCTATATTAAAGATTGGAAATATTACATTACGAGGTGGCCCGTTCGCAAATTGCGCATTTTATGATTCTGTATGAGTGAAACTCACCTTCAGTACGTGAATGTTGATTACGAAGTGACAGAGATCTATTTTTGTTTACTATCTGGCTTTTAAAACTCATCTGAAGGTAATCAGCTGTTAAATTACAATTCACATTAAAGAACTTGCAATAAAAGTTGGTCAACATTTTAAAGCGCCCTCTAGAAATAAATCAAAGGCGAGGGGGGCGAAGCCCGAAACAATATGACCTTTTTAATTACGATTCGTCACTGCGGTATATCCTAAGCTTTAAAATGACACCTCAATCTTAAAAATCGGTTTAGTAGGTCGAGAGAAAAAGGGACGTAACAGACGAAACCCTTATAAAAATAAGAAGATAGATTAACACTCCAAAATCATATACAGTACTAAAGTCCGTTTCTAGATAAATTAAAGTTTCTGGCTGGTAAAGCATAACGTAAAATTGTTACCGGTATGCTTTTATCACGGACTTTAGTAGAAGAGGAAGAATACTGATTTCCTTATTCCATGAAACCACGGATTTTGGTAACGACTTATTGACTTTGTATTTGGGGCAAACAATGTTTATTTTTATCACAGACATATTTTTAAGTTTGACAAACCTACATTTTAAACATTCCAAAAATCATCTGCTAAAGTTCGTTTTTAGGTAAATCAATTCTATCTGGTTGGTAAAGCATGTATCACAATCAGGGTCTTTCTCTATGGATGAGATGTTCGCAACATGATGATTTGTAAAATCAGCAGACGGCTGTCGTCCGTTCGATCTTGAGTAGCATTTTAAGGTTAAGAAATGACTTCTCATTACTTATCAAGTAATATTACAATATTTTTCAGTAATTTTACAGATATCATTAACATTTATTGCCTCTGAAATTAGGAGTCACAGATTTTAGCAGCACAATCACGGACATTGGTCGCGTGAATCACGGAGTTACGGTACGTCAGAATGGCAAAAAAATGAAACTGCATTATTTAGGGCGATAGTAAAATTAATTTCATATAATGTTACAAACAAAAACCATAGATTTGATCAGAATTTAATAACAAAACAATTAGTAGTATGGTACAAGTTTTTTAAGCATTATTTATGTTTTCGTGTACAGAAAAAGAGATGGGCTTCCCACGCATTTATTATGGAGGTCACGGCATTGAGGCAGTTTACCTTACTTGATCATTGGCAACGTTGACTTTCTTTGTTCATTTAGTTCAATTGCATGAGAATTTTTATAACTAAACGCATTTTACCTCTTAAAAATTGTCCTTGGTAATAAATTGTCCTTAATAAATTAAAGGTAATAAATTGTCCTTTGGTAATAATTGTCCTGTACTTTGATTGTAAAGGAAGTAAAACTTTTAATTGACGGTTCAGATTTTTGCGGGTAACATAAGTTTTTTACAGTACGGGTAACGATCGTAATAACAAAATCCTTACTATGCTCAAAGACAATCCAAGAAAGTGAACACATTAAAACTAGTTCTATCATTGCTATATTGCGAATGTGTGTGTCAAATCGTAATATGCCTATATCGTTAGGGTATTTTTATTTGGTGATTCATATCGAGTGGGGGCAAATATTTCTCGGGCCAATAGCGCGTCACATACAAACCGCGGCCCTGGACTACATCTAGGTAGTACAATGTACCGACTAGGTGAGGTACATTATGAATGTTTATATTTTAACAAAAACTACACGTGGGGAAACAACTCCGCGTGCGCCCGCTCGAAGGTTAAGAGCCAGTGAACAAGTTATGAGGCATCAATTAGAGTTACTTCTTGATTTCCATTATTGAATTTATTCATAACATTAGGCCTATGATGTTCTCATCAAAAATTACAATAAGTTAAGACTTGGGTAAGTTTAAGTTGATTCTATTGAATTTAACTGTTTGATGAAGTATGGTATGTCGTGTTAGGACACACATTATACAAATAGAAAAAATCAATCGTTTTAATTTATAATTGGTTGGAGTGGCTGTAGTGCTCGCCTTTGAATCCAAAGTTTGACGGCAAGATCCGGAGAACAGCTAGTAGCTGTAGGTTTGATTCCAGACCCAGTCGCCATTTATCATTTTGCTATTACTTAGCCTAGGCCTAATTAAGATTTTTAATAACTTGTTGACATTATAGTAACAGACAGGGGCATTGACCGCTAGCTGACAAAACATTACAAAATTTCAACTGGCCTAGAAACACATAGGGGTAATAATAAATAACTAAGAAATAAAATAATAAAAGATGTTTCATTCGTTATAGGCTTACGTTGTTGCGTTTTGATGGTGAATTTTAATTTTACGATATGGCTGTACCTTGTATAAAAGCCCCAATAATATTACTACATTGGTGGAACTAAATTACAATGAAAAACTCAATGATAATAGGGGGTTAAGCACTTCTGACTTGGAGAAGAGGTTATGTTTCTACAGTTTGTTATGGGGAATTGAATAAATAATAAAATGGATTACGCCTACAATAACTTGTCAAAACTGACTATAAACTTGAACTGTAACCTACTTATCAGGACTATAAAACTGTGTTGTAATAAAATTTAAATAAATGGGCGTGCCGGAGGGAAAATTCCTGAAACGTTTCCAGAAATCTAACCTATAAGAAATTGGTTTGTAAAGACGATTTTCAATAAAATATTTTAATTTTATTACGGTTAAATAGGGTTAAAATTTGAAACTTATTTTGACACTTAAGAACATTAAACTTAAACTTACCAAATCTGAATTTTTTGACGCCATCTTCTAACAACAACTTTACTACTTGAACCCAATAGCCAATAACCACTACCAAACCAACTTTTTTTCTGTCATACCCACTGTCGCGAAGAAAATTGGAAGTTAGTCAAACGTCAAACCAATGACTATCCATAGTCAATGGTCAACTCTGTGTATATTAAAAATACCCCCGTTGCAGCAGATATGCATGACAAGCAAATTTATACAAGAATTCTCGGTATATTTTGCCCCCATAAACACCATGGGAATTACGATATAGGTAAGCTAATATGGAGGTATAGTAAGTAAATATAGAGTAATCCCATTTTAGTAAATGCACCTACTAAATTAATTGTATTAAATTCTGGTTTTCTTTAAATTTTCTCTATAAACCCCATGGGGGTGAGTTAGTAGATTTGCCGTCATAACTTATTTGATACTATGGCCTAGGCCTAGGAGGTGATACCCTCAAAGTAGTTTCTTCATACCTTTCAGACGGAAAGCAAATTGTAAGCTGGAATGGTCCATCTAGTACATGTACTAGAGATGGACGCATAAAAACTCAAGCCAGTGTGATGTTTAGCACGGAATCCCGCAGGGATCCTTTTTGGGACCCCTGATGTTGTTCATTATTGCAATAAACGACCTCCATTTATAAGGAGAATGGCAATTTGCCGACGACCCAATCCTGTTCTCATCTAATGCTAACTGGGTTTTGGCTCAAACTGCAGTCCAGGAAGCAATGACCTTGACCATATTCCTATTTGACCTTGGCCATATTTAATGCCTTGTATTAAAGGTGGCTGTGCCTTGGCTCAACAATGGTTTGTCATTAATAGGCTAGCTTTAAATGAGAGCAAGAATCAAAATATTACTTTTAGTCTGTTTTCCAATGTTCCTGTAAGTCAGTCAGTCAACTCTTAGGGTTTGAATTAGATTATATAGATTACTTTGGGGAGATCATGTTGATGATGTGTAAAGACTGAGTAGAGTTCTGTTTTTGCTGAGGAAGTTGGTACTTGAGGTGCCCTTACCTTTGGTGAATTTATCACTCTGCTAATGATCCTACTTTGCTTTTTTCCATTCCATCTTGGCATAAGTTATGGTATAGATTATGGGGTAATGCTTCTGGTGTAAAAAAATTTTATTAATGCCAAAAAGAAGGCTTTCAGAGTGCTGGATTTCTAAGGCTGGATTTTTGGATCATTGTAAGCCATTGTTTATACAGAATTCCATTCTTACTGTAGTATTAAATATATTTTTCAGTGTCTCATAAAGCAATAAAACCCAGGCATGTATCATTCATTACCTTTAAACAGCCACGTGCATGAACACCTTACTCGGCACAAAGGTAAAATATATATCCCTCCAAATAGGCTGCAAAAGTCAAACTGTTGCTTTCCTGTTTCAGGTATCAGATTTTTAACCTTCTCCCAATGTCCATCCAAAATCTTCCGCGATTTACATTAAATTTAATTGTTAAGGATTGGCTCACAAGAAATCCTTTTTATCTAGTAAAGGGCTATTTTCAAGATGATTACACTGAATTGTTAGGCATCCATGCTAACACTTAGTAATAAGAAGTGTATGCAACTAACTTAATTAACCATAGTACGTAAGTAATTGTGTGATAATTTTTTTGCATGGCTTGTGCATGAACACTTATTTTGCAAGTTTTGTTTTAATTTGCTTTGCTTTGCTTAAAATGGACTGATCAGCAAAAAAATTGACATGTTTTATCTTGTTTCTAATTTTTAAAGACATAGCCTATATTGCACAGATTGTATTTAATGGACAAATAAAGACTCATTGACTTATGGGAGTTGCATCAAAAATATAACACTATCAGGTAACATAGCAACAGTGAGGTAGAGTATTAAATCATTGACTTTAGATACTATGATTGTGTAGAGCTCTACTGTTCGTATCAACAATGACAATAGTCAATGGATTAAATCATTGACTTTATAAATTCTCTAGCTCAGTACATAGCAACGTATAGCCATTGACTTTGGATTCTATACTATTGTAGCATCAATAGTCAATGGTATAGCAGCATAGCAGGGAACATAGTTAAAGAATAAAGCCAACCCTGCGTCAAACAAAAAATAAAGCCTGCCAGCCTGCCAGCCTGAAAAACTGTCTGTCAACTTTAACCTAGTACGTCAGACCTATTCCTTTGTCTTAATTAAGTATGATGTTGATTTCAAGTTAAAATTATAATTTTACCAAGGCTTAAAAGAGTTAACTATAAGAATTTTATATAGGAAGTGTTATTCTTATATTTTTATGAAGTAACCTTTATTTAAGAAGAAATTTTCAAACCAGTCCTATGATGGTAGGTTTGTTTAGAGAGGGTAACATTGTTATTATAATCATTATCTTAAGTTGCATGAATTATTACTCTAATAATCTTTATATAAGCAATATACTGAGACACATTTCAATACAAAAAAGATTTTTCTGCTTAACACATTCCCTGCGGCAAAATATTGATAGAAGTCACCTGGCACCTAAGAATTTTTATTGCATGGACGCGTTTGTGACCATATTATATGGTCCATGCCGGCCCCCGGTGATATACCTGATGTGACCATATGGTCCACGCCGCACTCAATGGTCGGGTTCACGTTCATCCACCGCTTCCACCGCAACCGGGATTTAGATAATCACGTGATAAATCCCAATGGTCACGTGGTAAATCCCGGTGGATCCTAGTGACGTCATTTTGCTGGCGTCTTATGAAACCACCGGGATTTTGATTGTTGACGTTCACGTGCCTTTTTGCTAACCGCAAAACAAATCCACCGAATCCCGGTTGCGGTGGATGTAACGTGAACCTGACCATTGTGTTAAACAAAAAATGTTGAAAATAACTTACCTTTTTTGGCTGAGAACCTTTTTATTATTCTTTGATTTAAATTATGTTAATGCTACATTGTAATAGGTTCTGTCGTTATCTTTCATTACTTTGTTGTCATAAAGCAATTTAACTTATAAATGATAGCCAAACTTGTGTGGCAAGAGCAGCATAAAAGAAACAGAAGTGAGAAAACTTTCGTCCGCAACTCCATTCCATTTGTTTGAGCTGAAAACAATGACATTCCGCCTCGATATTCCTTGTTATCTGTACTTACTTAGGACATAGCCTTATTATGCACATAGTGAGTGTATATTACTATTACGAATATGAAGAAAAATAGGGGAACTCAGAACAACAGGGAGCGAATCTTTCCCTAGTGAGAAATAACACTTTGTCTTTCAACCGCACATTAATTTTTAATGGTATAAGTTATAGAGTAAACCCCTACCATAGCTAGTAATTCCTACACAAAATTAATTCCTAGCTTGTTAAAACAATATACTTAACAGAAACTGTTTCTAGAATCATGGACCAGAGTGAAGACTACAAATGTGGTTTTGAGTTTATTCTGAATGCATCTGATTCACCAGATAGAATTTCGTTTCAAACTCAAGCACCAAATAAAATAGATGACAAAGATGATAATAACTGTGATATATCAGGTAAGATATATATTTTTTATATGATATATATCTTATGTAAACACAATAGATAGGATGGTTTGCAGTGCCTTAACTTTCTGATTTAATAAGTGATTGGATTTAGTGTTTTTAGCCATGATATTGGCTGAATGATAAAATACCCCCGTCGCAGCAGACCTGCGTACTCAGCGAATTTCCAATGGAATTTCAGATTTTTACTTTCCCCATAAAAACACCATAGGATCGAGTATGTAGGTTTGCTGCCATTGGGTGTTGGTAGAAAATCTAAGTTAGTCGATAATTGGTGAATGTAAATACAAAATTGTGTCAAGCTCTGGCAATTTTTTATTTTCCCCATAAACCCCATAGGGGTGAGTATGTAGGTTTGCCGCCATATGGGTTTTGTAAGCAAGTATAAGTTAAACCTTATATAGATAATGTACATACCAAATTTGATTATGTCAATAAATAAGCAAGATATAGGGTTTTTTTTATTTCCCATAAGAATAATATGGAAAACACATTTTTGGATTTGCCCCGTAACCAGTTATGCTATGATAAAAATTCAAAATACCAAATTGTTTGTTTTTTTAAGCCCTTTTAAATGGTTTCAGTTTGATGAATTTTAAAAATTAAGGTCCATAAATGCCAAAAACCCATTTTTGACCCCTTTGAAACCCCATAAAACCCTGTTCCCATAACCTGACAATGCTGGTTCGCGAACTCATGAAAATAGACCTGGTCTTACACCTCCATACCAAATTTCATCAAAATTGGAGGTCCCTTCAATCAGTACCACGGACACATAGATATATAGATAGATAGATAGATATATAGATAGATAGATACTTATTTTATTTATTTATTTATTTAGCCGTGACAATAAAATTGCATAGGCTTAATTTACTACTATTACAATTTATATAAATCTTAACTAATTACTAAAAAATGCCATCCTTTTAAGTTTGAATCTTCTTTTCCTTTCTTCTTATATCTTAAGTTTTCATAAATTTCTTAAATTTTCTTAATTTCATATTTGTCTTCATTTATATATTCCTTCACACTATAAAAACATTTATCTAGTAGCCAGCTTTTTAATTTTTTCTTGAACTTGTTCACATCCATGATTGTTTTGAACATATTTGGTAATTTATTGTATATATTAATTGTTGAGTAAAATATTTGACTTTTATAAAATTTCGTTGAATGTTGATGAGTGCCAATGTTAGTTGAATTTCTTAATACATATTTTTTGTTTATATCTTGATTTTCAAAAAGATTGAAATTTTTTTTTCAAAAAAACTATTGTTTCGAGTATATAAATGGAGGGAAAGGTTAGAATTCTATACTTTTGAAAATAATGTTTACATGATTCTTTTGGTTTTAAATTAAATATTATTCTCAATGCTCTTTTTGTAATTTAAAAATTATTTTTGTCCTCTGGTTCTCATTCCCCCAAATTGGTACAGCATAACAAAGATGTGGAAATATAGTCCCATAATATGCTGTAAGAGATAATTTTATATTTGAATATGACGATAACTTTCTAATCATAAAAATTGAAGATGATATTCTTGAAGCAACTTTTTTTATGTGTATATTATATTTCAAATTTTGATCCAAGGTTATGCCTAAAAACTCTACTTCTGTACATTCTGTTATTATAGATTCATCCATTAGAACACCCATGGAATGATTTAAAAGTTTCTTGTTACTTATACCAAATGACATTAATTTTGTTTTTTCAACATTCATAATTAATTTATTTTCTTGAATAGTTTGTAGTAAAGTGTTGCATTGAACAAAAGTATCAACTTCTAATTTAGTTATACAATTATTTGATAAAGTAGTGCAAATGTCATCTGCAAAGAAGGTTAAATGGCCTTTTTTGGAGAAATAATGAATATCGTTGATGTACAAGAGAAATAATAGTGGTCCCAGTACTGAGCCTTGTGGAACACCTCTCTTTACAAAATTTTCATGTGAAATGCAATATTTAAGGCATTTTTGGTCGACATATGAAGGGTGCAGGGGAAGAACGATCAAAGTCCAAAAATACAAAAAATTGAAATACCGGTATATTTTGATTCGTCTAAGCGTGTTTTAAAACCTCGTGCATTCTATAAACGTGAGTAACGAACAGATTCCGCACTAGAATACAAAACATATAGAGTATGCAGGGGAATATCGGTCAAGCTCCATCGCGTTCATGGGAAGAACGGTGAAAGTCCGTTAAAAATCAAAGTTAAAGTCCCTTAAAATCCGTTAAAATCACCGTTAATAAAACAAATTTTGATTGTTTCAACAATAAAATGACAACCAGTAAAATTAAATATTAAGCACATTAACATACTATGGATATATGTTATCATACTTATATGACTCTTTAAATTTTAAAAACGCTCTCCTGAAAACTATACATTTTGTGAGTTTGATCGTTCTTCCCCTGCACCCTTCATATGGTATTTCTACAACTTGTTTCCTGTTAATCAAATAATTTTTAAACCATGAATTAGAAATGCCCCTTATTCCATAATTTTCCATTTTCGTTAGTAGTAGTTGATGATCAACCATGTCAAAGGCTTTGCTCAGATCAAAGAATAATCCATTGACATAATTTCCTTTATCCATTTCATTTACTATGTTGTTAATTACATTGTACATTGCATTCAATGTGGTTTTCCCTTTAACAAATCCATATTGGTTATTTATAATTACACTATTATTTTTAAGATATGACGTTAATCTAATTAAAACAACTTTTTCTATTATTTTCGAAAATGTTGGTGTTAATGAAATAGGTCGGAAGTTTTTACAATCATGTGGATTTCCTTTTTTATGAACTGGTTTTACAATGGACAATTTTAATATGTTGGGAAATAATCCAGTCTGTAAAGACATATTAATTAATTCACATAATGGTTTTACTAGCTGATCACCTACTTTTCTCATAATGAAAGGTGAAATGTGATCAATTCCTGCAGAATGCTTGGGTTTCATCGATTGTATTATTTTAGATATTTCACTCTCCGTTGTAGGATTTAAAAATAAGGAATTTGGTATACATTTAAATGGTGATGTATGACATTTATTTGAATTATTCAAGTAACATGCCTTCTTCCCAACATCTATAAAAAATTTGTTAAATATATTTGATACCTCAAGGGGATCTTCAACTGTTTTATTGTTTTCTGAATTTATCAGAAACTTATTATATATTACTCCAGATTTGTTTCTGTTGTCATTGACGATTTGCCATAAAGTCCTAGAAATATTATCTGATTTTTTTAACTTACTATTGAGAGTGTTTGATTTAAATTTTGATATTTCAGACCTGTAACTGTTCTTAAGTCGGATGTAATATTGTCTTAGATAATGTGAGGAGTTTAAGTCTTTTGTTCTTACATACATTATTTTTACAAATTCTCTAAGTTCCATTATTTCTTTACTGAACTTGTATTTATTTTTTTTACGTATTTTAAATTTTATAACAGGGAAAGCCTGTTCAAAGTATATGTTTACTTTCTCATAGAAGGTATTAAATTTTTCTTCAAATGGTAAATCTTCTTCTATAAATTCCCAGTTTTCTTTAGAAAGTAATTTCTTAAATTGGTTAATGTTTTTTTCAGAGAATAATCTGCCCATTCGGGCTGTATATGTTAAGTCTGTTTTATCAATTTCAAAGTTCACTAAAGCAGTTTGGGCATAATGATCCGATAGAGCAGTAACTAAAACTTTACTGCTAAATTTATCCTTTTCTATATCTGTAAATATATTATCTATTCTAGATTTAGATCCTTTGAATTCTCTAGTATACTCAAAAATTGTATCCCTCAAACCAAAAGAAGACATTATACTTTTATAAGCTATTGAAATTGATTTATCTGTTGACAGATCAATGTTAAAGTCTCCTAAAACAATTGTATTTTGATTATTTTTTTTCAATTTTTCAAGACATTCTGTGATTTTTGTAAAGAATATTTCATGGTATTTATTTGGAGGTCTATAGACACCAAGGATCAAGATGCGACGAGATGATAAAAATACACAGATTGCTGCAAGCTCACACATTCCCTCAACACAATACTCTGAAACATCGATTAGTTCAAATTTGATCGCTTGTTTAATTAATAAACACACTCCTCCACAAGATTTATTTTTCCTACAGAAGGAGCTTGCATTAATATAACCTTTCAACCCAAAATTGCAGAATTCGTTGTGTCTAAGGTTGTGTTCTGATAAACAAATAATATCTGGATCTTCCAAATCAACTGCTACTTTGAAAGGATCAAATTTAGATTTTACCCCTCGAATATTTTGATGGAATAATTTTATTGGTTGTTCAATATTTCCACACACTTTTTCTTTTTCCGTATTGAAATTATTGTACTTCTTATTACCTTTATACAATTTTTTCTCATCGGTATTATTTCTCTCATAATAATTTGTTATGTTTTGGAATATTTTATTTTTCCTGTTCCTAAAAAAGCAGAATTGTAGAATATTTTACTTCCTGTTATTAATGAAACCCAATAAGGATTACCTTGTGATAAATGAAGCCAGTTTGAGTTGTTATGATCTTCAATTAATGATGACCTACAATATTGCTTTGAGTAGTTTATAAAGAATGTTAATTGTCTCTTCAATAAGTAAGCGAGTTCATTTTTTCCTACGTTAGAAAAATGAATGCCATCTTGTTTGTAGCTTCCATTTGTAATATCACTTACGGAGCAAAATTTTGCATGGTCATATTTTGATGTCATTAATTGAAGTTTATCGTTTATGTAATTTATCAATGAATTTAGATGAGGTTTATCATATCTATGTGGAATGCCAACTATAATTACTTTAGTTGAACAGGATATTTTAAGAAACTGTTCCATTTCAAAAATAATGTTCTCAGAATAGAGATTCTCTTCAATGTCATTTGTACCACCTATTAAAATTAAACAATCATTCTCGTTGGTAAATTGATTTGTTGAATATTTTATTATATGTCTTATAACTCCACCAGGCATTACATCTCCAGTGACTTTGTATTCAGTAGGAAGAATACCAGATAGTATTTCGGCTAAACCTCGCCCATGGCTATCTGATATTATCTTAATTTTAGTATTGGTAACATTTTCACTAGAGAGAGTCGAAGATGAATGTGTTGATTTATTTGTTACTTGTGGGTCAATTCCTATTATCTCTGGCAAAACTTTAGTTAGTTTTGAACGTTGTGATTTATTTTTTGATTTTTTAATGAGAGCCACTTTGTCTGTATCAACATTTCTAACTTGGTTGCTCTTACATATCGATTCTTCTACGGATTCTTTAGTTGTTTTGTCATCTTCATTTTTTTCAAGGATGGAATACTTGTTGCTTGTTGATATAACATTGGTAAACTTTGTCACAGTTTGAGGTTTTTTATAAGTCTGTATTTTCCATTGGTCTTCATTAGTTACCCATTCATTGTTCTTACAATTGTCTTCATTAGGGAATGTACTCCTTTGGTCATTATCTGAATCTACTTTATCAGTTATGTTAACACTAAGACCATTATATCCTTTAACGTGGTAATTTTTGGTCAAATCTTTACCATCTAGAATGTTATTTAAAATGGTTTTTGCGTTCACTAAAACATGTAGCCCACATTCGAAACTAGACTTTTGCTGAATCGTTGGAACCTCAAAAAACAAGGCTTCATCATTTATATTTCCTGCTAGTTTACTGGCATGTTTGTGATTTAAGCCTGGTACACTGTCAAAGTGATAAAATGAGTTCAGATTCTTATCATAGACTAGCAGACTCCAATGGGAGCCATTATTTTGATTAATTTCTTGAGCTTTTGAGCAATCATTGACACAGAATAATGCGAATCGTGCTTTATCAAAATTAATTGATGTTAATGTTACTATATTATCATAGAATCTACCACATTTCAGTAATAGGGTCACAGTTGGACCTATAAGTAATACATCCTTTCTTATACTAGAGTACTCCTCAGAGAGACAATCAAAATACGACTGTAGGTGATGGTCATTTAAGTAGTTGTCTGTTTGATTCACTGAGGAAGGACCTTTGGTTTCTATATCGTTTAGATTACTCCGGGAATACTTTTGTTTGCTTTTCAAAGTAAGTACAGTTTTACGTAAAGTGTGCTTTTGCTTTTCTAACTCATGAATTTCTTTCTTTAATTTGTAAATTTTTGAAGTTAAATTTCTTTCCACTTTTTCTGATGGATGTGAGTCTTGGATTGAGTTGGATACATTATTTACCAAGATAGAATTAGCTTTCTGGCTTCTAGTTTGAATGATGGATTCAACCATCTTAAATAAATTATTATAATTTTTAGAATTAAAGAGGTTACCACTTTGAGGTTAGAAAAATATTATTATAAACTTTCTCTACAACTAAGTTGAAATTACAGTTAATTCGTACTGATAAGCAATTTTGAAATGTTAATCTTGAAAAATATCATAAAATTTGATTTAAATTAATGTACTTACAATATTTTATAATAATTTTAAATATAGAGATAAATTGGTTGATTTCAATGTTTTCAATCACAGCTGTCAATTTTTCAATTAAAAAATTTTTCAACTATATATTAAAATTTCCTTTAATGGCATATAGATGAATCTTTTGACCGATGTTAAAGGTGTAGTGGATTTTTTAAACTAAACTATTCTTTATAGGAATAGTTAGGAAACGTCAGGATCCAAGGCGGCTGGCACTGCAGACTCTTAAAATCTGTCATACAGATGGAA